>NDFZ01005403.1:207327-307147 GCA_002192655.3 Mamestra configurata | reverse complement strand
AAAAAAAAAAAAAAAAAAAGGCGTCTGTACCCTGTGTTCACAAAATTAATAAATGATTATACAAAATAATTATTTATATATATATTAATAATTGTTGCATTTTTACCCATATTTACACTTATTATTTTATTTGTATATTTCTGTTATATATGCTCCGTGAATGTATCCGTGGCACCACTGACTGGCCCTATCAGAATACCAGCGCTGCGTTATTTATTTTTTAGATATCGCAGCATAAGCTGAGATAGGGACCATTTTGGCCTCGCACAGATAATTATTTTATTTTATTATACTGTTTAGTTTTTAATTTTATTTTACTGGTTTGTTAGTCTTGTGCGAGTCCCAAATAAACATTTTTCCTTCTTTCTTTTCTTTAAATGAATGAAATAGTTTTCGTAATAATATTCATTCAAACTTCTCGACAGCGTTGCGGATGAATTTTTTGACGCCATATATTTTAGGGTTAATTTAGTTAGGAGTTTTTATTTTTATTTCTAGTGTATATTGTTGGTTAAGTATTTATGGAATAAAGTATCATTTTCGTAATTGGATCAATACTTCCAAATATCATCTCAAAGAAACAAACAAATTTAACCTCTCAAGGCCGCCTGCACAAACCAGAGCTGCCGATTGTTTTAACGCCGAGTTAACCTGGGGTTATTATGTATGAAATATTTGTTATATAACCTCGTGTTAGCTAAAGAAAACCCTGATTTTCGCAAGCGGGCTTAAATATATTAGTTTAGATATTCAAGTCAAAAGCGTATAATACTAGTAATATTAGTAGTTGTTCATTGTTGAAATATATGGATTATTTCCAGTCGTGCACCTGTAAGAGATAATAATATGTGCCTTTGGCTTCTGAAGGCTAGGTTTGATGTCTGTGATCAGTCACATGCTATCAAATTAATGGCATAGCTGTGATTGGTGGACCGAAATATTAACAGCCAATGAGACGTTGATACTAATTCAAGACTAACTGGTAGGTAAATGCATTTCTAGACATATTACGATATTCATTTTAAGGTTATTTTTAGACAAGATTTTTAATAGCCATGACTGTCATATAGTGGCAGTCCGTGTGAAAGTCGGAAATAATCCAAAGAGAACATACTCCCGGGATATGAAGCACGCGACTTCGTACGCGCATATCCCTTTTTTCCATTCCCGCATAGCTTTCCTCATGAATGCGGCTATCATTTACAAAAATAATTTTCCAAATCCGACTGGGAGTTCCAGATATTAGCGCGTTCAAAAAAATAAACAAACAAACTCTTCACCTTTATTATATTACTATAGATTATTAGTATAGATTTTTAACAACCATGTCATATACTGGCAACCCGTGTGAAAGTCGGAAACAATACCAAGAGAACACACTCCCATACTGCCAATTTTCATTCAAATCTGTTCAATAGTTATTGCGTGAAAACTTAACATCCATCCACCTTAATAAACTTTCACATGACGAAGGTATCATTTATGTAGTACTCGTGCGACGACTATGACATATCTTATAATGTTTTTTTCACACAGGAATAAATGGCAAAGGCGATGCTCTAAAAAGTCTAACTTTTTTTTGAAACTCGAATGTGCTTATTCAGGCTTTAAACCTTAATATTTTTTGGTCTCAGACAATTACATTACAAAACTCTCATTATTTATACGTAAGTACGAACTAGACTCAGTATATTACTGTCGCCGTTTATAAACTTTGCCTCGCGAAATGAAAATAAACAGTAAACACAAGACTTTCTTCTTCGAGTGCAGTTAAAGTGCTTAACAGATTTTAAGGAGTTCTTAAGTGGAGGAGTTTCCTTTAGCAAGCTTGTAGTTCGAATAACTAGATTAAGTTATGTCTTGAGGGGATACATAATAAAGCAGAGAATACTGTCTTCACCTGCTATCTGCCCGTAAATTTAATTTGACGAACGTAGGCAAATAGTAACGTAACCAAACTAACGTTACCGGACTGTAACTTAGCCGGCCTGTAACGTAACCAGAATGTAACGTAGTCAAACAGTAACGTATCCAGCATGTGACGTAGTCAAACAGTAACCTAACCAGACTGTACCTTAGCCGGCCTGTAATGTAACCAGAATATAATGTAGTGAATCAGTAACGTATCCAGCATGTGACGTAGTCAAACAGTAACATAACCAAACAGAAACGTCACCAGACTGTAACGTAACCAGAATGTAATGTAGTCAAACAGTACCGTATCCAGCATGTGACGTAGTTAAACAGTAACGTAACCACGGCCTGGAACGTAACCAGAATGTAACTTAGTCAAACAGTAACGTAATCAAACAGTATCGTAACCAAACTAACGTTACCGGACTGTAACTTAGCCGGCCTGTAACGTAACCAGAATGTAACGTAGTCAAACAGTAACGTATCCAGCATGTGACGTAGACAAACAGTAACATAACCGGACTGTAACTTAGCCGGCCTGTAACGTAGTCAAACAGTAACGTATCCAGCATGTGACGTAGACAAACAGTAACATAACCGGACTGTAACTTAGCCGGCCTGTAACGTAGTCAAACAGTAACGTATCCAGCATGTGACGTAGACAAACAGTAACATAACCGGACTGTAACTTAGCCGGCCTGTAACGTAGTCAAACAGTAACGTATCCAGCATGTGACGTAGACAAACAGTAACATAACCGGACTGTAACTTAGCCGGCCTGTAACGTAACCAGAATGTAACCAAGTCAAACAGTAATGTATCCAGCATGTGACGTAGTTAAACATTAACGTAATCAAACAGTAACGTAACCAGACTGTATCTCAGCCGGCCTGTAACGTAACCAGAATGTAACGTAGTCAAACAGTACCGTATCCAGCATGTGACGTAGTTAAACAGTAACGTAACCACGGCCTGGAACGTAACCAGAATGTAACTTAGTCAAACAGTAACGTAATCAAACAGTATCGTAACCAAACTAACGTTACCGGACTGTAACTTAGCCGGCCTGTAACGTAACCAGAATGTAACGTAGTCAAACAGTACCGTATCCAGCATGTGACGTAGTTAAACAGTAACGTAACCACGGCCTGGAACGTAACCAGAATGTAACTTAGTCAAACAGTAACGTAATCAAACAGTATCGTAACCAAACTAACGTTACCGGACTGTAACTTAGCCGGCCTGTAACGTAACCAGAATGTAACGTAGTCAAACAGTACCGTATCCAGCATGTGACGTAGTTAAACAGTAACGTAACCACGGCCTGGAACGTAACCAGAATGTAACTTAGTCAAACAGTAACGTAATCAAACAGTATCGTAACCAAACTAACGTTACCGGACTGTAACTTAGCCGGCCTGTAACGTAACCAGAATGTAACGTAGTCAAACAGTAACGTATCCAGCATGTGACGTAGACAAACAGTAACATAACCGGACTGTAACTTAGCCGGCCTGTAACGTAACCAGAATGTAACCAAGTCAAACAGTAATGTATCCAGCATGTGACGTAGTTAAACATTAACGTAATCAAACAGTAACGTAACCAGACTGTATCTCAGCCGGCCTGTAACGTAACCAGAATGTAACGTAGTCAAACAGTACCGTATCCAGCATGTGACGTAGTTAAACAGTAACGTAACCACGGCCTGGAACGTAACCAGAATGTAACTTAGTCAAACAGTAACGTAATCAAACAGTATCGTAACCAAACTAACGTTACCGGACTGTAACTTAGCCGGCCTGTAACGTAACCAGAATGTAACGTAGTCAAACAGTACCGTATCCAGCATGTGACGTAGTTAAACAGTAACGTAACCACGGCCTGGAACGTAACCAGAATGTAACTTAGTCAAACAGTAACGTAATCAAACAGTATCGTAACCAAACTAACGTTACCGGACTGTAACTTAGCCGGCCTGTAACGTAACCAGAATGTAACGTAGTCAAACAGTACCGTATCCAGCATGTGACGTAGTTAAACAGTAACGTAACCACGGCCTGGAACGTAACCAGAATGTAACTTAGTCAAACAGTAACGTAATCAAACAGTATCGTAACCAAACTAACGTTACCGGACTGTAACTTAGCCGGCCTGTAACGTAACCAGAATGTAACGTAGTCAAACAGTACCGTATCCAGCATGTGACGTAGTTAAACAGTAACGTAACCACGGCCTGGAACGTAACCAGAATGTAACTTAGTCAAACAGTAACGTAATCAAACAGTATCGTAACCAAACTAACGTTACCGGACTGTAACTTAGCCGGCCTGTAACGTAACCAGAATGTAACGTAGTCAAACAGTAACGTATCCAGCATGTGACGTAGTCAAACAGTAACCTAACCAGACTGTACCTTAGCCGGCCTGTAATGTAACCAGAATATAATGTAGTGAATCAGTAACGTATCCAGCATGTGACGTAGTCAAACAGTAACAAAACCAAACAGAAACGTCACCAGACTGTAACGTAACCAGAATGTAATGTAGTCAAACAGTAACGTATCCGGATTGAAACGTAGCCGAACAGAGGGCCTAGCACGAATGTTTTGACGTCTAGTGACGTGAGTGAATTTTGAATATAAAAACTATAACTCCATTGTATTTTGGTTTATTTTTGACGCGACATACACAATTTGTATCATACAAACATATAAATATAGTTTTCAAATTCAAACAAATAGTATGTGCGAAACGAGTAGGTATTATAATTATTATAGTAAAAATTTAAGTTCCGTTACTATACGTGAAAAACATTCGTGCTAGGCCCTCAGTAGTGTAACCAGCCAGTCTATATCGTAACCGGCCTGTAACGTAAGATCTTGCGCAAACCAAGTTTAATTAAAATCGGTTCATTCATATCCTACAATACGATTTGAAAGTGTTTATTAACACCGTAAGGAGCTGTTAATGGACGGCGAGCGTTGGGTGGCTTGCTGCCCGATCATCACCAGGCCCGGATCGATAGCGCGCTGTGTTCCACGCGCGCCTCAAAGAGATGTCAGCATAAGAGACGAGGCCCGCTAGGGCCAGAGCCTGCCAGGGTTGCGCAATTTGTTTGAAAGAGTCACCGCAGCCCTGGAATGCAAAGAGCTTTAGAAGGAACATGGATGGGTTTTAGTTAGTAAGAGTCTAACACGCCCTTCCGCTCCACCCAAAGCGGAAGAAGTTATTTGATCATTTCCCATCCTTAAAAAAAAGAAGGAGCTCTAAATACCACCCACTAGCTGTTGTATTCATAAACATCTTTGAACTGTTTTGCGTCCGTTAAACTGATTACCTAATTAAAATTCTTATTAAAACCTTATTATTCTAACAGCTACCAAACAGTTATTTTTACGAATTTGTCTTCGTATTTATGTCTAAGAAATAGATAAAAAAGAATAAATCAAACAAAATGTCAAACTTATTTGCACCTGTGCATTGTGTAACCCTCTGTTCAAGTGCTCAACAAGGCCACAGAGTATTCAAGATTCAACCAGCCACTACATCTGATTGTGTCGCTACACTGCGCATCGATACCGTTCAAGGCCGGAGCTTGGTATGCTGTGGCCTAAGTTTTCTAGTTGTTTTTTTCTTTTAATTTGTTGTGCACAGTTTTAACAAGGTAACTAAAATGTACCATCTCCAAAAAGTGTGAAGAAAGAGCGAGAATGCAATCGCTTAAGTCTATTGTTACGTAGCCTTAATTTATTCATCTGATTTTAATAAAAAACGTATTTAAAAAATACCTACTTATATTACTTAATGGTAGTATTAATTTTGTTTATTTTATTGTTCTTTCTTTGACTCGAAAAAATATTCACCCGAAGTAATTTATCTCATTTTAGTCATCATTTTCAAAGATCGTTTTTTCTTAAAACAATTCTTTGATGACAACAGGTTTCAAAAAATATCAATGATTTTCACAAAGCATCATTCCATACGTTACGGCTCACATAACTGCTACAAAGATTCTTAACAACAGAAATACATACACACTATAGTAGGCGCCAGATAATCGTGGAATAACGGTCATTGACCCACCTACAATTATTGACATTTTAAATTTGAAAAACGGAATTAATGACACAAAGCTGTCCCGAATCATCATCTCTCGTGATCCTTAACATTGTCTAATAATGAAAAACGATTCATATTTAATTGTTCAGGTACCTATGAACAGTTATTAGGGAAAGGTCAATATACTTTATTCCACATTTATCTGGTGCCTACTATAGTGATTCTAAAAGGGTTCCGTGTTTTAAAAACACTCTGTTTTAAAAAAATATATCACCAGAGAGAAACCGCCTACAAAACCAAAAAGCACTTTTACAAGTCCAAACGGCGTCATATTTACGACACACTTTTAAAATCCTATACCTGTATTTATAAAAGGTCAATGTTTCAACCTCGGTCACGGGAGTGCCCTCGCCCTATATACCTATGTATGCGCGTATATATATATATATTTATACATACAACTACATGTTATAAAGCAAAGTCGCTCCATGTCTGTCTGTCTCATCACTCACATAGTTCTTCTAAACCACACAACGCTTTTAGTTTTTTTTTTTTTTTTTCCTCGTCGTTTAAATAATTATCCTTGCCCTCAGTACTCGTAATGGTATAATGGTTATAATAATAAGGGACTAGCTTATGCCCGCGAGTTCGTACGCGCATATCCCTTTTTTCCCGTTCCCGTAGGAATTTCGGGAAATTCTCCCTTAGTGCTCCTTACACTCCCAAGGAACCTATATGCTAAATTTCAGCTTTCTACGACCAGTAGTTCCGGCTGTGCGTTGTCTGTCAGTCCCTCATTACTGGGACACAGAATACTTTTATCCCGATCTAAAGACCATACATTCGAAGTTACAGGCAAAAGCTAGGTACTTGATTCTTAAAGTTTTTATGTTTAACTAGTGACCCGCCCCGGCTTCACCCGGATATATGTTTTTTCCAAATTTTCTTTCATTAAATCCTTCTCCTGACACTAACAAATACAACAATAAAAGAATTAGTGAAATTGGTCGAGCCGTTTTTGAGTTTTGCGCTTAGCAAAACATTTGGCGATTCATTTTTATTTATATAGCTAATAATATGTACGTTTTTCATTTAAACATGAATAGCTTTCTTCGCAATTTCAACAAACGACTTGAAGTTTGTGTTTTGACGTGACTCCAACTTCTCGACCCTCAAAGTGCAGCCGGTCTTCACTCTCTAAAGTCAAAAAAGTCAAAAGTCATTTATTCAAATTGGGCTGAGTGCCAGCACTTTTTGAACGTAACAGTTCTACATAACGACAGTCCCCCAAAACGCCCGCCCGTCACCACTTCCTAGTGTTTTAGCTGGGAAGAAGAAGTGGCGCAACAAACTCCCCAGCAACACATCTGTCTGTTGAGTTAGAAGATGCACAGTGAATGCTGCTGCCCATTAGATTAAGTCATTATGGCAAAAATATCTCAAAGTTTTGCCATGTTGCCACATCAACAGCTTGCATCCGTGCCGTGCCAAGCAGCGGCGAGTCACTAGTATAGTCTACATAGCAGATGCAACAGTATATAGATAGAGGTTATATTTTATAGGGAGAGGCTGGGGGCAGTCAACTGTGTGCTGTCGCTAGTGACCGGCAAATGCGGCTGTGATTCTATGCAAAGATAGTTTGATGTTATGTAGATGGTATATGGGGTCTGGTTGTATCGGTTTTTAATGTTTTGAAGGCACATCATGTTACTGTTTTTAAATGAAGATTCCTTAATATTGTTCCTACATTGGATGTATCTTTCCTTTCTTAGTTTAATACTAGACGTTATATTTAGTATATTTTCACCCATAATATATTTATTTTTTGTATATATATTTCGTTTTAATTACTTTTTATGCTGCCCCGATCGACGTCATTCTGTCAACGCCGGTTGTCGCTGAAAACCAGCGCTGTAGCTTTGTTTCGCACACGAGTCCCAGCATTATGCTGAGCGATGGCCGTTTTTCGCGAATGTTACGCATTTCTTCCCAACTTGCATAACTTTTATAATTTAGTATTTTTTTTTGTATGTGTCATGCTTGTCGCAAATAAACTCTTTCTTTCTTTCATTTCTTTCTTTCTATTGGCGTTCATTTTGAAAGCCAATGTTGAAGATGGGTTCTGTCAGGTGTAATTACAGAAAATCCAGTCCTACAACATCTTTAAATAATGTTCACGGTATGTGCACGTATTTCTTATCAAGTCTTATCATTTATTCTTCTCTGAAAGTATACTTATGTAGTAATGAAATCTAACTTAATTGGACGACGCTAGTTGAAGAAACCAAAAGCTTAAGGTCCCTTTTTTTTGGTGATCTTCCTCGCGTCGTCTTCCTCATTACTTGAATCATTATTTCCCCAACGTGAAGTCATTTTCTTGTCGATATTTTGCCATTTATGCCTATCTTTGGCATTGTGAAGCGCTTCGTGTAATTTTAGTCCAGGGATGAGCAAATTTGATCCGACCATCAAAATTTACTGTGACTTCTCGGACGCTTGCCATCAAACTTGCCAGTAACTTGCTATTTTATAAGGTACAACCTGCAATACCTAAATAAGCCGCAAGAGGGAAAGGCAAGGCCTTCGCCCCAATCGCCGCTACTGGAGAAGACGTCCCGGGCGCCACCAGGCCCGGGTCGATGGCGCGTTGTGTTGAAAGAGATGTCAGCATAGAAGACGGGGCCCGCTAGGGCCAGAGCCTGCCAGGGTCGTGGAATTTGTTCGAAAGAGTCACCGCGGCCCTGGAACGCAAAGGGCTTTAGAAGGAACACGGATGGGTTTTAGTCAGTAAGAGTCTGACACGCCCTTCTGCTCCACCCAGAAAGAAGACATTTGATGATTTCCATCCCTAAAAAAAAAAAGTACGTACAAACGTTTCACAAGTCGCTTACCTTTCAGATCTACTACAAATCCTTAAAACAAACGACCCATAGCTGCACAAACCTACTCATCTAAAAGGACTTATGTATCATCTCCATATTTCCTTCGATCATTAGATTCAAGCATCAAAGAATCCAGCAACGTATTACATCAAGTATATTGTTCCCAAGCTTAAGGCGGAGTGAACGCGTACTCATGATAAAACGTACTTAGAATGCACTCGCAAGGAGCGCAGTACGTAAGTAAAGGGATTTATATGTATAAACACTGCTTGCACAAGCGTTTTAGGGTTTAATAGATGGTTCAACATGAATATTAGTGCGAGCATGTTGTTGATATTTGTTTGTAAAAGCTTGGGTAAGTGAAGCACGTATTCTGGATAAAAAATGAGAAATGTAGATTGGTGTCGGGATTACGTCAATGTGATTTGTTCTTATTCAATGAAAACGTTGTTTCATAGCGCTCCAATAGTTTATGACTCACTGGCTGTTAAGAATTGTGGAGATTATTGCTAAAAACGTGATTTAGACCAATCGTATGGCATACTAAACGTTTCCAAACTCTCTGTCTGCGTCTGTGTTTCCGAACACATACAACCCTAATCTCTTCAAAATTAGAGTGAACAGGCTTCTTCTAGGTAAGCTCGCTCCACCGTCGACTCTGTCTCTGTCATCTATGACCTAGACTAGAGTGAAGAGCAAACCCATATTAAATTAAAAAAAAATGGTCTAAACCTTGACAACGAACAATCATTTGCTTCGAACTCACTTATTTCCTGGTTGAAAACAGTGAAACAGACTTACAAAATTGTGGTGAGAATATAGGGGAACCCTACATTCTTAAGAAAATGACTAATACCGTATTGCGCTCTACACCGTGAGATTCGTCTTCTCAGCAATTCAATAGCGTGGGAATGAAGATCAATAGCAGTGATTTATATTAAATTAGTGTATTAGCGAATCACTCTTGTTTCTCACATCGAACAATTGTCGCGCATCTTAGTTTTACCCTGACTGCTAAACCGGAGGTCGTGGGTTCGATTTCCACCCAGGACAAATGTTTGTGTGATGAGCATGATCATTTATTCTGTGTCTGGGTGTAATTTGTCTATATGTATGTATTTAGAAATATATAAGTATGTTTATCAGTTGTCTGGTTGCCATAGCACAGGCTCTGCCTAGTTTGGGATCGGATGACCGTGTGTGAGTTGTCCCAAGATATTACTATTATTATTAATTGTAATGCTTTTATTTGCATCCTCGACTGCAGCCAAACGTAATTAGTAGACAGATGCTCAATGGAAAATAACAATGAAGGTCAATCTTAAGACATTGGGATATAATTACGGCCTAGGAGAACGAAGAGAGCATTTCCAGCAGGAATAATTTACCCCGTAAAAAGTATTATACCAAATATATTATGCAATATTGCACCACGCTTACTTGGAGTGAATTGGTGATTACAAAACATTATAAGTCTATGTAAAACCGCACAAAATTTCGCGTGCTTAAAGGAACGTCACGCGCCAAATGTAACTTTTTAAAAGCCACCCGTTCACGTGAAGTTTTAGCGCAAGCCATCATGCTGTCGCTTATTCGCGTCATGTCACTCGCGTAATTTGTCTCTGTCACGCTACGGCGCGTATCGGCGTCACGTCATGTTGTCATAACACGTCATAACAAGTTGCCTGTGTGACGGAATTGCGTGTTTATTGTTTCAACTGAGACAGTTTAAGGACTGTTTCTAACGTACGTTGTATTATGTCACGCTGCTTGAAATTTAGTTTGGGTGTGTGTGAGTTTAATTTAATTCTTGTGTAGAATTATTATGCGAAGAGGAGTTATATCTTCAAACTGTTGAAGTGTTCCCCGGCATTTGGGAAATCGTGTCCATAGATTCTTGTTTCATAATTGGATCTTATAAGTTTGAAATCAACAAAATTGACAGTAACCATGGTTCTGAATACTTGTGACTATGTCGTGTTATTCATTCGAATAGTATCCCAAATAATTTTTATTATTATTTGATAAGACACACTAACAGCTATTAGCTTCGAGATGATTATTTAGTTTGTCCAATCACATCTTGAAGCAGACCAAAGTCATTGATTGGACCGGTCCATTCAAATCTTGGTGGTTCTTTCCTCAAAAGACCATTTCAGACACTGATTTGCATGGTCCTCACATAACGTATTGTGAATGTGAGGACCATGTAGATTGCAATATTAGGAGTTCATTTCATGTTAGTCTGGCAGTTTGAGTTCTTTATGCGGCCTACCCAAAGGTCCTTACTTTGGTATTGTTCGTCAAATCATTGAGCTCCTTAAAGTTCTAAGTTTGAGCTACACGATAACTGACACACTCAAATCTGTGTGGTACTTTCCTCAAAAGACCACTTCAGACAATAACCTACATGGTTCTCATATGATTTGACCAGTACGATTGTATGGACTTTAAAAGAGACTTTGACCTCTTTGTTTGTTTCCGTGTTTCTTCTCAGGGTAGTCAGCCAGGAAACACTGGCCTCATCTAGTTTAAAATTACCCAAAAAGACTGACGTGTAAAAGTGTTATGTTTAACCAACTTTTTTTTTAAGGATGTGAAATCATCAAATGACTTCTTCTGCTCTGGGTGGAGCGGGAGGGCGTGTCAGACTCTTACTGACTAAAACCCATCCGTGTTCCTTCTAAGACCCTTTGCGTTCCAGGGCTGCGGTGACTCTTTCGAACAAATTTCTCAACCCTGGCAGGTTGTTTAACCTACTTACAAAATAAATATCATTTATCATTGCACAAAAAATCGCGTCAATTTGAAAATAGAAGTAACAATATAAACAGCTAAAAGAAAATCATAATCGAACGTAAAAAAACCTCGAGAGAATATAGAAAACTGCAACTTTATTGAAATAAGAATTTCTGCACGAGTTTTCCGTAAGTTTCTATAAAGTTTTTCATGTCCATTAGTGGAGTTATATTTTACAAGCATCTGTGCTGTTCTTATATGAATTTTATACTGCAGCTTGAGTTTTTATTAAACTGCCACATTTTACTGTGTAAAAAACTGTATGATTTTCGTTCCGGTTCTTAAAGACCGTTTTAAATGGTTGGTTTGTTTACACATCGTAACACTTTGAAATAACTTATTTGTCTTTACTAATGTTATGAAGAGGAAAGATTTTATTTTTGTAAGCAACGAACGAACTATAAAACTAATGGACCGATTTGAAAAATTCTCAGCAATGGATAGCTACATTATCAGAATGTAACATAGGCTATTTTTATCCCCGCACTCGCACGGGAACAGGAACTACAAGTGTGAAACCGCGTGACGTCCGCTAGTACCAAAATATATTCGTATCTACCTTGTATGTATTTTCATTCATTCAATTAAAAAAAACCTCTTTTTGATTGAGAGAAGAATCAGTTATGAATTCATTGACTACACTTACGTTCAGCATCTTTTATTGATAACGTAATACATGTACATATTATTCTATAGATAAACAGCTTCATAATCAAAATATCTTGCCTGTCGTATAATATTCTCCAGGAATGCCATCTGGAACTTACATTAGCCGCGCACGGATCTGTTCTCTAAACACGTCGACTCCTCACGTCTCGCCCGTCCGTATTGTGTTACGTTACGACTAGAAATCGTGCTACATTGTAAACGGTATGTTTGCGGGGTAGTTTAGATAATTCTATAGTTTATTATGAAATTATAATGTTACTTGGAAATTTGGTTTAGGAATTATTTAAACGACGTGGACACTTTGATGACAAAACTCAAAATATTTGGCTTCACATTATGTTATGAGCTAGTTAGTGGTACACTTTTATAAAAAAAAAATTATAGGTAAATATAAATTACCTTCTCTACCTTTGTATACCCTCCTTTTGAAAAGAAGAACTTACTTTTTAGACCTATTTGTTTTGCTTAAGTGTATTAATTTTCACTTAAATCGGTTTTAATTATTTTCAAGATTAAGCACTTGTGAGTTTATATGAAACACAGTCAAGAATAAAATTAAACTTGAGTTATTAAACTCTTAAGAAAATGTAATCATTGGTTCTGCATAACATTACATTAATATTTTGACAATACTGAACCCTGTTACACAAACTTAATTATAAGGTTACAATGGCAGTATTATCACTGAAACACATCACAACAATATACGTCGGAATTGTATTTCGCGTCAGGTTAACAACGTGTTTTTTTCACCACCAGTCAGCAATGTCAGTAGAAGGATTGACTGTCCAGACTCCTTTATTGCACCACACTTTATTGATATATCATATTTATGTTTGTGCTATGTGCATCAGTGAGAACGTGAACAATACAACAAACAATAGTAGAATAACTATTAAAACTATTGAAAAAAGAAAACAAAATGTACACAAATCATTTTCGAATATATTGGCATTTTTTCGAGTATAAAGGCTAAACAACCACGTTTACAGCTGATTAAACTAGTTGACTGCGACATATACAAACTTAATAACACATTCCAGCGTGTTTGGTAAACAAATCACCGTGCACGGCTAATGCAAGTTCCGGCTTAGCATTTCTAGACACGCGACGTGACACAGCTAAGAAAATCTAATAACTTCAAAATGTCTAAACGCACTCTACTCTACTAACTTAAAAGTTAAAAAGTCGGTCTTAGTTGCTTTGTTACCAAACATTTTAAACGAACGTGACTAACTCCACTTTTCTCTCGTATGTGCAGAATTTACTTCAGCATTTGAAGACAAATAGTTAAGTGTCACGTGTGCGAGTTCTGTGGACATTCAGTGTACCTACACAAATGTCAAATAACCGACCCACTTTCGAGTGACGTTGTAAGCGTACACTGGCGTGCAAAAAGCTTGGTACACGAAGTATTAAACGCTTGAACGGTATGGTTTGGTGGATTCTTTTAATTTTGTTTCAACCTTTATTTTCTTTTGAGGGATTTTTTCTATACTGCAACTAACTTCAATGTAACATTTGTATAGTCAAATGCAGAAAAAAATGTTTCTGGTGTTTGAGGTTACGAGAAAAATATTTCGAACCCGTAGTATTGTTTTGTTCAACATTAGTTCTCCTACTATAATTGTGAACAAGGCATCACACTAATATTATAAAAGCAAATGTTTGTGAGTGTGTGTGAATGTTTGTTACTTCTTCACGCGCAAATGGCTGGACCAATTTAGATGAAATTTGGTATAGAGATTGCTTCAGTCCCGGAAAAGGACATAGGATAGTTTTTATCCCAGAAATCATCCTTTAAAGGGTGGAAGTTTGTATGGAAGTCCGTTATTATTGAAGATAAAACCATGAACTTTTTTATTTAGGCACGTGATAAAAAAACAAAAAAATTGTCAAAGCGTTTTTTTAAAATAAAAATGACTGCCCAAAATAACCATTCTACGCAGACGAAGCTATACTTCTATACATCTTATATAACTCACCACTCTCATAATGGAATCATGGTGGCATATAAAACATCATAGTAGGGAGCAGTATCGCTGTATTAAAAAGAGCCTGTATTTATCCTTTAATTTGATCAGTACATCTGGAGACGATTTTATTATTAATCCTTAGCATACCGTTATGATAGTATAGTGCAGCTCTAAATAATTTCTCCTTTCTATTTCACACCTGAAATAATGGAACAAGTAGCAAAGTTACATAGTAAAGTAACAAAAACCCGCGGCGGTCCCTCTCGGGCAATCTATACAGATAATCTTAAAAATTACGGCTTTTAAATAGTACTTGCTATCTAAAACCTGGGGGGTGCTATAAAATTTATCGCAATTTTAAAAGTAGTATAACGTACAGATGTAACTTTATGGATAAGAAAGAATAAAGTAGGTTCACTAACTTTTATATCTCTAGGGTAATAAAAAGTTAGTTTTATCTTGGGTTTGGTCCTAAATCTAAATCTGAGTTTGGACCATATCGCCTGTTTTAATAAACATCCAGCCTTGATATAAATTCTTGCCTTTTTTTACTCCTCCGTGCCTTGAAGAGAATGTTAAACCGTGATCCTTTTTTTTAAGTATGGGAACCGTTGTTATAAAATAAAATAAATAACTCGTTCCATCTTTTGGCAGGCCTCCCGTCTCTGCATATTTCGGTACGCGGTTGGCACTCCATGACGCTTCCAACCCATCGACTATCTGATCCATAAGCAATAGGCAACCCACTGCCATTTAAGTAACTCGTCTTTGTGCTATGTCGTTACCTAATATTGGTTCTCCTTTTTTTTTTAAGGACGGGACATCATCAAAATTTGATGATTTCCCGTCTAATGACTAATTTAATGACTTCTTCCGCTCTGGGTGGAGCGGAAGGGCGTTTCAGACTCTTACTGACTAAAATCCATCCGTATTCCTTCCAAAGCCCTTTGCGTTTCAGGGCCGCGGTGACTCTTTCGATCAAATTTCGCAACATAAATTCTACAAATCTTTGTGGGATGAGCATAATCATTTGTTCTGTGTCTGGGTGTAATTTGTCTATAATATGTCTGTATTTAGAAATATATAAGTATGTTTATCAGTTGTCTGGTTGCCATAGCACAGGCTCCGCCTAGTTTGGGATCGGATAACCGTGTGTGAGTTGTCCCAAAATATTATATTATTAAGATATTATTATTATTTTGCAGACCATCAAAATTGGTATCGTAATTTTGGCTTTTAGTGTACTAAACAAACAGATTCATTCTTACCCTCTTAATAATTATAATATTCGAATGGAATGCCTCATTAAAATAATGTTATTGCGTTTGGTTCCCCATTAATGAGGATAGGCTCGGCCTCAATTACGTGTTTGTGAGAGTTTAAAATAATAGGCGGGTACACATTGAAACAAATACTAGAGTGTAATTTATTTGCTGTGGAAATTTTGGATTATTCACTCGGTGAGATAAATTTACTGTCCGTCCATTAATTTTGCTTTAATATTTGAATGTTATTTTCGTTAAATAATCATAACCAATACACCTACAATCGTTTTTGATGTGTAACATCTATACTCGAAGGTAAAACCGATTGTTGGCGTGGCGACGCATACCGTGAGGACACGTCGCCACGCTATGCTATGGTATATATATATATACAGTGTATATGTATTTTTTTTACTATGCCATATTTAGTTCCTGTCGTAATCTGTTATTTTGTGCATATTACTTGTACAAAATAATTTTGATGTTTCACATCTGCCAGGCGTCCCGTGACGGCTCACAATTTTTTTTTTATAGAATTAATGACATTTCGATTTGAAGGTTTATTTTTACCCAAAACGTGTGAATTTGGGACAAAAACGTTACCATTTATAAAAATAATATTTGATAGTAATTCATGAGCATAAAATTACACTTTCCAGTCACGAAAAAGCTAACCTCAAAAATTAAATCATCAGTACACGTCAGTCATTACGGAGCGTCTAAATTGCAGCGCGAAACGGTAATGACGCCTCAATTGTGATAATATCCCCACCGCAACCACACAGAATAGACAGATACAGTAGTTCAGCTTCATACAACGAGCAAAAACTCACGCACACAAAAACGCTGACACACACATTTTGTAGTAAAACTACATAATTATCGAACCTCAGTTGTCCGGTAACCCTCATGACGGGCACGTGACTTTCAGTATTTAAGACATAATATATAGGTATTGTGAGTGAAAAAAAATATCGGAGTTATTTTCCACGTTTTAATTCTCTCATTCCACATTCTGGAGAACATCATACCCACAAAAGACTCGACAAGTCAGTCAAGTCAACTGAGATGAGAATGCTGACTGAAAGAACGTGTGGTGTTCCGTGAATTAATAAAACAAGGCCACGTTCTCCCCTGCAAATTTAATTATATTGCCGGGCACGCGCGATTGATCTCATTATCCCTCGGTTGCTCGCAATGCAATGTAACTTGCTTGCGAGCTGGTTGCAGATGTAAATGTGGCCTTGGCACTCCATTACAGGCGCACCTAAAAGTAAGAAATAGATGAATTTCTGGATATTGGCGTACAATTAAAAAAATATTTTTGTTTACTTGTAAATGTGCTATATTGAGCCATTTAACAAAAACAAGAAAAAATATTTCTCATAATGAAACCATTATTATTTAAAATACTCGTTTTCGTCGATAACTCAACACACGAACATCTTTGTAATTTGTGCTAACATTTTTGTGACATTTCGAAAGGATTGTAACTTTGGTTATAACATGGGATTATATAATGTTACACATATCGTCGTTTAACACAAGCTTTAAACATTTCTTACTTGTTCTGCGGGTCGATTGATTATGGCCAAATATCCCCCACTCCTACAAATATGGCTTTGTTTTTTTATGATATGCCATTTTCCTAAGTCCTCGTCCCCATTTCTACCTAATAAGTATGCCACATCACCAGAGGTTGGAATTAGGTAGAGTGTATGTCCTTGCATCGAAATGTTGATATTAATATAGAACTTCCCGGGATTTCTACTAGACAATCCCGTGTGGCCAACAATATTACAAATAAATAATAATAATTTTTCTTTTGTTATCACAAGCTACGTTGTGCGTGTGTGCATTGGAATTTGGCAACTTCGGACATCCAATGTCGTTGATGTAAATTTGGCATCGTCGCACGAGCAGCGGTTTAAATTGTTTAAAAGTAAATAACTTTAATATTTAATAAATCAAGGGATTTTTCTGCTCTTCAAAATTTATCTCGGGTTTTGAGGCATATCCACTTTATTCTTTCGTTGTATGAAATCAGTGTAAGTACATAAATAACTCTACCTAATTCCGACTTCTGCACATCACCCTCTTCCACTTCCTCAAAAGAACCAATATCTACATAGATGTTCTGTACAAGCCCTTTTGACTTATACGTACTGTAGGGAATACATGTAATAATGATGGCAGAGCAAAATGCAACGCTCCCCTTACATAAAGTCGAGCGGCCAGTCGTCTGCCCCGCGCCGTGACAATAACTAGTGTTCCGTATAACGTATTATATAAGAAGTGCCTCTGTGCCCGATGTAATAATCATCCCAATAAATATTATCCAAAACATCGGAATCCTGTCAGCAACATTGATGCTGGATACATGAACTGCCGGTCGTAGTGGTGGCTGACTCATATTGGACCTTTGATATTCCCGCTGATAGATAAATATTTATGTTAAACAATATTATA
Source organism: Mamestra configurata (assembly GCA_002192655.3). Taxonomy (NCBI): domain Eukaryota; kingdom Metazoa; phylum Arthropoda; class Insecta; order Lepidoptera; family Noctuidae; genus Mamestra; species Mamestra configurata. The sequence goes on along the minus strand of NDFZ01005403.1, from coordinate 289,112 downwards.
AACGTAAATAATGTTGTCATACTACGTTATAAAATAACATTAAAATAAATAGCTTATTCATTGAAGAAAATAGATAAAGTTTGGGTCAAAAAGTTACGTCATTACATGCTCTAGGTACAGGCGTGCCCCAAAACCAATGAAACGTTTTCAAAAACCACGAAAATGCGCTGGAGCTGCTGCATAGATAACAAGATACACAAACTCTTCAGTACTGTAGTCATTTAGGCTTAAATGAGTTTCGTAACAATGACACCTCACATCACACTTCGTATATTAGATCGACTGGGTTGGGTTTTCCTCTCCTAACCTCGATCCCCGTTATCATCATATCATATCAGCCGAAAGACGTCCACTGATGGATATAGGCCTCCCCCAAAAGGGGGGGGGTTATAATAGCCACGTTTGGCAGGCAGGTTGCACAGAGAATGCTGCTGCGCATTCTCTGGTGCGTCCCTTACTCGCCTCTTACAACACCCACGGGAAGTGATAGGATGGTGTAGTGTAGAATGTTTAAACCCCCAAGATATAGTACTACTATATCACAAGAACACTAGCTACAGCTATTGAAGGCGGCCAGAACCGAGGTCTATTATTTTAAAAGTAATAAGCAATAATCAGAGGCTAGGACACGCCTGTGCCCCACGCGTGTAATGGTGTGTTAGAGTAACTGCACTCACGATTGGCATTTGTTTGACATATCTGTACGAAGTTCGAACGCGTCTTTGCGTGCGTGCTTACTTTTCGCTCATGATACGAATCTATCCTTCTGTATCCAACTGTACTGTGGCAAACGATTATCAGTCATAACTACCGTCATAACCATCACCATACCTTTATTTGATGCGGCTTTTATTGTTCATACGCGGGAAATATAGATCACATTAAAAGGAATGATTGTGAAATGTGCTGTTATTCATAAAATTAAAATAGTGTTCGTCTAAAGAATCAATTGACGATGTTTAAGAACTGGCATTCTCTGGAGGTAGCCTTTAAAATATTTTTTTTTTTTTAACTCTTTCTTTGGAGACATAATAAGGTTTCTTAACAGACTTCAAAAAAAGGAGGATGTTTTCAACTCAGTAGAATGTTTCTTTTGGATGTTTGTTACCTCATAACTCCGTCATTAATGAGCCGATTTGAAAAAATATTTTCGATTCCATAGAAATTTCATCAAAATCGGTTCAGTACTTTGATTTTGAAATCAAAATGGCTGGAAAATATATCATCCAAGTAAACGAAATTGCGTATTTTGCTTTCCTGTGACTTTCCAGTGGTGTTGTTAGATGTGGGGTACCACTAAAAAGTGAGAAACTATAACTTTTTTCTCTATAAAAAGGAAGTTTGGAAGTCGGTGTTTTTAGTTGTTTCTTCAAACATGAACACCGACTTCCAAAATTAAAGTTATTTCAAACTTTGTAGTGTTATTTATATATTTAAATATTTAATACCGACGCGTACCGTCAGGGCTTTCACGAGTTGGTACGGGAATATAATTCCTGGAAAGACTTGGGCGAGGCCCAAGCCATGGGCAGTAGGTATGGGCAGAATAATAATAATTGCAGATCTACATATTATGAACAGTTTTTATCAATTTTAGGGGATAGCTTGAAGGTTTATTTGCTCAGCTTCTACTTTCTAGTTGGCATACTCTTGATAGAAAGAAAGAAAGAAGAAATATTTATTTGGGACTCGCACAAAACAAAGAGAAAAGTAAAATAAATTATAACTAACAGTCATAAACAATAATTAACAGAAGCAAGAACAGCATAAATTTGATACGTGCGAGGCCAAAAAGGTATCCTACCTATCTCAGCATATGCTGCGTAATTTAAAAAAATGAATAACTCAGCGCTGGTATTCTGATAGGGCCTGTGATGCCACGGATACACTCACGGATTACATACTAAAATGAGATATATAAATACAAACAAAATAATTGTTTCAAAATTATGTGACTTATATTTATATAAATATTATTCTTTCTTTCTTTCTTTTAATTATAAGACAATCAAAATGTGAAATACGTACATATAATAAATAATAAAATCGACCAAAGCCCAAAGGCCCAGTGCTCCAGTACCATTTGTCGATGTCATAGACAAATGACGGAACGCGCGAGCGTTAGTTATGGCAGGCTGTCAAAAAAAAAATATAGAGCAGTGGTGATCGTTATAGGGTATCTCGACGTGTCACCCACTTACGGTTTGTTTCAATAACGAGAAACCAACTGTCAAATTAGCTAATTTGACAGTTGGTCAAAGTTAGATACTTTTTTGAGAACGGCCGTTAGTTACGTAGTGCCATTTTTGTCTGACTGCTGACTTCTCTATGCGTTCGTGTTTGTATTGATCGACTGGAGTTTTGATTGAATCAATCCGTCTCATTAGAGATTTGCAGCACGATCTGATGCCCTCAACTTGCCCTGCCATATAATCCATATAATCGAGATGGAATGACAGCTCACTCCGTGATCACGTGACATCTTGATTGTATGGATTGACAGCTCACCCCGTGATCACTTCACCCAAGCCTTCACTTCGATATGTTTACAGAATCGACCGGCTGCACTAGCAAGCGAAATTGGTCGTTGTAGACGAATAAGTAAGCTCCAGTACTAGTACATTTAGTAAATGGAACGTCATCTACAAATACATAATAATTAGGCTAAAAATTTGCTTTTATTTTTTACTTTTCTAAATTGTACATATTCTGATGTAGGTAACGCCAAAATTGTTTGCATTAATAATTGGATATAATTAATAGAGTGCGCCCTGGCACCCATAACACAAGTTTAATCTTAGCTTGTGCGAGAGGTGGAACCTGTGTTATATACAATTTTTAATAAATTTGTTTATCCTTGTTCTACATACTCTTGTAAAAATTTTTAATGTGGAAATAAGTTTTATTATTAACTAGTTGCCGCCCGCGGCTCCGCCTGCGTGATTGTCGAAAATTATCCCAAGGGAACATATTCCTGGGATAAAAAGTATCCTATGTGTTATTCCAGACTATAATCTTCCACTGGATAAAATTTCATCAAAATCCATTCAGTAGTTTTTGCGTGAAAGAGTAACAAACATCCATCCATCCATCCATCCATACTTACAAACTTTCGCGTTTATAATATTAGTAGGATTAGTCACAAACTTAAACTAAGCGATAGTGCACACCAATAAATTAAACCTTTCACACACAAAGCTTTCATAAATTACCCCAAGTACCTATTCCATTATTAGTCTACCTGCGTATACTTCTCACACAATTTAATATCCTTTGTGAAACCTTTCTAAAGTGATGATATTTAAATTTTCCTTTACCTCCAAAAATATTGTTAAAATTACATGGTCACAGTTTTGGCCCGTAATTAGTCTCAGCTGTGCCTAAAGAGGAATGTGACATGAAAATGAAGCTGTAGCCAGAGTAATGATATTATATCATGAAAGGTTTTTTAATAATTTTAAAATATACTAGCAACCTGGGGGGCTACTCTCTAAACCCGAAGTTCGTAGTTTTGGGTATCACCTACGGACTTACGATTAGTTCCGAACCCGAACTAAGAATGAATGACAACACGATTTGACAGTAACTGTCAAATCGTTTTGTCATTCATTCTTAGTGGTTAGGTGATACGTACTAGAATACGCCCGCAACTAAGCCCGAAACTACGGACTTAGGGCTTAGAGAGTAGCCCCCCTGCCCCGGCTTCGTACGCCTCGCCGCATAATTATATAAGCTATCCGTCCGTGACTTTTTCCCAAATCTTCAAGAATCATTGTCATATTTCAGCCAATTCACACGAAACCTTAATTTACACTAATATTATAAAGAGGAAAAATTTGTATTTTTGTGTGTGTGTATGTTTGTAATGAATAAACTCAAAAACTACTGGACCGATTTGAAAACATCTTTCAACAATAGATAGCTACATTATCAGCGAGTAACATAGGCTATATTTCATCCCGGAAACGGGAACTAGGCCGGTAAAACCGTGTTACATCCGCTAGTAAATTATACATTGAAACCTTCCTTTTGAATTGCTCCTTTTTTGGTGAAAATCGTATGAAAATCCATTTGGAAGCTTTTAAATTTATCGCATACAAACAGACAGACTTAAATAAATAATATCTTCGGACAACTCACACACGATCATCCGATCCCAAACTAGGCAGAGCCTGTGCTATGGCAACCAGACAACTGATAAACATACTTATATATTTCTAAATGCATACATATTATAGACAAATTACACCTAGACACAGAACAAATCATCATGCTCATCACACAGAGATTTGTTCTAGGTGGGAATCGAACCCACGACCTCCGGTTTAGCAGTCAGGGTCACTAACCACTCGACCAACAGGCCCATAATCTTAAATGTTACCTCAGCATTCTAGATTCTATCAAAAAAAATATATTCGTCTCTGTTAAAATCTGTTCCTCTTCAGAGTAGAAATGTTACTCGAAAAACACTTTCGCAAATTATTTTCCAGCATAAGAATATGAAGCTGCTTCTCTTTCTTTAAAACTGTACTGCTTTACATAATGTCTATAAAATGGCAATTGAATGCAAGACATTGCATACGAGATTGTGAACGTATGTTTTATTGAACGTTGGGATGTAGGATAATATTATTTTATAAGATAGAACACGTAACAGATTCTATGTGCTTTGTGGAAAAGTATTTTGTTTTTTTTTATAGAAGTTAGTTACAGACGACTGCGTGTTCAGTCTTGAAAATTGGAGCTAAGCTGGCTCAATAGAGCAACCAGTTAACTAATACTGGTTTTGTTATTTTATTTTATTTTATTTTATTTATTTAAAAAAAAAACGGAAAATCATTCCAAAAACATTTACCAAAGGTAGTTATATTACAGTCTAATAAGCGTATAAACCACACGAAGTGACATTGGAGTATGATAACAAACGCATGTTAAATGAAGAAAATATGAGTATGTCACCGAAAAAAAACAAACGCCGTAAGATCGTAAAATATCGCGTGAAATTGTAAACTATTTTTTCTAAATAAGACACGGATATATTGGAAACTATTGAATTTGGGTGGGTTTAATTGTAAACAAAACGATTTTTTCATAATATAACGAGAAATAATAATCTGATCAAGGTTTATTACAATCTTACGGATTCTGCAATTTTCCGGTGACGAATGTATTTTGAAGAAAGACACAATTTCAAAAATCGTAATGACTGACTTATGGCCTACGAGACATATTTTAGCAGTTAACATAAGTTGCTTGTAAATATTATTATTAGTAGACACCCAACGACAGTCTCCAAAACTTATTTCAATCGACTATTATAATTTAAATCTAATCATCAGTGTTACCTCGTTATATATTTCTCCTTTTCCATTTAACCAAGACCAAAGCAATAGCCCAGTACTCAAGTACCCATCTCATTATCAGCACCGGCTGCCCCAAACTAGAGTATGACACGGAAATGAGCCTGCCAAAATTACGATAATATGGCCGCGGACGTTTCCCTGTCATAACTCAAAACATAGAACTCCGAAGTGCCTCGACGATCACTGGTATGCACGGCATTGTGACAACTTTCCATTCAATCGTTCCATTCAAGCGTGACAGTAAGTGTATTCACCCAGAGCGGAAGAAGTAATTTGATAAAATTCCATCCTTAAAAAAAAAAAGTGTATTATTATAATGGCTAGTTTACACAGTGCGACCTAGCGTACGAACAGCCGTCCAGCTGCAGTGCAGTAACTCGCATCCAATATACGTATCTTCAAAGTTACTGCCATGTGCGAGTTGGATAGTAGCTCGCACCCTATGTAAAACTTTTCTTCATCTATCTTTACTGTAACTTATATGGTGTACATTAAAAAGAGTATTCTACTGTATTGTATTCTGCAACATTATTTGTTTTCACTCGCCTGCTCGCCTGACGTAACTCACACATAGCAGCAACTCGGTCATCACTCGCGTTGTTCGGACGCGTTCGGCAGTAGCTCGCTAGTGTCAGCCCGGCTGTTGCGAGCGGAACCTGTATTTTTTGGGTGCTGCATCTCGCAAGAGACTGGGCAGCTACTGTCATCGTGAAGACGGCTAAGGCGAGCCGGGCTACTGGCGTACGAGTAGCTGTCTACTGTCTAATCTTCAGCTCACCGTGTGTAAACTAGCCATAAGTGACACTACAGCGACCAGTGGCAATTCTCAATGAATTGTCTGCCAAGGCTTTTTATGTAATATTTACAAAATACTGATATTCAGCTGCATCTACCTGAATACACTGTTTTACATGGAGTAAATGACCTCCACAACCTAGTTACGCGATACCCTTGGGAAGACTGGTGTCAGATATCTGGGGTTGACTGTCAAAGATCCACAAATGACTGCAGTTACCACAGGTTTGAAGTATTTTCTGAGACACAAAGAACTGGTTAGTAATGACCAGAGATCGGAATAGGTAAACTATATTTACCTAATGTTCGTGAAAGTAAGTAACATTGAGTTGATAAAACCTTCTCTAAAATCCCGGAATCATACGATTGCATCCCGGGATTTAAGTAATTGCAAATTACTTATTGCGCTTTAAATATATTTGAACAAAATCATTATATTGAAGAATCTTATTACGTTTTTAGAGTTGCGTACCTACTCAAAACTGTTAAATTAAATAGCTTTGTTTTAGCACCAATCTCTCTTCTTTTGATTCTTCAAATCAATAATTTGTAACTATACTCAAAGCCCAGTTTATATTTTTATAGTTCCGGGTTTTAATTGTCATGATTCCATTTATGATTCCGATATTTTACAGGAGGTATTATCAACTCTATGTTACTTACTTTACCACGAACATTGGGTAAATATAGTCTACCTATTCCGATCTCTGGTTCACTCATCCATGAAGCGACTTCAGCAAGCGTTACTTATTCTTATAAATCAACCCGTGCCATTTAAATTACTTAGCCACGAGCTTCTTTTGAATCTTAGAACTTGTGTCCAGCGCAATCGTGTGGCCACAAGACATACAAAATGGCGTCTTCGCGCTTCCGTGGTCTATGGAAATAACTCAGAACTTGATCATGTGCCAAACTTGTCCGGCACTGTGATGTAAGCTCTCTGGCTAATATCACGCCTCAGTAGGACAGTCGCCAAGTGCTATCAACTAAATTATGTGAACATTTTTAGTCTATAATGGCAATTAACATTTTTGAGTGGGCTGTGGTCAGGGTTCATGGGCAATTTGGGGTTCTTTTGTTGGGAATATATTATGAGCTCTGTTATGACGAATATTCTAGTAGCTTTGTTTGTTGAACTGATTTCGAGTAATTTATTAGAGATTATAGAGTCCGACTTCAAAGTCAATAGGAGTTAAAAAGTTGTTCCCAGTTCTATTCTCTTGTATCGTTATAATATATTTTCTTAAGTTTCTATTTTTTTTAATATGTAATTTAGCTCACACACTGATCCATTGTTGTTAATTATATTGTAAATTTGTGAGTATGATGTCCTTTGCTAGCAAACTTAATTTTATCTCTGCTAGTATTGCTTTGTTTTACATATTAGTATATAAGTGTGTGCTGTATATTAGTGTAATGTTGGGAGCATTGTGCTCACATAATATAATCAATTGATCAATGTAAATATTATATAAATACTGTAAAACTTATATTTGAAAAGAGTAACTATGGAGTTTCTTGTGAGTTCTTCTCCATAAGAATTTACTTTTTGCGAATGCACAACAAGAGTCAAACGGTAAATTTGACGTTCAAAAGTGCCTTTTAATGGTCTAGTTCTAATAAATGAATTGACTTTCCTTTGACTTTGACTTTGACTTTATCGATTGATCTGTAGGTAGCGTAAGGCCAATTGTTTAGTTTCTCTGATACACGCAGGTTCGATTCTTCTATATAATATGCAATTTTATGTTTAGTTGTGCTGTTGCACCGTTGTAGTATAAGATAGAGTATCTCCATAATCCCATGGGGAAACCAGGTTTAAATTATTTACACACAACCCTTGACAGAACGTCTTGGCGCTATGAGGTAAGGAGAGCCGACTCACTTTGTTTTTATTTTTTGGTAAAATTTGCTTCATGTTTCAATTATATCTGTTATTTTGATTTATTTATATTAAATTTATTCAAATGAACCGCCACTCGTCCATTGAAAGGTTCATTAGAAAACCAGCGTCAGACAGCATCAGTCTGTCAGACATCGCTGAAATGGACCTTTTTAGTGCAGCCGTGAGACACACACTTAGTTATTGCCATACCTATTTTTTTTGTTATTTCTATGTACCGTGCGTGTTTCATGTAAGTGCTAAATAAATATTATTCTTCCTATTTATCTTTCTTTAACGTGGGATAAGGCTAGGAAGTATTTGTTGTATCTTCTTCACTTATGATAAACTAGCTATTGCCCGCGACTTCGTATGTGCATATCCCGTTTTATCCTGTCCTCATATAGCCTATAGCATTCCTTCTGGGTGTGGCTATCGTATACAAAAATAATTTTCCCAATCCGACTGGTAGTTCCAGAAATTAGCCCGTTCATTATACTAGCGGACGTCATGCGGTTTCACCCGCGTAGTTCCCGTTCCCGTGGGAGTACGGGGATAAAACATATAATGGAACTATCCATTGCTGAGAGAATTTTTCAAATCGGTCCAGTAGTTTTTAAGTTTATTACATACAAAAAAACAAATCTTTCCTCTTTATAATATTATTATAGATTAATTAATGAATACAAATATTGTAAAAGCTTTACTTGAAAAGAGTGACCATTGAGTTTATTGTCCGTTCTTGTCCATAAGAATCTACCATTGCGAAAGGATAAGTCACTCTTTTTAACTGTAAATTTTGACATCTAAAAGTGCCTTTGAATGTTCTCGTTGAAATAAATGAATTGACTTTGACTTTGTTGTGCCTTTAATAAATTTTAACTAAATATTATAATTATAAGGAGTGTTATATAATAATTTAATTTAAAAATTATATTCTATTCTATAACCGTCAAGTCATCCAATTTTTCCCAATTCAAATTTTACCTACATGTTATTTTTAAATTCCTAGTTGGATTCTACTAGGAATTTAAAAATAACGTGTAAAAAAATCGCGTTGCGTTTTCCGACAGTATCTCACACGCGCTTGGCTTGTACTGTCGCGTATATACGAATAACTCGTATAAAATCGTCGGTTCCGACTGCCATACGGACAAGCGATATCGGTGACAGCCAGTCACACTGTTTTAGATATACGATAAAAAATACTACTCGAACTGCGGCCTATTTTTATGTTGCAGGATAATTGGAAACATCGTTTTTTGGAGAAGATTCTAGGATTTTTGCACCGGGTTTTGGGAAATGAAGTTCTTTGAAATACCAGCTTCTGTCAGGTCTTTATAAATATACTGTCAGGGTTTCGCATGCAAAACCTAGTCTTTTTAGAACGATTGGCTAATCTTAAAATCAGTTCGTAGAAAATTGGTATTTGAGAGAACATTGCTCAAATGGATCTGCCAACAGACGAGGGCATAATTTTATATCAATCAATCGACGTTAAATCTCATGGTCATTATTCGCGATTTACCTAATTCATTCAGTAAAAGTTGATGAGTTTTCCATAAGCTGATACTTTGCAAAAATCCTGATCTATACATATAGCTTGTATGATTGCAAAAATAATTCTGGGTTACCAATAACACGGCTTATTGCAAAAACCCTAGAATCTCCACCAAAAACCAGTTGTTCCAATTATCCTGCGACATATAAAAATCTATCCATTTCGAGCCTGACAGAAGTCATTACGGAGTGAAATATTGATATTCATCCACATCCGTGGCCGGACGAAGTTTTATTGAGTTTTTTGACTAGATAATTCTCTGTGACTGGTGTGTAAAATTGTTCGATAAGTTGAGGAAGTTGGCATTGAAAGGATATAGAGTAGGCTTTACAAATTTTTATATGAGAATTAACTTTACGTTACTTTTATTTTGTTCACTAAATCGAATGGTTATAAAATAATCTCCTGACCTGATTTCGGTGACTGTGGCTAATTACAATAGCGCGCAGTAGATATTTTTTTCTGACGCAGGCTCTATTCCTTTACTCGCATAGTCCGATGGGACAGAAATCCGCACTACCGGATTAGGACCATCATCGGCTTTTTATGCTTTTCGAGGAACGGAATTGAAATTGACACATCGCGCAACTTTCAAACACTGGGCTGCTATTGCGAATTTTCTAATGGAAAAACTAACAATGTTGTCTGTATCCCAGGCCTGCTTAGCTTGAGGTCCTGGCTATTCCATTGTTAAGTATGGTAAGCTATTAGTAAGATTTCACTTCTAGATATTTTTCGTACCAGCTGGTAGTCTGGACTTTTGCTCTTGATGGCAATAAGCTTGCCCCCTTGTTGCATGAGACACCACTGCCTAACCCTTAATGTGGGTACTGACCGGTATTACGGGGCGTAATGTAACATATTACAAAGCGAGCATTCGTGCAGTCAGTACGTGGAAACGGGCACAAACATGCGTAAGTGTTTTGTTTTACACGGATAACATGCTCGCTATCTATTTATATATCTATTTATTTACATCATCAATTCTAATGTACACACTCTGCTTTCTAAACTAGACGAAAAACCAATTCAATCGGCTGTCAATCCTCACGTTCAGTATTTGATTGGCTGCCATTGTTCCCGCAAACTAATCAGAACAGCTAACGTGACAGTTGACAGGTGAATCACTAATCAAAGACTAGATTAAATCTAGTAGGTACTAAAAAAATACAATCGGATTGAAAGCTTCTTTTTCGTTTCAGTGGGTAAAGCTTTTGCTTTTAAATTCAAGTCGCAATATCGTCTCAGCGATTATGAATTTCTAAAACTTGGGAAATAAGAGGTGCTTTGGCAGTTTGCGATGTTAATGTAAACGCCTCTTAAAAATCTAAATTTGCCTCTTAAGTTATATCTCGGGTTTCACGATTTTAGTTAGTTTAAGCTATGCTTTTTCAAAATGGGACTACTAAGCTTGTTCTCTGGCCCTGCGTATACAGAACTAGCGTAATTTTAGTACGTGTTCATCATCATAATATCAGCCGAAAGACGTCCACTGCTGGACATAAGACTCCCCCAAGTGTCGAAACAACAACCGGTCCTGTGCGTCTCGCATCCATCGACTACCCGCGACCCTCACCAGGTCATCAGTCCACCTTGTGGGAGGCCTTCCAACGCTGCATCTTCAGGTACGCGGTCGCCACTCTAGAACTTTTCGGCCCCATCGACCATCTGTTCTGCGAGCAATGCCCACTGCCACTTCAGTTTGGCAATCCTTCGCGCTATGTCAGTAACCTTCGTTCTCTTGCGGATATCGTCATTCCTGATTCGAACACGCAAGGAAACTCCGAGAACGTGTTAAGCCAGGACATTGCTCGTGCAATTTTGTCGATGCCAACCTAACTGCGGTAGGCGGGGTGTGCCGATATACGACATACGATATGCGACTACCAAGTGACAACGATTATTCCAAATATTAAGGCTGGCACCGACCTCACAAAATAGTTAACATATTTACTTCAGATTTTTTAAACGTAATACTTTTATATCTCCCTTTTCAGTTATTAATTAAATAAATTACAGGTTTGAATCCGGTCTAATTTTTTTTTAAGTACTTTTTTTTTATTTCTCGTAATATCGGAACATTAGCATGTATAGCAGCATTACTGCAGCGTTTCCAACTGTTTGCAACATGGAGCTACTGCCTTTATGACCTCCAACATACAGTAACTGTGTAACACGATACCCCTTGGAAAGACTGGTGTCAGATTTATTGGCATCTAACCATCAATGATCTGCAATTGACGTCCAGGACCAACGGCTTCCAGTGTTGTGGAATTTGCTCGAAAGAGTCACCGCGGCCCTGAAAGGCAAAAGGATTAAGGAGGAATACGGATGGGTTTTAGTCAGTAAGAGTCGGACACGCCCTTCTGCTCCATCCAGAGCGGAAGAATGCATTTGATGGTTTACCATGCTTTAAAAAAAAGGATCACGGTTTAACGTGCTTTTCAAGGCACGGAGGAGTCTCGGTATTTAATAGTAACCCATCCACAAATCGACCGCGGCAAACGCTGCTTAACCTCAAAGATTGATCGGTGCAGTTTTTATTATTAAGCCACGAGCTTGACACATAAAAACAGCTTTATGCATTTATTAAAGCACGCCTAATTTGTTACGTGTTCTAGCTCATTCATACACAGTTACACTAAATACATCGAACGGTACTTTAACACTATAACAAGGAACAAATAGTTTTAATTGCTGGGTAGTTTGCTGACATTGTTAACTCATTATGTGGATACCACAACAATCAATTTGATGTCGCGTTGTCAGCGTTGTACAGTTAACCCTTACAATGTACACACTGGTGTTTGTATTGTCATGTTGTTTGGGGTTAACACTTCAACCGTAAATATTGAAAGAAAAATATAGTTGGCATGTTTTATGGGTTCATGCTTAGCGGAGTTCATTTGTGACGAGTTATTTTATTTGAGCTTTTCTGTCAGAAGAATTCACTATCCATAGTTATCCTAGCTAATATTATAAATGTGAAAGTAAGTTAGTCTGTTTGTTACGCTTCTAAATAAATTGCTGAATTGATTTAGACCAATTTTGTTACAGAGATGAGATTCTGGATACCGTTATATACTTTTTTTTACGAAAATATTTAATTAACGCAAGCTATGTCGAAGGGCAAAAGCTAGTTTGTTTTATTAGGTAGTTGGCGTTCTCTATTCTTGATCAATTCTTGGCAGTATAATAACTGCCGCACGGGATAATTTACGACAGTGGTTCCCAACCTTTTGACCTGGGACCACTTTGATTTTTATTTCAATTTTTAAACCGAAAATAATGAGCATTGATGAAAAAATAAAATCTGTTGGTATCAATGTTATTTTTGAGGAAATTTTAAACCTTTCGCTGACCATATTTTGACACTTGCGGACCACAGGTTGGAAACCACTGATCTACGAAATTAGCAACGCTTGCCGAGGTTCTGTGAATGGGTTTGACCATCCACATGACGAGACTCCTCCGTGCCTCGGAAAGCACGTTAACGTCCCGGTTGTCATTTAAACATGACAGTAATTTCCGGTAGTCAGAAGCCAGAACATTTGACAATTGTCTTGCCAAGTATCGTGTCACCCCATGGCTGGGTTGTGGAGGTCAGATCGAGAGACGCTCCATGTAAAATACTGATACTCAGTCGCATTCGACTAGACTGGAAGTTGACCACAAAACCTAGGCCGATTGATTGGTAGTATTTTTTCTCAAGAAGTACACCTGTTAATTCCAAAGCTTAGGCTGTATATCACTAGCTATGGTCACGAATGGGCTGGTGGTTAACGATGCCAGATTAATCGCAAAAATTTCAAACCTCAAAATGAAGCCGTAGATATTTCAAAACATTTCGCTCGCACTTGAATTGGTTTTTATGGTACTAGTATGTAGCAAACGCCGACAATAATTCATAGAATTCTAGTTTTAACATCCTAAACGGTCAACATATTCAAATTTTTAATTATTGCAACAACATGACAATATGTTTAAATTTTATCAGTCAATTTGATTTCGAAACGAACCAGTCGAGGTTGAGTCGAGTGAAGAAAATATTTTACAATATGAGTGTGAGATAATAATCCACCTATGGTTGATCCACTGTTGAACCATCTTTTCTTTGTGACAGCCGACCATTATCTCCCACTTGCGCCCGCGCGCTCTTTTCATTTGTCTATGATATCGACAAATGAAGCTGGAGCACTGGGCTATTGGGTGTCAGCTTATTTATTGTTTGTATGTACCGATTTTTTATTTATTTTTTAATATATATATATATATATATATATATATATATATATATATTAATAATTGTTGCATTTTTACCCATATTTATACTTATTATTTTATTTGTATATTTCTTTTATATATGCTCCGTGAGTGTATCCGTGGCACCACTGACTGGCCCTATCAGAATACCAGCGCTGCGTTATTTATTTTTTAGATATCGCAGCATAAGCTGAGATAGGGACCATTTTGGCCTCGCACAGATAATTATTTGATTATACTGTTGAGTTATTATTTTATTTTACTGGTTTGTTTGTCTTGTGCGAGTCCCAAATAAACATTTTTGTCTTTATATCATGTCTTTATATCTGTTTTCGGATTTAAGTATGTCAATAAATGCAGGTGGGTCAATGACCGTTATTATAAATTTATCTGGCGTCGACCATACGAGTGTCACATTGGGAATAACTCCACTTAACTTTAGTAGATGACGTCAACTAAAAAACATCTCACACTTCGAAAGCAACCCCAAACCACAGCCAACTTTGATCACAAACACTTCCTCACTTCGTCAGACAGCATCTCTATTTCCACCCCCCCTTCCCCCGAATTCACCCCCAAACCGAGTACCACAGCAAAAACGTTTCGAGCTTGAGATGTCACTCTGTAACCCCTAATGACACGATCATCCGGGCATAGTACAGATCGTTATGTATGTAGATACGCAAAACCGCTAATTAGGTAGGGAATTTCAGACCTACCGAGTAGATAAAATGAACTGTGAAGCGTTTAGAATGTGTGCGAGGAGAGATTAGCGGGTTTCGATAGTGTCTCTGTTTTGGTACAGGCAGTTACCACAATTACCTGACTCACCTTTGGATAAATGGATGAGATTTTTTTGAAAACGAATCGATAAGATTTTATAATTGTTCTAAATTTTATTTACTATGTTGAAATGGTAAAAATATAATACATTGTGACATTGACTGATTGATTGAGCTTATTACAGTTACTGAATTTACGTACTTTTTAGGGTTCGGTACCCGAAGGTAACCAACGGAACCCTATTACTAAGCCTCCACTGTCCGTCCGTCCGTCCGTCCGTCTGTCTGTCAGCGGGCTGCATCTCAAGAACTGTAATAGATAGGCAGTTGAAGTTTTCACAGAATGTGTATTTCTATTGCCGTTATAACAACAAATAACAAAAATTAAAGAAAGAAAATCTATTAATGGGCAAAACTCCGTACCCCTGTCTTAACTTAAATTTTAGTAACGTAAAAACCCAGTAACACACTTCCAATCCAGGGAATTGAAACCATGATCTTGCCTAGCAATCGCATTTGAAATCATCTTCATCATCAACCGAAAGATGATCACTGATGAATATTGACCACCCCCAAGTATCGCCACATTAACCGGTCCCTGTGAGTCTCGCATCCAACGGCTTCCCGCTGCCTAAAATCACCAGACCAAATCTAGGCACAATAACAACTTGCTATCACAATCAAAATAAATAAATTCTCACTCCAACTCGCTCTCCGCTCGTAACTCACACCGCCGGATGACATTAATCATATGGAATGAGCAGTATAATGTCCCCTTCACACTAATAATGATTCCACACACGCCGCCGCTTACACCCATACAGATGTATTTATTAGTGCGTTTACATGGCTTATTTACAATCCTTTCAATGTGTCCATTATTGTGGAAAATATCCATAAACCTCTAAATAAATGTTATGAAAATACTGCTAATATAAGTAAACGTACGGTATTGACAGTTTTAGTACTGTCTTTGTTTCTTTTTTTTTTTTAACCAACTTCCAAAAGAGAAGGTTGTCAATTCGGTGGGTATTTTTCGGTGGGACGTACTGAGTTAAAATTTTACATGTTAGTTTAGTCCCAATAACAATCAATTACTAGGTATAATAACTATGAACTGATTCTACATCTAGGGTTGGCTCCAGACGATGAAACTCCTAAACGGTCTGGTGACCACGTCTGTATTGGTGTAGAGACACGAAATGTTATGTAAGAGTTCGTGTAGGCTACTGCAAATTAGTTTCTTTGAATTTATTCTCCATCTAGGGTTAGCTCCATGAGAAGTAACTCTTCAACGATCAACAGAACAGGCACAATTTATGTCTTCTTTTTAGCGTATTAAATAAAAGCTTGTTTTTTAAAAGACGAAAATGCGGCTAAAAGACGGTCGGTATCTTTCTGGCCCATTGTTCCTGGAATGAGCCAGTTACAGACTACAATTATAACAGTCAGGTAACATGAGTCTGTAATACTCCTACACTTTGACATCACGACCGCTGTTGGAACGTGTCCAGACGCAATAGATGGATTGCCAGTGCTTTGATGGACGGAACACGATAAATTGATTGATACACAGCACTCGTGTACCAGGAAAGGTAACAAAAAGCCTTCTGAAAAAAAAAACATTCAGAATTGGTTTTGAGTTTTTTTTTATGCAATGCAATGCAAGCGTAACTCGACGTCGTCACTTCGTGTATCTTAGTTTAAGTTATATTTTAAGCAAGATTAATATGTATTAGTTTCATTTTTATCTATATTTTTATATTTTATCTATGGGCCTTGGTTGCCTGATAATAAAGAATTATGCCAGTTTTTTTCGTAGCTTTGCTCACTTTGCCTATTCCATGGGATCCGTTCTTTTTCTTAAACTTCATGCACTAAAGTAAAATGGCAGATTAAGATATTCTTTGCCAATCAACCAAGGATTGTGAAGAGGTAACATGGCATGTCCATTGTTTTAAGCGAAGAATAAAACATTTAATAAAAACATCGACCAGATCAAATTTCAGTTACGGGAAGGTAGGGTTCGGTGTGGGGGATAAAAATCATCAATATATATAAAACTCATCCGTTACTGAGGGAGTGCGAGAAAGCGTAACACACATTCTTAAATTATTAGAAACTATCAACATTTATACAACTCCTCCGTTACTGATGAGGGACTGACAGACAACGCACAGCCGGAACTACAGGTCGTAGAAAGCAGAAAATTTGGCATTTAGGTTCCTTAGGGAGTGTAAGGGAGGAATTCCCAAAATACCTACGGGAACGGGAAAAAACGGGATATCTGCGTACGAAGTCGCGGGCAAAAGCTAGTGTAATTACTGAATATAATAATAGCCTATGGACTCTAATCGATAGTGTAGTTTTTCATCAGTGAAAGAGGTTTTGTAATCCGATCAGGTCCAACACAAGCAATATTACCTCTTTGTTATATTACTTTAGATCAGAACCTAAAAAACAACCCTTAAAGAACCTAAGATTTCTCTCCTATTTATATGTCCTAAAATAAACCTCTCTGTATTTTTATGACTCTAACAATAAGAAAAAGTATTCCAATAAAGATTCACCCTTTCACAAAAACTTTTACTATTTACGTGAGTAACAAAACAGAAGTCCGGGATCGTCTTAAGATAACGAAAATACAATTTAACTGTATAAAATATATTATTATCTACCATTATAAAATCTTAATCTCAATGACATTGTTAAGATTTGAAATAAAAATAAAACTTCTTCCCAACAAATATATAAAGGTGGCACTTAATTTTAGAAAAATATATATTGTTGGAAAGACGGTGAAATTACGAGAAACACAAATATTGTTTATTTTATTTAACAGCTTCGGGCGGTGCTTTTAAGATGTAAGATGACAGTGCTACGCCGTAGACACTCGTAGCGGATCGTAGCTCGTAGCGCTACGCCGCGCTACGGTGACTTTGGTATTTTATCATTGTAACGTTATAAAGGGGATTTCATTAGTTTGTCACGGTTCTGTACGGTTGGAACTAAATTGGGTTATTTTTAAAGGTACTTTAAAGTTCGTAGGACAATTAAATTGATATTTAAAATCGGCCAAGCGTATGTTGGACTCGTACCCGAAAAAGTGAGTACGTTTATTGCGTTTTTTTTAAAGGTGAAAAAAATACACTGCTCGCAATAAACCGACTACTTATTACGGCTCATGACATGCAGCTCACTGACAGACAGACAGTGGAGGCTTAGTTATAGGTTACTTTCCAGGTAAGGAACCCTGAAAAAAGGTCAAATTGTTTTTTTGAATTGGAAGTGATATCCGATTACGAAAAATCTTCCACTTATAGAAAGCTACAAGATTCTCTTAATTCGAAAAAATGCACGATTTGTATGAGTTAGACCACACGAGTGAAGCGGCACGAAAAACCTTAATTGATTAAGCTTCACCTTTGCCATAAGTATTTAATACCAACCTAACTCAAGACAACTAAAATAAGTAAAACGAATGGAATCCCTCCTACCCATCGCACACCATTTTCCAGTAAATTTTCCCCTATTGTTGTCAATTTTCGTTTCGAGCCAACAGCCTTAATACAAAACAATGGGCTCGAGAAGGCTCGAGCACCTTATTTACGTAACACACCGAATTTAATTAAAAGCCAAGACTTACTGAACATTTCGGACCATTTGGTTTGGTTTACGGTATTAATATTGGAAAATTGTTTTGTCTGTACTGAGGATTGTTGTTTATTTTCTTAGGATTTTTTTTTATTTTTATTCACACTACTATACAAAATAGTTGTGGAACATGGAACTTAAAACAACCTGGTGAAATGAATTTGGATTAACTATGTTATAGACAGATATTGTTTTGTATGGGCCTCATCAGAAGACTTAACACAAGATGGACCGATGATCTGGTGAAGGTCGCGGGTAGCCGATGGATGCGAGATGCACAGGATCGGTTGTTGTGGCGACACTTGAAGGAGGCATATGTCCAGCAGTGGTCGTATTTCGGCTGATATGATGATGATAAGAAAACTTAAAGCCACCAATAATCTCGGAGTTTCTTTGAATAATCGAATCTTAAATGAAGACACTGCAGGAGAACTAACGTTTCCAAAGCCGTGAGCGCCGCGGGAATCCGCTAAATGCGAAACGCACAGGTTGGGTTCCTGTGGCGAAATTAAGAGGAGGCCTGTATCCATTAGTGGACGTCTTTCGGATGAAATGATGATGATGATGATGGTGATGATGATGATTATGATGATGAGACTTCGTCTTCCTGCCTGGGTTTGTGCAATACGTTTTCTTCTTCCATTTCGTCCTTCGGATTGTCATGTTATAACTGCCTCCCTTTAAAATAATAATAATTATGTTTAATTTTTCAGGCGACTAAGGCCAATAGAAAAAACAATACACAAAAAAAAATACTAATACATATATTAAAAACATAAAAACTAGGTAGTTTAAATTAAACCTTTGTTTTAATATCAATCCCCAAACAATGTATGTATGTATCTTTTCTTTGACCACCCTCTCCCTCTTATCATTCATCCCGTTTTTTTTTTTTTATGGATGGGTAATCAAATGACTTCTTCCGCTCGGGGTGGAGCGGACGGGCGTGTCAGACTCTTACTGACTAAAACCCATCCGTGTTCCTTCTTAAGCCCTTTGCGTTCCAGGGCCGCGGTGACTCTTTCGAACAAATTCCGCAACCCTGCGGGCCCCGTCTTCTCTGCTGACATCTCCTTGAGGCGCGCGTGAAACACAACGCGCCATCGACCCGGGCCTGGTGGTGATCGGGCAGCGAGCCACCCAACGCTCGCCGTCCGCAGGCCCGCGCCTATGGTGGCCGGGGATCGCCCTGCGACTCCCGACGCCCGGGGCGTCTTCTCCTGTACTTATCATTCATCCTACCACATATATATTCATAACTTTTTTACTTACATACATTTTTCCATTTGCATTTTGAATAGTTAAACAAGACAGTCGTGAAATAAAGTAGTTCTCGATACTTTCGTGTCGAATTGTTTTCTTGATGAAATGTAAATAGTTCTAAATATTATTGTTATTAGTTTGAATTGCGACTGAATATTTATTCTTATTGTTTCTCAGAATAATATATACTTGAGCAGCTGGTATTTTTTTTGCGATTTCATAACGTTGAATTGTTTAACCATAGGCTTTTGATAATTATTTTAATTATAAAGGCCATTATGTGTGGGTTTTTCGGACGAAGAGTTTAAAACAAATTACGGTTTTTATGAACGATCACAAATTGACTAATAAACTTAAGTAATGGAAGATAACGTAAACGACGATCCATTATTCACGTGGGATATGACTATAACTTTTCAAGTTGTATCACAACCCCTCAAATTAAAAATTTCCATTCTTGAGACTGTCCACCAGACTGAGTCAATGAGTATCTTTTATTTTTTGTCAAATATCAAGTTGATATCTGTCAGATTTGTTTTATATTCAACTACATAAATATTTTCGTCCCAAGATCAATAGGGTATTTGACAAAAAAAAAAAATAGTTCGTTAGACAGATTTACAAAAAATATTCGACACGTATTTTTTCTTTTGTCACGTAAACAAAAACTGAAAACGACACAGTGCGTTAAAAACTCGTGTGGCGTCACTTACCAGTACACTTTTTACAGGAAAGTGACGATACAAGCCCCCACTCCTTATCTCTGATACGTTTTATCTTCGTAAATTTTGATTTATAATATTTTTCGATAATCTAAATATACATATATTGTTTTTTTTTTAATCCAGGAACATCCCATTCTTTATGGTTCTTTTATGGCACCAACATATAGATTTACTGTGTTTACTATCTGGTTTCTAAATTATTTGTTTGTAGATGACACTCGCAAAATACAGCAAATATAAACCAACTTAGATGAGGACCAAAATAAAAACGTCCTTCCGTAAATAAATATACACGATATTATATTCTCCAAGACCCTTTTTTAGTGAGACATGTATTATACAGAGTAAATAAACATGACCTTTTGAGCCGCCATTTTATAACTTCTTCATGAATATTATGTTAGCATAATGTTAGCTATATCTACATTATTTATTCGTTTCGAGATCTTCAAGACGACTGTGATAACTTTATATTGTTGCATCGCGTAAGGCTTCACACTGGAGCCCCGCTTTTTTTTATCGGCCTCTCGCATTTTAACCTAGGAGGTTGTCGACTGCTTAACTAGACTTACCTGTGGCTGCCTTAATAGTTATTTATGACACTAGTGCGGTAAGTTGGGTTTTACAAACAAGTAGACGAATGTAAAACAACGTTTTTCAACACATTTGCGAGAAAACAGTACACAGAAAATCCATCGAAACGCTCAGCAAAAGATTAAGGACTGCTTTGAGTATCTGGAGTTAAGGTTGTGTCAAGATCTACATTGGAGCAAAGCTGATTTGAAGGGTAAAGAAAAGGCATTGAGTTTTTTATGTCAGTTTATAGACAGTATAACTATCTCTTATTAATATTCTAAGTATAAATCCGGCTGAGTGCGAGTCAGACTCGGTCACGAAGGGATACGTTCCGATAAATTCACGTATTCATTTTATTTTATTTGTTGTAAACCGGAAATAGAAATACACACTTAAATTTGCAAGTTCTGTCCACCTATTACGACTCCAGTATTAGGGTCCGTTGGTTATCCTTCCGGTCCGGAACCCTAAAAAGGTGGTTAACGCCCAACCATTTAAGTTACAAGTCGTTCAATCTTCATCGACCACTGTTTACAGTTCCCATAAAAATGGAAATACTCGTAAAACCTCATAACTTAATGTTCTCCACTTACAACACACTTGAACGGTTTATTTTATGGTTACACACTTTGTAATGCCATACATTGTTGAACGGCGTGAATAGGAACTTACTAGATAATTATGTTTTCTCAGATAAATCATAATCTTTTTCAATACATTAACCACACACACACACACAGATCGCACGGTCCAAGAGTTTCAACCCCAAACGGCTCGAAAATATAATTGCCAACTAGGTTATTATATTTCCGCCGCTTGAGGTTCTCCGCAGCCGCAGCGGCAGCACCAGCACAGCACGACGAGCTAGGAAGATGGGATGGCACAAGAGTATCGACACAAGTAGCATCCCACACTAAAGGCCTACCCATCTTTCATGGGAATAAAGACATACCGTCCGTAAAAAAGGCCTCAATTTCCTTAAATTTATGATAGATTGCGACTGAGAGATGCAAATGCAAACATTGCTTAAAAATCTCGGCCCTCTGGAATGTGCAATTAGTTTCAACTTTCTCTCTGTCCTACTTCTTCTTCAAAAGGGCCTATAATGGTTTAATTGAAATAATTTCTTTGACTTCATTTGATTAACATTCATGTTTTCTACGTTATATTAATATGTTTTCTTTTGTTTAACAGGTAAACAATGATCCTCAAGCGGTTGTGATGAGAACAGTACCTCTACTGGCTGTGAGTTTTATCCCCATTTCGAAAGTTTCCACTTTTTTATCGAATTTGTAGTTTTATTTAACACAGGACTGATTTTAAAATAGCCTAATGTTTTTAAAATTAAGTATAGATCTTGTTGTGTGACATATTTTAATCGTATCCCGATAGAACGGAAGGTGACCCCAATCAACATTCATAGAATACACACAAATATTGGTGGCAGACTTCTTTTGTCCATAACTTTGCCACTTCCACGGCAAGCTCAGCTCAATGTTTTCGGGCACAAAGGGCAGGATAGGAGGTTAAGCATATTTTGTGACTCGTCTCCACATCCACAGTCTGCTGTTAATCCGTCAAGGTAGCTTTACTGAGTGACTTGGGTTCTGAGTCAGTTCAGAGCCATCAAAATGGACCACACAAGGATAGACCCATGCGAGAAGATGCTCCCTTGGTGACAAATAGTTATTGAGTGGGGGATAAGTATTCTACCACAGGGGAACACACACAGTGATATTTTAATTAGCTGCCTGGTTTCCATCCACATTGGCTGACCGTAACAAACACAACACATCTTCATAAGTGACGGGCGGGCGTTTTGGGGGACTAAAATCAAATCAATTCAAAATAATAAAATCAACAATGTCCAAAAATCATGTCAAAATTAAAAATAGGTAATAATAAATTAAAACAAATCAAATAATCATACATACAATGTCATCTTGTCACTGGATAAATCTCCCCAGCACTTTCGGAAATCATCCTTAGGAATCCGTTGGCGCTCCCCCAAATCCGGCGCTTCAGAGAAGCTGTTTTCTTACGAATAGTACCTATATATTTAAATAAAACCACGTTTAACCAATAAAGATCTGCTATCTATACCCAATTGTTGGCACAGACCAAAAACCGAAACCATGTCACGTCTTCCCTCCCTAAACACCCAACTGATCTCTGCTCGCTCTAAAACCATTTCAATGAGCATAAAAACGATTTGGGTCAAACATATTGACTAAAATGGGTACAGGACATTAAACCTATTTATATGCTAATCTCTGTGGAAGAAAAGGGTGCTAGTGTCAATTGTCTTTTAGTTGGAAGACGGTATTTACTTGGGAGAGTTAGTTCAGGGTTTTTTTTGTGTGGGAGCAGGAGAGTTGGTTGATATCGTTAAAGACGTACCAAATAGTGATTTTTTGGAGAACACACTTATTTAATACCTTTTTAATTTTAATTCTAAATTTGACATAACATAATTATGTTATTTATTAGAATTTATATTTTAAATACTAACACTTAAAATAAAAATAAAAACTCCTAACTAAAATATGGCGCCAAAAAATTCGTCCTCATCGCTATCGACTGGAAGTGAGCCCAAAAGACTGGCGGCATTGCCACGTTGTATGGCAATGCTTATCCTCTGTTCGAGGTAAAAGCCAGCCCTTAGGTCACGCGAAGTGTCAACTAAGCGTTTAGCAAGTTCTTTATATAACGCATGAGCACTCGGACCCCACGGTCCAAGAGTTTCAACCCCAGACGGCTCGAAAATATAATTGCCAACTAGGTTATTATTTAATACCTTTTAGATTGTTATTTGACCAGAGGAGAACCCTGCGTTTTCTTAATGAGTGTTCGCATTTGCAGTACAGTCTCAAACTGTCAAAAACACTTCTAAAGATGGGTACTAACCGGTGTGACAAAGCGAGCATTCGTGCAGTCAGTACGCGAAAACCCCAGAGGGCTCGAAAAT
Source organism: Mamestra configurata (assembly GCA_002192655.3). Classification (NCBI taxonomy): domain Eukaryota; kingdom Metazoa; phylum Arthropoda; class Insecta; order Lepidoptera; family Noctuidae; genus Mamestra; species Mamestra configurata. The sequence continues at coordinate 265,280 of NDFZ01005403.1, read as the reverse complement.
ATAATTGCCAACTAGGTTATTACTTAATACCTTTTAGATTGTCATTTGATCAGATGGGAGATCCGCGTTTTCTTAGGGAGCATTCGCATTTGCAGCACAGTCTCAAACACCTCTAAAGATGGTTACTGACCGGTGTGACAAAGCGAGCATTCGTGCAGTCAGTACGCGGAAACGAGTATGAAAATGATACGTATGTGTTGTTTGACATGGATTTTAGGACATGGCGTAACATAACATGCTCGCTGCAAATGCTACTTTACGGCCCGAAACACCGGTTAATACCCAGCTTTATATAACATGTTCGCTGCGAATGTTACATTACACCCCTTAACAGCCGTAAGTACACATAAAACGGTGTACTTACCACTGTTTAGGGGTGTAATGTTTTTATTCACATTACGACAAATTTTTGACATGAATTATCGCTCAGCTGATAGTACACAATTAAGTACAAACATTGGCCTTCCGATTTGTTTTACTGCGTACTAATCGGATCTAATTAATAACTAACTTATCAACAATAGACAGGTAAATTTTGTCTTGTGCTAAATCATGACTTTTAACATTTTAATATCTTTGTTCATGACACTATGTTATTGCAAGCGCGAGCACTAACAATGTTTTCACAGAGAAGTTATGACGACAAACGAATAACAATTAAAAAATAAATATATAGTACCTGGATGACCAAGCTTTGCCCGTTTTTTTTTTTGGAAAAATGAAACCTAGCTAGATCGATTTATCACACCCGAAACCCCCTGCATACTAAATTTCATGAAAATCATTGGAGCCTTTTCCGAGATTCAGATTATATATTATACATATATACAAGAATTGCTCGTTTAAAGGTATTAAATAGATTAATAAATATATGTTTATTAAATAGTTACCAGCATTTGAATTTAAGTACTTCTCAGTTGCCTTAGAAGGTTCTTAAATCAAAATACTCGATTCAAAAATCTGCCCTCAGTCTCCAACAATACGTTCCGAATTAGACTGCACTAAGGAGGCCAGTTCTATAAAACAATGATAGAAAGATATCATAAATACACTACGCATGTCTTCCCAACTTGCATAACTTTTGTAATTTTGTTCATTTAATTTTTTTGGTATGCGTCAAAGCGCAAATAAACTCTTTAAACATAAGAACCTTCTCCTTTTTGCGAGACGTCGGTTAAAAAAATATAGTTACATTCTTCTAAGTAGAAACTAGTGGCGACCTAGAAAAGGACACTATCCACCTCAGTGCCATTGGAGCATTCACTATATCAGAAATAGTTTAAAATTCACTTACAGTACGACGGAGAAGCATCGGCGAAATTCACCAAACACGGACGTTTTCGAGCGAAATGCGACCTGACTTGAAACGAAATAGAACAAATTGACAGCTAATGTCGTACGACTCTTGAAAAGTTGCTATTTTTATGGTTCCGAACCTCTATATGGAAAAACGGAACCCGCATAGGATCACTCGGTTGTCACAGCCGATTTTCTGCGAATCTATGAGACGGATTCAGTTGAAATTTGGTACACATTTAATTTTTTGTGTCCCAAATACGGATGTGTAAAAATCATTTTTTTGGGTGCAAATTAGAAAATTTAAAAAATTGTGTGTCATATCGAATGAATGAGCGTATTATGATAACTTCAAATATATTTTTTTTTTATTTTAAATAAATGGTTTTAAATTCAAGAAATAAGATTCAAAATTACCATTCCCCTTATCTCCGAAACTATTGAGTCTAAAATTTTGAATAAAATACTGATAAATAGTTCTTCGCCTAAAGATTATAGGAAAACCTAAAAGAAGTCAGTGCTTTGAAAGTAACATGTCACATAAATGAGATTCGTTCGGAACCCTTTGCATGTGAGTCCGACACACACTTGGCCGGTTTTTAGTTTTGATTTATAGTACAGTATCAACTATGAATACACATACCAGTTAAGTACTTGTAAGCAATAATATAATTAGATTGTATTGTATGGTGGTACACATTGCTTGCTGAACGAATACGTACTTAATTGGCAACCTCATACCGACAGACGCAGCGCTGGAAGGTCTCCTACAAGGTAATCGTATGACTTGTCGAGGGGCGCGGGCGTCCTTAGGATGCAAAAAGCAGAGGACTGGTCTTTGTACCGCGTGGGTGAGGTCTTTGTCCAATAGTGGAGTCTTTCGACTAAATTTTGATCATTATGATGATACTATTGTGACATCCATCTTTCAGATGTTTATATAGTACAATGCTATGCAAGCTACGTGTATTCTTTTAAACAAGTTACTGGCATGTAGAATCAAGGTTATAAATTTCGATTCCAACGGCATTGATTACAAATACCTTGGTAAAATGTTCATATGCCATAGCATTGTTTTGTAAATCGTCTGGTAAGTCGTTAATTTCGAAACGACTATCGATGTTGAATACAAATTTAAGGAATTAGGCACTACAAGGTACCAATCGATGTTACTTTAAAACAAATGAACGAATGAAAATAAAAAAACAATTTCGGTATGTAAAACGGAAATAGTTGAAATAAAGACAAATAAATAGTTAAGTCCTGTTTTGAGGGACAAATCAATACATTTTAAATAGGTAACATCATTGTTAAACTCGCTGTAACTGTAGTTCAAGAATATTTTGTGGGATTGACTATTACAAGCAGTATTTATGACTGTGCTTAATATAATTATGGTCTTCCTTGTCTTCGACAACACTAACCCCATTATTGATCTCCTAGCGTAGGCTTTAATATGGCTCGCCGGACCGAATTTGGTTTTAAATACCCGGTCACAACTAAGACAATACAGTTGGCCAGTGGAATTAAAAGTATAGATTTCTGAGACCTTGGGTCTCTCTTTACATATTTGGCGTTATTCGTCTATTGTATTGAAGACGCACCAAGACTCCTGTGAAGCAAGCCGCTTCCATCGCAATGACTGGTCTTGTAAGTCAACAGAATACTATGTTGTAAGTCAACAGAATACTATGGTCGACGCCAGATAAATTTAAAATAACGGTCATTGATCCACCTACATTTATTGACATACTTAATTCCAAAAACAGAAATTAAGATATAAGCTGTCCTGAATCGACAACCATCGTGATCATTTACATTTTCTAGTAATGAAAAACGATTCATAATTACTGTCCAGGTACCTACAAAGAGATATTAAGGAAAGGACAATGACCGTTATTGCAAATTTATCTGGCGTCGACCATACAATATTAGCAAATTTACCAGTTACTACTTTCCATTCAGGAAACAAAAATGGCCAAAGTTTTGAAATAACGAAAAGTTTTAAGTGCCTAAGTATAATCTCAAGTACCCATCTTGCAGCGGTCATACAGCTCAGCTTATGTTACAAGGTGCAAGAATTGGGCCGTTCTTCATAAAGTTATCGGTACGTGTGATTAGAAGTGTTATGTGCCAAGAAACTATTACATTACACTCAGGTTTATAAATTGTGTTAGTAACTTGGCTTAATACGACACTTCATACCTTAGTGAAGGTGAGAAAGAGTGCGCTTTACTTTCGCGTACCCAACGCGAAAGTAAAGCGCATTGCATAGCTTCACGTTTGCACTGCCTATATGTCGATTAGACGCTAGTGCAATAAGTGACCATAAGCTTGTGGGTCCGATTGGATAGTGCAAAGTAATTATATTTCCTACTAATATTATAAACGCGAAAGTCTGTATGGATGGATGGATGTTTGTTACTCTTTCACGCAAAAAATACTGAATGGGTTTTGATGAAATTTGGCACAGTGGTAGATTATAGTCTGGAATAATACATAGGATACTCTTTATCCCGGTAATATGTTTCCTTGGGATAATTTTCGACAATCACGCGGGCGGAGCCGTGGGCGGCAACTAGTCTATAATAAATAAAGGAATTAAGAGTCTCTCATGGTTTGTGAAACAAATGTATGCAAAAGTTCCGACAAAACTGTATAAGAATCTTTCGGATTAACGTATTATATCGTTTTGTACAGCCCGCAAATAATCTTAATGCTATTTACCGAATCTAAAATACCCTCACCTACCAATAATCTTGAAACAGAAACCAAACAGCACACCACAATATCATTTTCAACATAATCCAAGTACGTGATAACCCACGTGGCTTGAAAGTTGGCTCATACACATCATAAAATGCACTATGAGAAAACAGTTTACGATGCCAGAGTCCCGTAAAATGGCTCAACTATATCCTTGGCTGCATTTCCTGACATATATCTTAATAGGTATCCTTTTGAAGGTTGTTTAGTACTTCTTCTTTCAGATCGGAAAGATCATGAGAATAATTTTCTAGCATGCAGGCATTATTTATTCTCTGAGTGACGAAATGTGTGGAACAGAGCAGTGTAAATTGTTAGTTCAAATTGACCTGCTGGTTTAGAGGTACTTCAACTTCGTGATGGTTTTAATATTCTTTGTTTTGCCATATACGTACGGAACCTGGCAAGTGTCATCGTTATAATTAATTACTCGTATTATTAAAAATCTGAGGGGCTCTCTCCAAGCCCGAAGGCCGTAGTTTCGGGCTTAGTTGCGGATCGTGTTGTCATTCATTCTTAGTTTTGGTTCGGAAATAATTGTAAGTACGTAGGTGTATTGATTACGCCCGCAACTAAGCCCGAAACTACGGATTTCGGGTTCAGAAAGTAGCCCCCCTGACACCAATCTAGCTCGTGGCTAAATAATATAAGAAACAGCCGCACGAGTCGATCTTCAAGGCTAAGCAACACTTGCCTAGGTTGGTCTGTGGATGGGTTACCATCTTAACATACCGAGATTCCTCCATGCTTCGGAAAGCACGTTCAGCCGTTGGTCCAGACCGTCATTTGTAAATCTTTGGCAATCGATACTGATTGTCAGAATCCAGAAAATCTGACACAATCTTGCCAAGAAGTACCGTATTACCCAGTTAATGGGTTGTGGAGGTCTGATAGGCCGCCGCTCCACGTAAAATACTGGTATTTAGCTGAACCCGGTTTGAACCCGGGTTTTTGAAAAGGCTAGGCAGATAATTACTCGTATTATTAAAGAATCCAGCCTTTTTTATATTATTTCAGATTAATCGTTGATTTGATTTTATATAATTTTACAGTTTTATTTGAACCTAGTCTGCGTTATTCCCATCAACATCATAAATAAGCTATTAAAGATTGTACAACAATACTAAGAATTTATTTAATTGCCATCCTCAGATTCATGATGTCAGATGCAATGACTCACTTACCCTGATCTTTCCATTGACAACCAAGTTCTTGGAACTGTATTTATCAGTATTGCCTGTAACGAGTACGTTTCCGTGAATTCGCGGAAATCCTCATGATCGTTCGCGGTAAAGGCTTCAAATTACCTTACACCTTATTGCCTTAGTAACAAAAACCACTGTCATCTAATCAATGTTATTCTTTCTTTATTTAACTGTTTCGTTGGGCTCGTGGTCGTAACTCCAAAGCGTGGGGTCTGAAATTAAGTCTCAGGTTGCGAAAAAGTGTATTATGGTTTTTCCATTAGGAATTTCTAAGTAACAGCCTGGAGTTTTGAAGTGTGTGGTGTAACACCCCCTTTTTCTAAGGATGGGAAATCATCAAGTGACTCCTCCGCTCTGGGTGGAGCGAAAGGGAGTGTCAGACTCTTACTGACTAAAACCTATCCGTGTTCCTCGTAATGCCCTTTGCGTTCCAGGGCCGCGGTGACTCTTTCGAATAAATTCCGCAACCCCCCGAAAGTATTCCTCAGAATACGGTCGCGTTGGTCCTGCGCCTGGTCTCTCCCTGGCGGTGTTGGGTTGCCGTCCTATTGGAATTTGAGAGAAGAGGATCAGAGAGTGCACCTGTGTTTGCGTTTGTGCACTATTATATATTTGCGTACTTTTCAAATCTCTGCTGAGTTTTGCTACCCTGATTGAAATTCTGTTTGGATGATTATTCTTCCTATATAACGTGAGATAGTAAAATTCATGAACATAGGCAAAGATATCCATAGTGTTAACCTAGATACTGCTTTAATTTCAATGCATCATTGAGTCTATTCATCAACACTCTCTTGCCTGTATCTAAATTATACGTAGGTATAATATGTACAGTAACAAAACATCGGCTTTTTTTTAGTGAACAACTTAAAAATATGTATTGAACCTAATACAAAAACTTTTTTCGCCTTTTTTCAAGTTTTTTTTTTTATTTATTTAATTTGGGTTTGCTCTTGACTCTAGTCTAGGTCGTAGATGACAGAGACAAAGTCGGCGATGGAGCGAGCTTACCCAGAAGAAGCAGCATATTACCATGTCCATTCACAAAAGAAGATTCTTATGGAGAAGATTTTCACTTCCTTTTCTCTCCTTCACAAACAATTTATATTCCCGTTACAACACTTCCTGTTACCGACATTCTCAAACTGCCACAACCTAAAAATATCGCAACAACAAAACATATTCTATTAAGGAACGGCCTTGAAACTCCTGTCTATTCTCGCTCTTGCACATAGATAACTAAATTTATAGTAACAGGCAACCTTCGCGGCCATTTTGAATTTCAAATTCGTGTATCGTTCCATTCAGTGATACCCACAAACCTTGAGGTACTGAAATTTTGCAATGTGTGCGATATTATTTTGTGCTATGATTTTTTTGCGGAAGGTTTCGGTTGTCTTTATGCTGATGAATGTATTCAATTTTATGTTTGTTTTGTGTGCTGAAAAAATAACTGATTGTTTAAATCTGCAACCTAAGTCTGCAGCCTAAGAAAGATTTTACTAATACCTATTCCTCATTATCATATCAGCCGAAACACGTCCACTGCTGGACATAGACCTCCTCCAAGTGTCGCCACAACAACCGTTCCAGTGCGTTGCGCATCCATCGGCTACCCGTGACCCTCACCAGGTCATCGGTCCACCTTGTGGGAGGCACGTCACATTCGCGCAAAACGGCCATCACTCAGTATTATGCTGAGACTCGTGTTCGAGACAGAGCCGTCAAAACGTCAAAAATTCATGAAGTTTACAAAATCTTTTTAATTAAAGGTCCGTGATCCCTTACATTTTAGAATTTCAACAATCGCATTCGCTAATAGAATTCCACTTTGTCTGCAGGTTCCACTAAACTAAACCTACACTGTCAATCTCTCTCTTCATCCGTCTGTCATACCTTTAGGACCGTACTAGCCAGTCAGTTGATATGCTGTCAGAATGTGTAGCTAACTATGATATCTGTCATGGTGAATAACAAAGAGGACAGTAAACTAGAATAGTATTGGTGGTGCGGAGCCCTCAGTGCTAGAGTCAGACTCCCATTTGGTTAGGTTACCGAACGTTCGTAAGTAAAAACCGAAGATCGTTCGCATGTCAGTCTACCTGGAACGGTAGCTGGCTCTCTGTCAGTTCGTCAGTCACAGCTAATTTTCTTTGATGAGCCTAAGTTTTGAAAAAAAAAATACAGAAATCGTTATTTGCTAGATTACAGGAAAACACATAAGAATAAAATTTATGGTTTCAATAAAACATGTAAAAAAATCTTTTTCGGAATCATTTTTCACTAAGAGCTCTTTAAAATATTTTACACTAACGGCCGCACGCGGCTCCTCCCGCGTAAATAACGAAAATTATCCCAAAGAAAGATACTCCCGGGATTAAAAACCTATGTGTTATTCCAGACTATAATCTACTTCTGTGCCAAATTTTATGGAGTGACAAACATCCATACATTCATTCAAACATCCAAACTTTCGCATGTATAATATTAGTATAGTATAGATTATTCACTAGTATAAAGTGTCCTCTTCGTTCTACTGCAAAAGCAGCGAACTACAATACCTTAATAAACATAAACGGAAGTGGACAAAGAAGATATTTACATACGGAATGAGCTAATTAATTACCAGCGCTATAAATCTGTCGAGTCATTATGGCTGCCCTTGAGACTATGGGAGGAATCCATTGTAATGTAAATAAATAGAGGCGATGGGAAACTTAAGGGAATTATAGAGGTAGAATCTTATAAGGGACTTGAACCATAATTTAAGTGTACTTATAGGTCGTATGTACAGTCAACAAAGTTATTTGGTATACAGGCAAAAATATTATTTTTTCCATTGCACTGCCAATGTTTATTTCTAACTGTTACCGCCCGCGGCTCCACCCGCGTGATTGTCGAATATTATCCCAAGGGAACATATTCCCGGAATAAAAAGCCCGTCCCCATCCTATGTAATATTCCAGACTATAATCTACCACTGTGCCAAATTTCATCAAAATCCATTCAGTAGTTTTTGCGTGAAAGAGTAACAAACATCCATTCATCCATCCATCCATCCATACTTACAAACTTTCGCGTTTATAATATTAGTAGGATGTGTGAATTATAACTTTTTAAGCTTATGACATAGTTACGAGTGTGGTGCACAATGTCTACTCAGCACACTCACAACATTGTTTAAAAGTAGATGCAAGGTATCTGCCTGCATACCAAATAGCTTTGTTGACTGTACTCGTACAATGCGCGTAGGTATACGATAAAAGTGTACTTTGGCCATTAAAAGTAGTCTACTATCTGTCTTCAATCACACAGCAAAAGCATGAACAGATTTTTTAAATTTTGGGGTTGATTTCAAACCCCACAATAAAAAAAATATATTTGTTAGTTAGGACGAAAATTTTTAGAAATCCTATCTTTCTTCAATCACACAGCAAAAGCATGAACAGATTTTTAAATTTTGGGGTTGATTTCCAACCCCACAAAAAAAAAAAAAATTGTTAGTTATGGTGAAAATTGATAGAAAGACAGACTGCTGAAGGGTCTCCAACACTTCGTTAAACACGAATCAGTGTAAAACTCTGTAACACCATCATAATAATTACTCGTAAATCCTACTTACCGTCACGGTAGGCGCTAGCTTCTTAAGCTAGCTTGCCACGGTGCGTGATATTGCGGACGGACGTGGATCGGCCCGCACCGACGCACCAATCACGTGCATATTGGTCAGACACGTGAATAGCATTTAAAATGCAAAAAAAGTCTATAAGAGCCATATTCGGGTTGAAATAAATAGAATCTTGTCGCCCATTCTTTCGAAAATACAAAATTTTGACTTTACCATGCATATTTATTTTGGAGTCATGTATATTTGTTTTCAAACATTTAATTATGGTGTTTCTTGTCCGTTCTTCTCCATAAGAATCTACCTTTCCGAATGGACAGTAGAGTCACTTTATTAATGTAATATTATTATTTTTACTGAACTGTAAACGATGACGTTCAAAAGTGCCGTTTAATTGCCTAATTGCAATAAACGTTTTGACTTTTTGATTTGACTTTTTTTTAAATATTTTTTTAATATATATTTTAGAGCATGCGACGAGTTATTACGCCCCTCGATCACACAATATTAACAAGTTGCATCGACCAAAAACTAATCTCACGCTAACATTAAACAATAACTATATTATGTGCATCAAATTGTACAATAAAATTCCGAGTACCATAAAAACATTACCATTCTTTAAATTTAAGCGTAATTTAACAAATCTACTTATTAATAAATGCTTTTACAGTGTACCCGTTTTTAGATTACAAATTATAAACCGGTAGAGGATAGCAATGATACTTAAAATTTTATATTTCAATTTCAATTTATGTAGGTAATTTAATTTATTTTTTAATTTATGTCAATTAATTTTAATTAACTTTGACTGCTTGCACGTTTTTGACTTGAAATGATGTAATTAACTTCTATGACTAATTTGCACGCCGAAATTAAAGGCAGAATAAGAGATCCGTTATTATTTTGCTTAAGAACTTTCTGTACCTTATTTACGCAAATAAATCACCTATTATTATTATTATTTATTATTATTATTAGCGGTGCGTCCAATCCGTGACCAATCGGTAGGCGGAGCGAATTCTCTTTAACTTTGCATTTTGGAACAAGAAGATGGATTTAAATTTCAAGAACCACACGGACAGACTTGGAACGTTGGAATTTCCTTGGTGTGCGGTGCGTATCTGCCCGTGGTCGAATGCAGTGCATTGCTGGTCCCATCCGTCTGCAATATCACTAACCGTGGGAAGCCGCCTTTATGTTTTCCTAAACAAATGAACCCGGGTTCGCAGGGAATCCCTATTAATATTTTTAGGCGAATTTTCTTTCTCAACGTGCCCTGAAAACATTTTTAAGAACCACATTTGCATGTAAATAACACTTTTTATTGATTTTTTGCCGTAACGTCGCTTTTTTGTGTTAATATGATATTTTTTTGGTGAACGACTTGCTTATTGGTTATTTGGATGTTTGTGAAAACCGGAAGTAGGAGAATAACCAATAACCGTCGCACGTTAAGCAAGACTTGTCAAAGTCGGTCCATAGATGGGTGACCACAAAGCTGTTGGTCCCGGATGTCATCATTAATATTTGACAGTCGTTATGGATAGTCAGAAGCATAAAAATCCAAATTATCAAGGGGTTTAGTTCTTCCCAGTTACTAGGTTGAGCAGGTCTGATTCTGATAGGTTGTCATCATCATCATCGGCCTAGCCTTTTCAAACCGGACCTCCACAACCCGTTAGCTGGGCAACACGGTAGTTCTTGGCAAGACTGGTGTCAAATTTACTGGCTTCTGACAATCCGTAACGACTATCAAAGGTCTACAAATGACAGCTGCGACCAACGGCTTAATGAGCTTTCTGAGGCACGGAGGAAACTCTGTATGTTAAGATTCTGATAGGTAGTCTTTCTATGAAATACTGGTATTCGACTGCATTCAGTGAGACTGGAAGCTGACGCCAACTTACTCTTGTTAAAACTGTTCCACTGTTCGAAAGTGTAGCGCCACCACATGAAAAACTAAGAAACAAAATTTGTACGGCAACAAAAAGAACCGCAACGCCAACTATCCTGTCAGCGTTGAACTACAAACGAAATCCTGCGTCACGCAAGCAAAGTTCTCCGTGCGATTTGAACATATACAACAGTTCCAATATCAACTATCGGGCAGTTGCCCACCAGACAACCGTCTGGTCGGAGGATCCTCTCTATTCAGTGGAGGTGTACGCGACTTTACTCTCTGTTCCGCATACCTACCTCTGTTTAAATTTGCTCCGACAGTAAACAAAGATGCACTACTCTCAGCATATCATGGACTTGTGGCATCTATATTAAGATACGGTATTATTTTCTGGGGTAATTCGACAAACAGGGAAGCCGCTTTTAAGCCCAAAAGCGATCCATCAGAGCCATGTTTAGACTACAAGTAACGGATAGTTGTAAACCATATTTAAAAAAGCACAAAATTCTAACACTACCGGCCCTGTATATTTATGAAACTGCCTTATTTGTTAAGTTAAATCCATACTTGTTTCCTCACCTATCCGATACTGTTAAACGTAACAGAAGGTATGCTACGCGGACGGAAAGCCAAAACAGCATTAATGCGGAAAAGCATTTTCTCCGTAGCCCCTCAAGTGTACAACAAGATTCCTAAGTCAATTAAAGAGTTAAACTTAAATGGATTTAAAAAGAAACTTAAAGAGCTACTATGCTGTAAATGTTATTATAATTTAAACGATAATTTGAATGATAATTTGACATCCTAATTCGAATCTTAATTTGACATCCTAATTCGAATCTTAATTTGACATCCTAATTCAATTGTAATATTAACTGTGACATCTATTCTTACTTTTTACCCGACTCGGTCGATCATTGATATGATTGTCAATAAATCTTACTTTGTCATCCTTGACAACCTGATTGTGTTCTACGATTTATTTTTAACTGACGCATCTGAATAATTGTAACTCTAATATGTTATTTATGCAATCAATACCTAATTTTAATGTATTCCTTTATTTTTTGTATGTACCAAACATTTGCACGCCACACCGGTAGAATGTGATGATTCCACTGACTAATCCTAAGACCTTAATTATGTACCATATTCGGACAAATAAATGATTATTATTCCATTTATTTATTTTACATTACATATTCGTTAAATTTATAAATATTTCTGTATACTTAATTTAAAAAAAAAAACATTTAAAAATATTATATATATTATATATATAATATTATATAAAAAATATTATTATTTATTATGATTATTATTACCTCTATTGCGTTTATTCTGTTACACGTTGTATACTAATAATAAAGCTGAAGAGTTTGTTTGTTTGTTTGACCGGCTTATCTCTAGAACTACCAGTTGGATTTGGAAAATTATTTTTCTGTATGATATAGGCCTTTGCCCAGCAGTGGGACAGTATAGGGTATTAAATTGATAGCCACATTCATGAGGAATGCTATAGGCTATACGGGAACGGGAAATTCTTACGGGAACGGGAAGAAATGATACGAAATCGCGGGCAACAGCTAGTAGGTATCTAAGGTATAGAGTGCAAAAGCGAACAACTTAGGTTTCTGACACACAACCATTTGCTTGAAACGCATAAATCTCCAAGACGAAATCTGTAGACCACCATTATTGTAATTTATGGTTCTTCAGTTGCCTTAACGTTTTGCCCTAGATACACAAGATAGATAGAAAGATAGAATACTCTTTATTATGTACACCATATAAGTTACAGAAAATATAGACAAGGAAAACATTACATAGGGTGACACAATGGGCGGCCTTATCGCTAAAAGCGATCTTTTCAAGACAACCTTTTTGGATGGATTTTAGAAAGAAAAGGAAAGACAGTACTGTAGGTAGTCTTAGGTGAACTATTTATTTATATTTATTTATTGCACACAATGTAAACTTTGTGAATACATTACCCTGTTAGGGCGCAGCAATCAACTTATAGCTAATCATAAAATAATTATCTTTAACAAAATAAAAATCTTAAATAATAACAATAAAAGGAATACACAACACTAACATTATTATTAAGAACCATAGCTGTCAATTTTTGGGTATAAGTTTGGTTAGTTTTACTTAAAAAATACCTAAGTAGTTATTATATAAATATTTGACAAAACTGTTGCTCTGTAGGTAAAAACCGTTATAAATAATATAATTTACAAAACACTAAAAATATATAGGTAATATGCTCTATTTTAAGGTAGTATCATCAAAAAATTCTTTAATGCAACAATAACTTTTTTCTAAGAGTATTGATTTAAGTCTGGCTTTGAATATACATAATGTTTTTATGGACCGTATTGTTTCGGGTAATCTATATACAATATATGTATATACAATCAATACATAATAAATTAATTTATACAATAATAATTATGAAACATAAGCAGAGAACTCTAGTAAAAAACAATTAAAGAGAGATGTAGTGGTTTTTCACCAAAGTTTTAAAGGTTTTTGCAAGATTGGTTTATCAAGCTAAGATAGCAAGAAAGATACTACAAAATACTGTCCTAGCGTGGAATATGCTAGTGCTGTGCTTACGTGATGGCAAAAAAATTCAAAGCAGTACCATTGCAATGTCCAAATAAACAACAAGGCCGTGTACTAAAATGCACTGAAGTCGTAAAACGTAGTGAAAGCCTGTTAAAACATTAATCGAATACTAGTTTCGCTGCCCAAATGAAGCTATTTCATGTACTAGTTTCATATGGCCGGGACGAGGATAGTAAAATTAGTGATCCAGTGCTACTAGCACAAAAATTGGAATCCCATCCTATCAACTCATCTCAAAGCATTTATTTCAATTAGACCTTTTACAGGCACTTTTGAATTGTCAAGGTCGGTCGATCAAAAATATGAAGCTATTTGCTCGTTCCAAAGCGTAGATCTCTATGGAGAAGAACGTGCATGAAACTCCACGGACACTCTTTTAAAAATATTTTTTTTGACAATGTTTTGGTTACATCATTCATGTTGAAATTATACATTTATGTGAGAACGATGTAAAAGACGTGCAGGATAAAAGCGTCCGGATTAAAAAACAATTGAAATAAACCATAGCAGCCGAGAAATGATTAGCTACGGCTGACGGCGTCCGTTCACGAACATAACGCATGCGCTAGCACCATTCGGTTCAACCATTTTGAAGGGAGCCAAAAAATGATCCAACGCATGCACCACCATCAGCCAGACTTTTGAGTGAGCATGAAACTCCCAAAATTTTTTATCAAACTATTTTAGACGAGACGCTAGCTTTCTCAATAACTTAATAAAATAAAAATAAGCCCTTATTTCTGTTGATTTTAACTTATTTGACCAAACATTAAATATAACAATTAAGTTAAACTAAAACATATTCTCGGCATTCGGCTTATCTCCCCTCTAACAACTTGACTTTCGACAAAGGCCTCCTTTGAGGATTTCCACTTGTTTCTGTCCTTTGCTGTACGTAACCATTCTGGCCCAGCTACTTGCTTTAAATCGTCTTCCCATCGCTTTGGCTGTCTTCCTCTACTTCTTCTGCTTTCTCTAGGGTACCATTCCGTTATTATGGTCCATTTCTCTCTCTTTTCTCTCAACATGTGTTCTGTCCATCTCAATTTTCTCAATAACTTACTAGCCTACCAATGAAGCTGGTTCTGTGTACACGAAGCTAGAGTTATTAACTTAATAGTTGAGTTAAGCGGGCACGCCCTTTATGTCGAGGCTTATTTAGTTTGATTTGATATTGTTTTTATGCTTGAGTTTGTCTGTTTATACTGCCATAATGGAGTGTGCTAGCTTACAAGTAGCGAATTATCTAGTTTTATGTTTTACGTGTTACCTTTGTTGTATTGTTTTCTTTGTAAGAATACTATACTTACATACCTATGTATAAATGGTAATTCTTATAACTCAACAGACAGATGTGTTGCTGGGGAGTTTGTTGCGCCACTTCTTCTTCCCAGCTAAAACACTAGGAAGTGGTGACGGGCGGGCTTTTTGCGGGACTGTCTTTATGTAGAACTTTGACGTTCAAAAAGTGCTGGCACTCAGCCTAATTTGAATAAATGACGTTTGATTTTGAGTTTACAAACACTAGCTTACTTTTATATTGGCCTGAGAAACTAGCCTCGTTTATCCTGAGCATTAAATGTACGTTATGGACCTCTGTATTTTAACCATGTAAAAATAAAAAAATCTTTACCACAAAATATGCTTATTCAACATCAAAGGTCATTCGCAAGAAAAACTTCATTCCCCTTCACTAATTAAGCCAGTCCACATTTTTTCATAAACGTATTGCACAACGCATAGACTAAAACCCGTGCACATAAAGTATAGAACATTCATAGAATACAAAAACTCTGGACTAATGAGTGCAATAAAGCCTTCTGCATCGCGAAATGCAAAAAAAATGCGCCATTCAGTTTCTAGGTCACGCCCGGAGAGGGAAATAGATCTTTTATCTTAAATGAATAACGGTTCGAAGAACTTTTTGTTCGATATTTCAAATTACGGGCCGTGATTGGGCCTTTAGTGGTCGCGTTCGGTGTTTTTAAATTTTGAAATGAGAGTGTCGATGTTCGAATTGTTTGAATTTGGAATGGGTTGTCGATGGAATGGGTTTAATTATAAGTTGAAACGGTTATTCAAAATAAATATTGAGTATGGATTTGAAACCACAGAGTTAATAGTTTCAATACGAACCTGCAGGGATTGGTTTATAATTAAAAATTATGATTCAACTGACGATAATAATTGTTTTATATGGTTAATTTCAATCATCATTCAATCATTTCCGTAAAACGATTTCTCTCACTAAGAGAAATTATAATTTATTGCTTGAGGAACACAAGCCTGGCCTCAAGTCTCAATAACTTTATTGAAAATACTCAAGAGGGAAATTCCCTACCAATAGCCCTTTCATAATTTAGTCTTAAAACAACAAACAGCCCTATTCATCCAAAAACAATAGTGTTGCCTGAAAATACACTATTATTCGTTCATCTTAAAATATCAAGAACAAAAACGGTTCAAAAGCACAAAATAACAATGCGAGAAATACACTAGTAGGTACGATATGCCAGAACATATGACATGCCAGAACGTATAATACGCAAGAATGTATCAGCGTATAATTACAACGACTTTCATTCAAATAGTTTCTGAAATTCTGCTCGAAATGGGAGAGAGCATCGCATTTTTCAAAGCGAGTGTGTGTATGGCTAGAGAATAAGCGATTTGTGTGCTTAAGAGCATAGTGGATAGTTAAATACTCAATTTTAAGATTATTTTCTGCTGGCTTTTGCCTGCGACTTAGTTAGGAAAAAACGGGATATGCGCGTGCATATCCCGTTTTTTCCCGATCCCGTGAAAATTTCGGGAAATCCTCTTTTTGCACACATGCCAAATTTCAGTTTTCTATGATCAGTAGTTTCGGCTGTGCTTTGTCTGTCAGACACTCACTCAGTAACGGATGAGTTTTATAATATTGTTGATGATTTTACAAACTTCTGAACACTTTTCTGAAAACTGTTATTTTCAGTTCGCCTTTGTTTCAGGAACAAAACATAGGAGTGTTAGAATTTGGTTTATAAAATGTTTATTAATTCATTTTGACATGACCTTGACCTTGGCTTCGACCAAGATTGAAATTATCTTCGGCCATGAAGAGATAAGTAGGCACTACCTTTGCATAATAATATGCAGTCTTCTTCATATTTTTTGGGTTCCGTACCTCAAAAGGAAAAAACAGAACCCTTATAGGAATAATTTGTAGTCCGTCTGTCTGTCTGTTAAGACCCTTTATCTCAGAAATGTGTGGAGGTATCGAGTTGAAATTACCATATATCAGGTCTACAGTCCCTTGAAGCTGCGAAAAAATCAAATTTCTAAATTAACGTAAAAAAGAAACGGCCGTTTATGCCCCCGAAAACGTATATTTCGACGCTGTCAAGGGAATCAAAATTTGTAGGGTACTTTCCGTTAACCTAGAACTATAAATTTTGGCAAGCAGATTGATCTTACATTACAAGTACAGGAAAAAGTCCGAAATATGGGAATTTGTTGTTCTATCATACAGAAAAAACATTTTTTACTTACATTTTCAATTGAAGAATTGACCTTGACGTACCATAGCGGACATTTGCGGTGAACCACGTTTTGACCTTAATACTATGGTAGTGGGGTTCAAAACTGGTTCACCGTAATTGTCCACGATGGTACATTGATGTATCCGTGGGTAATGTATACTCGGGAAAAATCAAGACTCGATCGGAACCCTCGGTGCGCGAGTCTGACTCGAGTCGCAGTTGTAATCATTATTACTTAAACCAAGCATGTGGTTAAAAAGTTTTTTTTTATGAATAAAGCTGAAAATGTTTCAAATAAGGTTAATCCGGCCTGAGTAAACTCGATCATTGCCTTTAAAAAAAAAACTGCTTTCGTTAAATTCGCGTCAAAATGCAAGCTTACCTTCAAGCCTCGTTTCTTTATGCCGTTAAAACAAACAACCTTTAAAAACTGCCTTCCTAGACATTTCTTTAAGCAAATTCTTTTCATTTCTTTTCATTGAGTGCTACAAAAGAGATCTGCAAATGACAGCAAGTCTCCAAAAAAGCTTTTGTCTTTTAAATTTTGTTGAGAACAATCCTTTCGTTGCTGATTGAATTTAGTTCAATTCAATTATTTGGGACAAATGTTTTCTGCTAGTGGTGCTGAGTTTTCGGTATTGTTTTTCGGAATTAAAGGGGTCTTTGACAGGGAATGTTTTGTAGCAGTCTTGTATTTAGTTTTGTGTCGCTGCTTTGCTACTTAATTGTAAGTAAGAATGAAGGTATTTTAAACCGGTAATTGCTTCAGCCATCCGAAGTTTACTGCTTGTCCAAAACCTTTCCTAAGTTTAATAGGGTCTTCAGAAAAAGAAACTGCATTCTTCCGTTGTAAGTGCTTTCCACCCTTTGGGGAAAGATGAATAGTAATGATGGCCGCGCGAGGATCTTTGGCAGCGCAGTGTTGGATGTGTGTGAGGTCAGGTTTATTTTTGTAGTTCGTATGTGACGGTATAAAGGCCGCTATAGACTCATACGAACTAAATCGTCATGGTGTTCCATTGACTAAACGTATTTGACCAACACCGATCACCTTCATCGCCATACTGCTGATATCCATACCCCGCCTAGCCTTTTCCCAACTATATTGAGGTCGACTTCCAGCCAAACCAGATTCAGCTAAATACCAGTACCTATGTCACGTGGAGCGGATGCCTACCAGACCTCCACAACCCATGAACTGGGTTACACGGTACTCCTTGGCAAGACTGGTGTCAGATTTCCTGGCTTCTGACAATCCGTAACGACTGCCAAAGACCTTTGAATCCAATTTTTTTGTTTTTGTTTATTTAGTAGAAAGAGAGTTTCCGCTGTTTTCATGACCAACGCCTGCTAGTTTCAAGATAGCTGTAACAAAAGTGGACGTATCTATCTGCGAGACACCGACAAACATTCAAACGCTGCAAGGAGATATATTCCAAGCTAGCACCAAGGTCTTATGACGTATGATAATGATGTCGAATATGACGTGATGGATGGAACTCCACGATCTCATCCCACCGGCCCCCTTCTACCATCGGACATCTAGACGCACTGCAAGTTACCATCCCTACCTTGTTGCTATTCCACCAATTCGCACTAAACGTTTCCAAACGTCTTTTATAATGCGCACAGCAAAGGAGTGGAACTCTCTGCCTGCGTCTGTGTTTCCGAACGCATACGACCCTAATCTCTTCAAAATTAGAGTGAACAGGCTTCTTCTGGGTAAGCTCGCTCCATCGTCGACTTTGTCTCTGTCATTAATGACCTAGACTAGAGTCAAGAGCAAACCCATATTAAATAAAAAAAAAATAAAAAATAAAAAAATAAAAATTATAAATTGTGATGCAAATTATTTATTGTTACACTTAGGCAGGAAGCTACGCAATAACAGCTGGTTGTTCTTCAAGGTTAAGCAACCCTTGTTGGGGTTGGTCCGTGGATGGGTGACCATCCATAACATACCCCCTCCTTGTCTTGCAAAACACGTTATGTGATCAAACCCGGCTGTCATTTGATCAGTTAGATGTATGAATTTAAGGTTTGAAGTTACGATTTTCAGAAGCCAGATCTAATACCATTCTTGCCGAGGGGTATCGTGTTACCCAGTAACTGTGTAGTGGTAATCAGATCAGCAGTCAACCCCAATATGGTTGGGAAGGCTAGGCAGATGAATTAAGCAACTGTGATGGTATATCTTAATATGTTACGTGTGTATGTCACAGAACTCCTCCTAAACGGCTGGACCGATGTTGATGAACTTTTTTGTGTGTGTTTAAAAGAATTTGAGAATGGTTCAGATTCACAATTAGACCCGGTAGGCGACGCTGTAATCGATTTCTATAATTTTTCGTCAGACACAAAGCAAACGTTCGAACAGGACCACGTCTGTCTGGACCGCTAGTGTATTATAAACTGTGATGCAAATTATCTGCTATATTTACAAAGGACAAGATGACAATCTTGTTAATATGGAAAGCAGAATTAGATTGCGCTTCATTTGTTCGACTTATTTCCCTAGATATACAGCCGGCAGATTCTGTAAAAATGTCGAAGTGAGAGCTGGGCTGAAGTGATCACAAAGTGAGCTGTCAATCCGTGAAATCAAGATGGAATAACCTCACTTCGTAACATGTTTACAGAATCAACTGGCTAGTTGTCTTATACAAGAAACATTTAAGACAATGAATGTTTGCTTTTGCTAACTGACGCTTTGATGTCCTTAAATAAAATCTGTGTTTTATCTCTACTTCTACTGTTTCCTATCTAAGCCGAATCAATTGAATGTCTAACGTCATTTTATTTTAAATATGTACGTATCCTATTCTAATGAACTTTCTTTGTAACTAACTTTTGCACCAAAATTATTTAATTTTTGAAACCATGTATTTAGAACGTCCATTGTCTCATCCTATTATTTTTAAGCTCCTGTTGTAATGTGTTTTGGTTTACAATAAAGAGTACTATAGAAGTATGCGGAACAGAGAGTAAAGTCCCGCAAACTTCCATTGAAAAGGGAGGATCCTCCGACCAGACGGTTGTTGTGTCTGGTGGGCAACTGCCCTAAATTTTAATTTTCGGAACGTTGTAACTGTCAAATTTCACAGAGAACTTTGCTTACGCGATGCAGGATTTTGTTGGTAGTTCGTCGCTGACAGGATAGATGGCGTTGTGGTCCTTTTTGTTGCTTCTTAGTTTTTCATGTGGCGGCTGATGGCGCTACAGTATTTATATTCCACTTTACATAGTTATAAAAAAAAATACACACTATAAATCCCATTACTTTACCAGGGCACTGTATGATGATGACGCTTGCTCTCCAATTATAAAAAAAAAACATAGCGGTTGATACGACAAATTATATAGTTTCAATAGTATGTCATTACAGCGGGCTGTACAACAACGGCAACAAAAATGTAGAAAAACATAGTATGTTTCCCCACTTTGTGGTCAATGTCAACAAAATTTCATGAAAATTCTTGCCCACTTTCATTTTTATTAAAGCGCAACTAAAATACGTGCTCTATGGAAGTTTCAACAGTATACCTATTTTGGTTTATTAAATAGAACGCACAGGCAGACAGATCTAGTAATAGGGTTCCGTTAGCTATACAACGTGAAACAGAATAAACGCAATACCTCTTAAGGGGTCATTGTACTCATCTTTACGAACAACTTTTACTATGGGACCGACCCCGAAATCGCGAAAAAGATCAGCTGTTCAGTACATTTTGTCTAGGTCCCAATCAAACCAAAAATGTACCTATGGGGAAGTCGATTTTTTTTCGCGATTCCAGTCCCCCAGTAAAAGTTGTTCATAATGATGAGTACAATGACCCCTTAAGAGGTATTGCGTTTATTCTGTTACAAGTAGAAAGAGAGAATATACAGATATGGGTACGAAACCCTTCAATCTTGCAAACGCTACGTGCCATATTGTGTCGCTGATATAGAAAACATCTGTCCAACACAATTTAACAACAGATATCAAACTATCACTGAAGATGTGTTGATAACCAGTCATGTGACAGATTACTGGCCGCACGCCACAACTGGCCACGACTGGCCTCGAGTGCATCGTTGACCCATATCCTTTCAACTTCACAAACGTACGCCAAGATAAGTAGCTGGAACGATTTGTATTTATTTTGATTTTTAGCCGAGATGGGAAAAGTTTTGGAGTATTTTTTCTAGTTGGAAAATATTGTGTGTGTTTGAAAGTCGATTATTCTTTGTTTATTTTGAGCGTAGCTCATGCATTGGCGAAAGGATTGGCTAGGCAGAAGGTTGGTAGCGGAGTTGATGAGTCTTTAATTTTGAATGACAAATGCCCAGAGGCTCTACACAAGTGACATATTAGCCGCGGTGATTGTTGAAAATATAAGGGATTTATTACGTGTCATGGCAACAGCGTTTGTCAATCCCATATATTTTTGTCGTTTTGAAAATTGCTTTGTCACTTGTCTAGAACCTCAGATCACCTACACAAGTCACCCCGAAATTGGCGCTTGGAAACTTGCTTAAGATAAATAACCTAAGTTTGCGTTAGAAATCACTGTTCGGATATAATCTGCATACTGGATTAGAGGTGTGTTTATGTTGTTTATCGATACAATTTTACCGGCTCGCGTAAACTTGTAATCTAATAAATCACAAATTATCGTAATAGCACTATCACATAAGGAGGTCATGCAGCAAAGATTTTAAATTAGTATTGCAGAGACCACAAAATTTTCAACCCCACAAAAATGATTAAAGTCAAACCTCCATGAAAACCCGAACATGACTCATGCCACACAAAATTTTTCCGCCAATTTCGGACCCACGAACAAAACCCGTTGAACACGTACGTTAAAATAAAAACACGGCCGCCATTTAATTTGGGGTACAGGAAAACGCAAAAAGAAAGTCATCGGAGCCCGGAAACCCATCGAATTTTTGATGCTCAACGGTTTTCGGCCATTTTATTTTTGAGGTTCCGCGTTTGAAAGAGGATTAGTATTCTTTAGACGTGCCCGCGAAGTGAAGGAGGGATAAATATGACTAGTGTTAAGTGCAGTAGTTATAAAGTGCTTTTTTGAAGTTTCTTTCAAGATTTTGAACGTGAAAGTTTCAGATGGAAGTTTTAAATATGTAGGTAGATCGTAGTCCTGCCAGGGTTGCGGAATTTGTTCGAAAGAGTCACCGCGGCCCTGAAACGCAAAGGGCTTTAGAAGGAACACGGATGGGTTTTAGTCAGTAAGAGTCTGACACGCCCTTCCGCTCCGCCCAGAGCGGAAGAAGTCATTTGATGATTTCCCATCCTTAAAAAAAAAAAAAAAAAAGGTAGATCGTAGTAAGTTTTTTGGTATGTGATGGTTGGTCAAGTAGGTTTAGTAGGTTCAGGAGTTAGGTAGATTTTAGGATTTTGGCTTCGACTGTTGCATACAGAATCAGAATCAGAATTATTTATTTACCAGCAATGTAGGTACAAATTTGAGATGGTACAGAATTCGGTGTTTCCGCTACATTCTGCCTACGACATGCAAAATCATTATTTTTTGAAGTTACAATACAACAATTGTCATTGACTTAGTACTAACATGTCATCAAAATTCACATGCATTGAAAATAATAATAATAATAATAATAATCACTACCCGGACAGATGACGTATGTCACTTCGTATTGAAATATTAATGATCAATAAAAGTATGGAAGCAATAATAATAATATGCTGACGAGAGCAGCTTCACGACGCGCACGCCCACCATCCCCGGACCCGTCGCTCAGCTCCGCCTCGCCGCCGCCGGACAGCAGATCACCAATGTCACCGGCGGTTGCAGTCGCGTCGAGCTCCAGCGACGAGTATTTCTCCCCGCCGACGTCGCCAACACCAGTGCGTCGGCAGAGGAGAGGCCGGCCACCGAGGGGCTTGGGACCTAGGGGCCAACCGGCCCCGAGCCGGGTCCCCGCTACCGGTGGTTGTGTGCAGCGCATGAGATGGACGCAGTCCATGAATGAAAACGTCATGCGCGCATACTATGGGTCTACAGAGGGGGGAACTAACCTCACTGCGTACCGTGTCAGAATGCTGTCTCTGTTTCAGGACTTGGAACCAACTGTTAACGTCTCGGCCCAACGATTGTCGGATCAGGTGCGGGTCATTCAACGTAATCACAGGTTGGACGATGCCGCACTTGATAGGCTGCGCTCAGAGGTACTGAACAACCTTATCATCTCGACCCCGACACAGACCGCGGTACAAGCACCAGTTAATGGTAGGATCACACCGCGGCCCAATAATGTTAGCGATGAGGTAGATGATAGGGTTGTCACGGTAAGTAGCCAGTGCAACGATCGACTGAGGAGCGCGCTGGAGGATGCGCTTCGTGAGTATAGATCAACTCCGACCGAACTTCGGCCCCGATTACCACGGTTGCCTATGCACAAAAAGAATAGGGCGCTGGTGTGTGCTTTGGACTCGCTGCTGCAAAACATCTTCGAAAGCAGCGAGAGCCTCGTTGATACGCACTCAATCCTGTATTGCGGGGCTGTTGCGGCATGTCGTATAGCAAACGTAAAGTTTCCTGGGTGTGACGAAGCTATACGACCAAAGCCAGCTGCACCAGCCTGGCAGCGCAGGATCGAGCGGCGTATCGATGAGACTAGGGCACTCATCGGCAAACTATACTGCTTCAGGGAGGGCAATACACGACCACGTGTGATGCGCTTTGTGAGGCGGGCGTTTTCGGGGACTGAAATCAGCCCTCGAGATTTCACGTCCCGTGTCACAGAGCGCATTGACTTCCTGAAGCAGAAAGTTTGTGCATGGGCAAGCCGTATTCGGCGGTACAAGCGGCGGGTTGATCGATACTCGCAGAATCGCATGTTCCAGAGCGATGAGAGGTGGGTATACAGAGCTTGGGAGCGACCTGAACAAAGTGTGACAGACGTGTGCCGCCCGGATGATGTCGCCACGAGTATATTCTGGCGCAGCATCTGGTCGGTGCCCATCTGTCACGCTGAAGGTGGCTGGATGCGCGATGTCGAGCGCGTGTGCGAAGCTATACCACAAATGGAAAAAATTACCATAACAACATTGGATGTAGCCAAAGCAGTCCGTCCGTTACCGAATTGGAAATCTCCTGGACCGGACGGACTGCACAACTTCTGGCTTAAGTGGTATAGCAGCTCACACGCGCTCCTGGCATCTCAATTCCAGTCATCCTTAGATTCTGGGTCGCTACCACAGTTTCTAACAACTGGCGTTACCCACCTGCTCCATAAGACAGGTAGTCCCACGGAACCCAAGAATTATAGACCGATTACTTGTTTGTCGACGGTCTATAAACTTCTTACATCCATCCTGAGAGCGAAAATTAATGAGCACATTGAGAGTAACTCAATTATGTCCGCCTCTCAGAATGGATGTAGGAAGGGGTCCCGCGGCACTAAGGAGCTACTCCTCATAGACATGGCCATAAGCCAACAGGTTCGTCGATCCCGCAAGGATCTGTCGACATGTTGGATAGATTACAAGAAGGCCTATGATTCTGTGCCACATACATGGCTCATGAAGGTGTTGGAGTTGTACAAAATAGACGCAACTCTACGCACCTTCCTTGAGTCATGTATGAGGCAATGGAAAACAGTCCTTCGCTATCCAGGATGTCGACCGATCCAAGGGAGTGATGAGCCTGTATGGATTAAACGGGGAATATTTCAGGGCGACAGTTTGAGTCCACTTTGGTTTTGCTTAGCTCTGAATCCTCTAAGCACACTGCTGGAGGATTCAGGCCTAGGCTATCGGTTGAGAAGAGGTGGTCAGGCCATATCTCACCTTCTTTACATGGATGATCTGAAACTCTTTGCCCCCAACAATTTGCGACTGATGGAGCTACTAAAGGTAACTGAAACCTTCAGTAGTGCCATCAGGATGGAATTTGGTGTGGACAAATGTGCAGTCATGCATGTAAAGAAAGGGGAGATTATGGAATCTGAGGGAATTCACCTCTCGGATTCCATACAGGTTAGATCCCTCAGCTCAACCGAAACCTACAAGTATTTGGGTATGTTGGAAGCGTTGGGCATTAACGGTACTGACATGAAGCAATCGCTGAGGGAGCGCTTCTTTGGCCGCCTGAAAAAGGTTTTAAACAGCCTTTTGTCGGGCGGAAATAAGGTGCGCGCCTTCAACGGTTGGGTCATGCCGGTATTAATGTACACTTTCGGCATACTCAAATGGACTCAAACCGAACTCGACGCCCTGGATAGAAGGGTCCGTACACTGCTGACCGCAAACCGGATGCATCACCCACGATCGTCGGTGATGAGACTGTACATCCCGCGGAAGTGTGGAGGTCGAGGCTTTTTAAATGCTAAGACTCTCCACAACCGCGAGATGTGCAGTCTCAGAGAATATTTTCTCAAAGCCGATGTGGGTATGCACCGAGATGTGGTCGCAGTGGACAAGGGACTCACCCCGTTGTCCATGGCTAAAGAGAACTGGCGCACACCTGTGATACTTACTACAGATGACCGCAAGGAGGTATGGAAAGGTAAGGAGCTTCACGGGCGCTTCTATCGGGCTCTTCATGGGTCCGATGTAGATTTCTCAGCGTCCGTGGCCTGGCTACGTTTCGGAGATCTCTTCGGGGAAACCGAAGGTTTTGTCTGTGCGATTATGGACGAAGTTATCTTGACGAATAACTACCGGAGGCATATTATGAAGGACGGGACGGTTGACGTGTGTCGGGCATGCCACCGTCCGGGTGAGTCCATCAGACATATTATCTCTGGTTGTTCTCGTTTGGCTAACGGCGAGTACTTGCATAGGCATAACCAAGTGGCCAGGATAATCCACCAGCAACTTGCTTTGAAATATCAACTTGTGGATTCCGAAGTACCGTATTACAAGTATGTGCCCGACCCAGTTCTCGAAAATGACCATGTCACGTTGTACTGGGATCGGTCTATCATCACTGATAGGACTATTGTTGCCAATAAGCCGGATATCGTGGTGATAGACCGATTAGCGCGCCGCACAATGATAATCGATGTTACCATCCCGCATGACGTGAACCTCGTGAAAGCTGAGAAAGAGAAACAAATCAAGTACCTCGACTTAGCACACGAGGTTGTCGACATGTGGAATGTGGACTCGGCTGTCATTGTGCCGATTGTCGTTACGGCCAATGGCCTGTTGTCCAAAAGCTTCGACGACCATCTGTCGAAGCTGTCGTTGCGCGGTTGGGTAAAAGGCCTGATACAGAAGGCAGTACTTCTCGATACGGCTCGTATTGTGAGGAGGTTCCTTTCTCTGGAGCCCTAACCACCGGTAGCTTGGACCCTGCTCCCGACACCGGCGAACTACTATTTTTTATATTTTTAAATTTTTTTTTTTTTTTTTGTTACAACTGTTTTATAAAAGAAATATTTAAAAATGTAAATTTATATGTTAAGAAAATGAATTAAACGGAATAATAATAATATATCTTGGGACAACTCACACACGGTCATCCGATCCCAAACTAGGCAGAGCCTGTGCTATGGCAACCAGACAACTGATAATAATATTAAATTACCCCACGTTTTGGGGTAATTTAATATTATGACAGAGTCTTAACTTAACAAGCCTCCCAGATTTAAAAGCCGCCCAGATCTCTTTGTAAATTTTGACTACGTATAGCTTTTAAAAATATGATATTATTGTGACTTTTATTATTATTAAATGACCAATGTAACCTGTAAAAATTTGCACACCCATGTGGTAGAATATGATGAGACAATTTGTGTTAAATTGAGACCATGTAATATACGTACCGACCATGTTCTGACAAATAAACAATTATGATTATAAGCCCTCTACAATAACGATGACCTATAGAAACAGGTGATTAAACAAGATTCTACCTCTAAACTTCAATAAGTAAGATCCCTTCTTTATCTCAATACTCCTTGCCCTCTAATGATCCTATAAATTCAACGATACTAAAAAACCGGCCAAGTGCGAGTCGGATTCTCTCACGAAGGATTCCGTACCACAAACCGAAAAAAAAACACGTTTCTTTTAAGGGAGCCCCTTTTAATTTAATTTATTTATTTATTGTATAGCGGCAATAGAAATACACACTCTGTAAAGATGTCGACTGTCTACCTATTACGGTTCTTGGGATACAGCCCGCTGACAGACCGATGGACAGACGGATGGACGGATGGACGGACAGCGGAGGCTTAGTTACAGGGTTCCGTTGGTTACCCTTCGGGTACGGAACCATAAAAAAGAAGCTGACGTAAAATTAATACCTCTCATAAAAAAAAATCTTAAAAGTGTACCAAATCTATCTTATGTAAAAATATGATAACCTCTTGGTAGATATATTTCAATGGAATGGTTTATCTCAGCTCAAGTCCATCTGTTCAAGCGCCATGAAAATATTCCAACAATCTCAAGTTTACGACCGCCGTTAAAAACTCGTCCTAAACAATATTATTAGCTATTTTGTTTCTAAAGTCTACCGTTTATATTTTACGAGTAGTGTCTGTTATATTTTAAAGGGCAACTTTATTGTGTTGGCAACTTTTGTTATTTTGGCTTTAAGGTTTGGAAATAGAAGCCTTTGTTAAATAAGCATCCAGGACAGTACCTACTTCAACATATATATATATTTGTAATCTATTTCACCTGGTAAAGCTACAACAAGACGGCCAACCGTCCCGTATTTTGCGGAAACGTCCCGTAAAGATAGTTGTAACCCTGCATTGCAATATTTAATTAAATAGTCCTGCAAATCGTGTAAAGCGCGCTTTCCTTAAAATCAAAATCAAAAGTCAAAGTTCAAATTAGGTTGAGTGACAGCAATTTTTGAACGTCAAAGTTCTACATAAAGACAATCCCCCAAAACGCCCGCCCGTCACCACTTCCTAGTGGTGGGTAGGCCTCAGTTTTTTGGACCTGGCCGTCGTCATCCAGTATCTTTTTGTTTGCCGAGACGAACGCTCCTACAGAATGAGTGTTATCGTTGATTTGGACATCGGAAAAATTAACATCACTTAAAGTTGAAACGTTGCGTGCTATGCATATTATAAAATTCAATATGGGCAATTGTGAAAATGACGACACGATTGGCGCAGTGGTTGAGTGATTGGCAACTATGCTGCGTGTCGCGAGTTCGATTCCCACAAAAACAAATATTTGTGTAAGATAGTTGTTCCGAGTCTGGCTGTTTGTGTATGTGAATTTGAATGTTTGTACTCACCCACGATACAGGAAACATTCATAGTATGGGCCAAAAAGTAAAAAAAATAAATAAAAAATGAATGACATTCTTAATCATAACCCAGAATTAGTAAAAAATGAAAACTCATGCTGATTCAGTACTAATGTTGTTTGTTTCTGATTAAAGTGACCACTGATACATCCGCAGTCTTCTTGTGAATAGTGTGCCGCCCATCTACAAGTGTCCCGCATTGATTATTTTTAATTGGTCGCCTTAATTTAAAAGGCGCCCCACCAAAACCACCTCGATGGTCTGTCAGCACATGCAAAGGGCACATTATTATTTTAAAATACCACTTCGGAACTCTCTGTGCAACGTCAGTTTGGCGTTTTAATGTCTTTCAGTACAATATTGTATGTTAATTTGTATGAATATACTCAAGAAGAGCCAACCAATCAGAGGCCAGATATGAAGTTTCACATAAATAAAGTTATAACCACTGATAAAATTAGGTCTTTTGCACGGTGACATAAGAGAACTGCATCTATCCATAGGAAGAATATTGAAATTTCCTTAATAATTCACGAAAGCGACATTAAACTTAGGTTCTATGTAAAAAGGGGTGAGCCTATAACCAATTCTTCTTCTACTTATCGTTATTGCAATCCAAACGCGGCCATTATCGAGCCCAATAACTTCAATTTGAATACTAACAAACACTTGGAATAGACAATTTAATATGAGACCTACCTTCACCGTAAATCTATCGGAAGAACCTAAACCGCCGATCGATTCTGTAAAAATATCGAAGTGAAGGCTTTGGTGAAGTGATCACGAGGTGAGCTGTCAATCCATATAATCAAGATGGAATGACAGCTCACTCCGTCATCACGTGAAATCTTGATTGTATGGATTAGCCAAAGCCAAGCCTTCACTTCGACATGTTTTTTTTTGCAGTGATTCGTAAAAAAATAAATAATCCGGTCCTATTCTAATACTATAAATGTGGAAGTTAAGTAAGCTCAAAAAAAGTTTGTACGAAAGGGTCGATTTATGTTTGCTACTCTCTCACGCAAAATCGATTGATGAATTTTGATGAAACTAAACACTAATGTAGCTTATATATTAGGATATGAAATAGGTTATAATTTATAGGGCGGGGGGGGGGAAGGCTAATAAAACTAAACGGGCAAAACCGCTAGCGTCTTTTTGTAATGTGTAGGTATATCTAACTCCAAAATAAGTAAAACTACTGACTGGTCGGCCTAGTCGGACGGTCACAAGCACTACTGCTAAGCATAAGACCCTGATATCGATTCGAGAGACAGTCAGGGTTTTCTTTGCAATTTCTCAGTACTAGAACAAAGTTTTGGATTGGTACCTGGTAAGTTTATGGCTCTGCCTAATCTTTAGAAATAATCTCATCTTGCGCAGACAGCGCTAGTCAAACAGGAAAGGCCGACGGTAAACGGAGTCATAACCGAGTTAAATGATTTGGAATTAAGTAAGTTTCAGATGTTCTTTTCTTGTATGTACATACCAAGCTTTAACAAGTATAGGCCGAACTGAATTTGTTTAATAGGTATTTATTGACTGATTTCGAGCTCATCATTCTATTGCCTTTATGCCAATTTATTTGGCGTTATTGCTCTTGACTCTAGTCTAGGTCATAGATGACAGAGAAAAAGTCTACGATGGAGCGATTTTACCCAGAAGAAGCCTATTCACTCTAATTTTGAAGAGATTAGGGTTGTATGCGTTCGGAAACACAGACGCAGGCAGAGAGTTCCACTGTGCGCATTATAAAAAACGTTTGGAAACGTTTAGTGCAAATTGGTGGAATAGCAACAAGGTAGGGATGGTAACTTGCAGTGCGTCTAGATGTCCGATGGTAGAAGGGGCCGGTGGGATGAGGTCGTGGGACTTCTTCCATACTTCTCTATTAGCCGTCATCTCAGCAATCGCTCTGAAGGATCTGAAGGATGATATGTCTACTAAGGGGTTCTAGGCATACAAAGCTTCACCCGATCAATTCATCATTCATTTCGTCTTCCCTTACTCTTATGGCTACAGCGGACTCAACAGAGCTATTCACGTAACGAGGATTCCATGTGTAGGAACGTACAGTAATATACCCCCAGTATAAACGAAACCTAACACAGGCACACACAACAACTATTAAAAATAGTGAACAAGTAATACTAGACATCCATAAAGGCTGCCGGCCGCAGATGTCGATATTTTGTCAGATGACATCTCAGACACAAGTACCTACAGTACAAACATAGAGTACGGAATCAATGCGGTGGCTACTGCCCGTGATTGTCAACCGTTTTCATACAAATCAAGGATGTCGTTTTTCGTGGAGACGAGTATTTTTAAACGACTTCAAAAAAAGGAGAGGGTTCTAGGTTTCTTACCTCATAACTCCGTTAATAAAATTCTTCTTACATGTGAAAGGATATACGTTTCGATTGGTCCCATATTAATGTTATCAAAATCGGTTCAGTAGTTTGAATTTTAAATCAAAATAGCTGTAGGAAATAGAAAATATATCATCCAAGTAAATGAAATTGCGTGCTTTGATTTCTTGTGACTTTCCAGTGGCGTTGTTTGGTGTGGGTGAGTACCACTAAAAAGTGAAAAAAAATACAACCGACTTCCAAATAAAAAAAAAAACTACAAAGTATGAAATAACTTTAATTTCGGAAGTCGGTGTTAAAATACGAAGAAACGCCAAAACACCGACTTCCGAAATTAAAGTTATTTTATACTTTCTAGTGTTTTTTTATTTTTTTTTAGAGATAATGAGTATCCCAACTAAGATGAAGATTTGCCTAGGAAGAGGGTAATTACCGATATGATAACAAATAAGAAGTATGAAAGAAGCATACATGTGATGACGTATCTAGTCACGACGGGTGCGTTTCATAACGTATAAACTCATTTGGTCTAATTTCATTTTATTATCGTTCATAAGATATAATAAACGTGAGAAATACACACTGTTGATATAATTTCTTTACATATAACATTTATTTCTTCTTAAACTTATTTGGTATAACGTTGTTTGATATAACGTTTATGTATTCGAAAATCATTTTGTCTAACGTTTAATATATTATTATATGAAAAACGTCATTATGGTTAACACCCCGACTCAGAGTACCTATTATTTTTAAACCACCCAGAAATAGGAACTATACTATCTTAGCGCAGGTGGTAATCAGTTACTAGTTATGTTTTTACATCTTTTGAGTGGTATGTCAAACGATTTTATATTTAATGTGTTATGCTTATAAAAAATAGTTATTTTAAAATTATATCAATCGTTTACTATATAAACTAATAGTTATATCAAATAAAATTATAGCTTCCGTTGTTATATGTTGTAAATATTAGAGATTTTGTTGTTATATCATCTATTGCTTACCTACCCAGTCACAACCTTCAGATTCCGTACTCTATGACTCAGAGAATAATA
The DNA here is from genome assembly GCA_002192655.3 of Mamestra configurata. Classification (NCBI taxonomy): domain Eukaryota; kingdom Metazoa; phylum Arthropoda; class Insecta; order Lepidoptera; family Noctuidae; genus Mamestra; species Mamestra configurata. The sequence goes on along the minus strand of NDFZ01005403.1, from coordinate 233,648 downwards.
TAAAGCTACTGGTGACAGAGACGGATTGTGGCGCTGTTTGGGACAGTCCGTTGTTTCTAAGGGTTATAGATGGAATATCGTATCGAATATCAGGGTCTGTTTGCCACAAAAAAGTTTGGACGTGGTGAATTATTTTTGGGCAGCCGTTTCATTACTATTTGACCTTGGTCTTGAACTGATGTAAGTACTGTTTTCAAGAGTGGTATCCTAAATTTAAATTATTGGATGTTTTGTAAGTTTTTCTGTGTTTTTGAAGTCAATGACTAACACAGAGATTCCTAAATCTAATAATATTTATTTAATTATTTATTTATTTAAGCACTATGGAAGACTTACAGCTAAGACAGAACGAACAAGATCAGTACATAAGACTGTCAGCCAATTACAAGTCTCCACTTTTAAAAACAGAAAAGAAGTAAGTTCTATGGACATTCACATCAAGTTACGGACTATCTACTAGTTATAGGTACTACAATGTTGCTCGCACTGCATAACAATCATTACATCAAAGTTTAACAACTTATTTGAAAAAATTTCGGCTTAAGCACTTCCTGGCTGAGGACACACTAGTTGTGAAATATTTATGTAGATGTAATGTAATGTCTGGACCCGATTTTATTGATGCTGGAATGCGTCTTAGATGTATCGTATTACAATCGGGCAACTTTCAATTGCTATTTTCTCATTTACACAGTTGCAAGCGATCGTCGAAGACATTTTATGAGATCTATTAAATCGTTACCTCACGCTATACAACTTCAAGGATCCGAGACCCCTAAACACATAAACACACAAACTTACCCCCTACAATAGTCTCAAATAATCCACGCCCAACGATTGTTCCCGATCATTATACTATAATTGCATTTACTACCGAACCTATGTACCGAGAGCTAATCAGTCCACTGGTGACGTCATGAACCGATCAGTTTATTGGGCCGTGCGATCAAAACAATGGAAAACACACCCAATAATCTACTGTTGAGAGTTTGGAGCTATGCTTTCAGATGGTTGAGAAATAGGAGAGTATGACTAAAATAGGGTCTACAGAAACTATTTTTTTATATAGCCATCAAATATAATTTATTATTTGCCTCTAGTGTGAACGAGTCTTTAGATTTAAAACACAAAAATAAGATAACGAGTCACCACCCGTTGATTGCATCAACGCTTCATACGGCGGTAGTCAATACATAAATTTTAAGAATTACCTTCTTATATTCGTAATGTTTAACACTATAAGCTCTCGATACTCCTGGACAACAAAAATGTATAAATCCAGTTATGTTAAGTATTTATTGAAATTGAATTTTTCGACGCCATATTTTAGACTATTTTAAGTTCGTTTTTTTTATTTTATTTAAGTCTTTATATAGTAAATAGTTGCAAGTAGTTGCAAATTATGTATTTAATAAAAAACACTTATTTCTATACAAGTCATTTGTACTCTTTAGAAATAAATGAATTCAAACCGTAAATGGCTCCTTCCTGCGACTGCCACTGGAAAGTATTTGGCCACCCAGAAAAAGTACCTAAGTATTTTGTCCAAACTTTATGTACAATAGTGGTACATGGGCGGACTTAATACATCAAGACATTCTCTAACAGTCAACTATTGGGTTATAAAGACTATACTGTGGTAGATGTACAATAAACAAAAATAAAATATAAAATATACCTAATTCTAACGTTTCGGAAAGAATATACAAATCTATATATATACTAATATTGTAAAGAGGAAAGATTTTTATTTTTGTATGTAACGAATAAACTTAAAACATTGATTTAAAAAAATCTTTCAGCAATGGATAGCTACATTATCAGCGAGTAACATAGGCTATATTTTATCACCGTATTCCCATGGGAGCGGGAACTACGCGGGTGAAACCGCGTGACATCCGCTAGTAATATATATATTACTAATAAAATACATACTTATGCTAAAATAATAAACTAATAAATATCTTCTTCTTGATCATGATGGCCTCAACACATGCAGATGGGCAAATATGTTTGAGTGGTAGTGTACATGCACTCACGCCTTTATCATGAGAAACGATAGAACTGGATCTGCAACGATCCTTGCACACTTCTTTTACCTAATAGAATCCGTTATATTTAAAATCTATTTTTTTTAATTTATTTTTTCAATTCCGATACAAAATACACGTTAGAATTTATCATTATATTAAAAACACAGCCGCAGCTGTAAGCAATAGTTACTTTCATGCCAAAATACAATATCATATTTTAATTGCCTCATTATCATTACACTATAATAATGTACTGATTACAAAATTAATTACCGCTAACCCACAGGGAGATAGGATAATGTTTTAAAATATCGCTCGGAAAACACTTTTGAGCCGATGGGAATTCTCCCACCAAAATTTTTGTTTTAAGCCCAACGGGTATCCAATATTGAATATCGAATGGGAATTCCAAAATAATTGTTTGATTAAATTGGCAGGAAAATATTAAATTTTCCGCTTTACTTTTAATTTGCGGCTTTTGGTGTGACTTTTTGGCGGTGTGATGAATTTTATTTTAAACTAGCTGCCAACCGCGGCTCCGTCCGCGTGAATGTCGAAAATTATCCCAAGGGAACATACTCTCGGCATAAAAACTATCCTATGTCCTTTCCCAGGAGTCAAACAATCTCTATACCAAATTTAATCTAAATCCGTCTAGCCGTTTGCGCGTGAAAAAGTAACAAGTAACAACACACTCACAAACTTTCGCCTTTATAATATTAGTGTGATGCAATTAATTCGTGGCTAAATATTGGGTTGTGCATGAAAATGCATGGTGTCGGACGTGAAAAAACGCACAATCCCTTTGGGTGTCGTAAGAGGCGACTAAGGGACTCACCAACGAATGGGCAGCAGCATTCTCTGTGCATTGCAACAGCTACACTGTGATCGCCAACCCCCCTGCCAAGCGTGGCGATTTTGGCAATTCCCCTCTTTTGGGGAGGCCTATGTCCAGTAGTGGACGTCTTTCGGCTGATGATGATGATGATGATGATGATGATGATGATGATGATGATGATGATGACTAGATATGCTTTCCCGTTTTGTCTCAATTTAAGCTCCTAATTTGTAGTTACTTATTGAGAACAATTTACGAGGCTACGGCAAACTCCTAAAAAAAATATTTTAACGATACGCCAGCCCGGTTTTCGGCAAAATATACAAACCTTGTATCTCTTCCCATCTGTCGTAGGAAAATTGCGCTTACTCAATCATTTTACATGTTTCATGTAGAAAAGTGCTTTATATATACCTAGGACGATACGTAAAAAATATTATCATGACTTTGTTTGTTTCTTACGTTTCATAGAATTGAAGGATTTTTATAAAAGAACTTTGAACTTTGAAACTGTTAAAGTTGATACGCTTAGTAACGATATCCAAGGAAGCCAAAGGAATCCCAAGATAACATTGACTTTGACCTTTTCTCCTGTTGAAAAAGAATATAGGTTTACTACATAGATAACGAGCAACTTTTAAATCTTATTTATAGCATAAACAGACTTCATGTATAAGGGGGCGTTCATAAAGAAGCAGGTTTTTGATGCAGACAGGTCGGTACGGGTCGGTACTGATCGGTGCGGGTAAAACTAGTATGGCACATCTGTCCGTGTCTGTACACACAGGTGTTGACACAGGTTCATTCGGTACAGACACGGTCAGATTAGCCACACAAGTTTCTATGTATATAGAAGCTCTAGCTAGTACATACCCACGGAAGCACAAAAAAAGCGGCTAAGTGTGTGCCGGGCCACGCACAGTGAAGGGTTCCGTAGTTATTCGTGTCGTAAATTATTACAAAAATATATAGTTAATTTTACTATAAGTTTTCAAAGTTTCAAACGCACGCAAGTCTATGGAATTATTACGAAATTTCTAGTTATTCAGTTTAAATTTTATTGGTTGGTCGGCTATTTCTCGTAAGCTTGTAAAGCTTACTTAGCTGAGATAGTTTTCTACCATGAATTTGTTCAGGTCTCCAAAAACAACCGTTTAGCTGGCAGAGGGGGGGAAGGTCACTTGAGTCTACCTGCACTTTAAAGCTTAATATTTCGCAAACGTATCCTTGAATGGAAAAATGAAATTCGAAAACCCTCAATATTTTTAAACGACCTATCCAACGACACTCCATACCATAGTATTATTTGTCGATGTGATTAATATGTATACCTATACAAAATTCCAACTTTCTAGTGCTAACCGTCTCTGAGCTAAACCGCATATAGACGGACGGCCGGACATAGCGAAACGAGGAATACTTGTTGACTACGGAACCCTAAAAACGTGCATCAGTTACCTTCCTACAACTTAAATCAACAAGATCCCTAACTCAACATGACCTCATATTAAAAGATATAAAGCCTCTCCCTTGCCCCCAAAGCTAAACATTTATGTATGTATGCAGCCAGCGACGTGTAACGTGCTATCTAACGGATTTACGCGAACCCCGTGAAATTGCCCACACTTGTGAATGGCACAGATGCTGAGCAAATTTTGACATGCGATGGTATTAGATGATGCTAGGTCAACGGTATTCATGTTTCAGGCAAAGAACACGACGGATCTCATCATAATTGTTTACTTCTAGGCAAGCGTACTCCATCATCGACCACATCATCGCTATCCATCAGGTCACGTTGTAACCAAGCTCACGCCTACCAATAAATAATTTATACAAAAAAAACATTTATATTTTTACCATGCTATTTGCATTTGCTCGTCATAAAATTACTCTGAAAATCGGGAGTGAATTGGCTGTGACATACGGATAGACTGTTTATTTTTACCCGACTACGGCAAAGTCAAAAGGAAGGGTATATTTGAAGGACAAATTGAGTGTATCAGAAGTGTTCGAAGATTACAAAAGTAAAGTAGAAAATGAACTTGACACTAATATTAAGACCATAAGGTCAGCCAACGGGAAGGAGTACTTTTAAGAATTTGATTGTTTTTTGAGTAAGCATGCAATAGAACATCAAACAAGTATCCCATACTCACCCCAAAAGAATACGAGTGATCTTGAAAGTGGTCTGTTTTTCCATACGAAGTGAAGAGCCGAATCGCTCTTAGTCACTGCACAAAATTCATAAACCAAGTCAAAGAATTTCATACAACAATCCTATCTATATGTCCTAACAAGGTTTTGCAACGGTCCGCCAAAAAGGAGCTCGACAAAACCGTATTCATAGAACCGTACAAGTCCTGCTATCCGTCCAGCGATTTGCGCGGCCGCTGTAAAATTGATCACACGCGCGGAAACCGACGGCCGTCGATAGGGCTGTGTTTTGTGTGTGCGACTGTCTTTTATTCCGTCGAGTTTCAAAAATATTATGAGAAACTAGGTTTTGGTCTCGTCTTTTGGTCTCGTTATTTTTTTTTATTATTTATTGAGAAGTAACCTATTCACCCTTGACTTAAAAACTCACTGGGATAAAAGTATCCGTAGTTTTATTCGTATAAGCATACGAGTTCTACCAACCGTACTGCCATTTACAAGGATGCTGTAAAATGGATCACATGGTTTTTTTATTATTAATAAATTATTGTTATAACGATAAACTTACAGTTTATTATAATAACTTTGTTGGCTGTTCATCACTAGTGGTTCATGTCACAATCCTATTGTTAGATTATACCATTGCACGTGTAAGCGGGCACACCATTTATGCCCGGAGGCTTGTTTGTTTGTTTTTGATGGCATAATGGAGTGTGCTAGCTAACAAGTGTCAATTAATTTAATTTAAAATTTGATTTACATATTAAACATTATTATTTTTCTATATCATGTTTTGTAAACTTTGCATACTGCTGTATAAATTCAAGCTTTTCAAACTTAACAGACAGATGTGTTGCTGGGGGGTTTGTTGCGCCACTTCTTCTTCCCAGCTAATACACTAAGAAGTGGTGACGGGCGGGCGTTTTGGGGGACTGTCTTTATGTAGAACTTTGACGTTCAAAATGTGCTGGCACTCAGCTTAATTTGAATAAATGACTTGATTTTGATTTTGACATTCGCTGAAACTGACTGGTTTTAGACACAGTAACGTTGTATGTTCCCTTATTTAGTCCAGTTTTAAACGTATGATATGAGAAGATGTTATAATTTTAATCAATAAGTTTTGGACTGTTATAGCGATTGGTTCGCATAAAACTATATTTAGATCCCTCAAAGGGGTTTTCACTATTGACAGAGATGCTTCGACATTTCGCCATCTAAAAGGAATCAAACCAATTTTAACTAGTTCCACATGAACAGCGGGCTCGGTTTCCGTACGTCATGTCCTAAGCGACCACTGAAAATCAGGGCCGTGCTGTGGGTCCCCCACGGCACAGCATTATGCTGAGTGGAAACCCTTTTGCCACTACCAGTTTCTAAACTAATACTAAATTGATTTCTATAGAATCCTGAATTCGAACCTATTTTGTATTAGATTTAGGTTCAATTCCGTCCTTATATTTATTAGTGCTAAAGCTCCCAGCACTAAATCTTTGTCCCAGTAAGTCTTTTGAGTGCGCCATATACCAGTACTTCGGCATACAATATATTTATTGAATGCCTAGTATTACCACAGAACAGGAGAAGTACAAAAGGATAAAACCTCACTAGTACTCATAGTACCTACATTAAATGTCAAACACTGACATTATTATGTGTACTATCTAATTGCCGAGTCCTTTCTCTCAGGAACCGAGCATTTCGGCCCTTTAAAAATAAGCCAATGGAACGTTAGAGCGGTTACGCACTGCATCCGATCCGAATACGTGAAAATACTTTCCGAAGTAGTCATAGAACTATTTGTATGGTTGTTTTACGCACTAGTTCCGATTTCCGTCAACCGTTAGTCTCCAATTCGAAAAAAATATTGAAGGACCGAAGTAGCCGTAGTATAGTTTGTATGAACGCTTTCGCATAACCTCGGATTCAAATCGGACATATCCAAAGATGGCCACTGAATAGCTTAAATTTGGATCAAGATCGGATTAGTGCGTAAGCAATATCAGAATACAGTCCGAATTTTTAAGACTCTAGATCCGTATTTTCACGAATTCGAATCGGATGCAGTGCGAAAAGCAAGATCCGAATTCGGATCTTTGCGTCCGAGTTTTTTATTAAAAAATAAAAACTTTTTATTTCAGAATCCATAGAATGTTAGTAGGTACAGTATAACTTATGAAAATCCGTATTTTCACAGATTGGGATCGGGTGCAGTGCGTGGCCGCTCTTACATGAAAATCTTCAGGGAAAATGTAATTGAATTATGTACCTTCTGATGTTTTTTTGCAGAATTACTTAGAATACATTCAAGAGCTTTCAAAAGATTGCAACAAAACATGATCTTTATTGAATTGAAACTCTATTCTGAGAGCTTTTACTATGGTTGCAATCCTTTGTGTGAAAAAAATGCATACCAACGAACCGGGCTCACTCACGAAAAATTGCACTAAAAAAATTGACACTGAAACTGTATTCGAATACTTTGGTCTTTGAAACCTTCCTCGTTTTTCACTTTTTCTTGTAGTGAAAACCGTATCAAAACCTTAAAGTGGTTTAAAATAAGTAAGCAAATAAACAGACAGAAGATTTACAGCTGGCTTCAATAACACATCTACCTTTGACCAACATCTACAATTGGCTGGCCTGTTGGTCGAGTGGTTAGTGACCCTGACTGCTAAACCGGAGGTCGTGGGTTCGATTCCCACCCAGGACAAATCTTTGTGTGATGAGCATGATCATTTGTTCTGTGTCTGGGTGTAATTTGTCTATAATATGTACCCTATATTTTTAGAAATATATAAGTATGTTTATCAGTTGTCTGGATGCCATAGCACAGGCTCTGACTAGTTTGGGATCGGATGACCGCGTGTGAGTTGTCCCAAGATATTATAAAAAAAAAACTGTCAAATTAGCTACCAACAGTAGCTGAAACGTCATGTTTCCTTTCAAACATGACGTTTGAGACTGGCCGTTAGTTTACTAATCTGTAAAAGCCAAGCAGGAAAATCTTTGCATAAAATCCCCACAAAACATTGGCCTTCTGCGGCTGTTCGTTGTCATAATGCCAAGTTAAGTGCTCCAATGAACGATACATTGTAATAATATAGTTTATTATTCTTCCCAACGATGCAATAAAGCTGTGATATAACTGGGTGGTATAGTACTGCGGTTATATATGTATATATATGGGACGTGATTTTTATTGAGTTTTGTACGTACTTTGTAGAATGTTCGGTTCTGTATTATTGTTGTCTTATTTTTGATACAAGTTTTATGGACTACACGTGAATATCGAGAGTTTAAAATACACGGTGAAATAAAATAACCTAGCGAAACAACAGATTTAACGAGTTTCGATTTGTTATGACGAAAAACTTTACTCTTAATTTTAACTATATTTATTTAACTGGATATAAGGAGTTTGTACAGGATCAGCCATAGTGGTGGCGTGGGTATATATGGGCGTAGTTTTAAATCAAAATCTTGTAAGATGTCAAACAATCAGTTTCTTATAATATCCTCCAAATAATTGTAACGTTGGTACCCTCTTAGAATTATGAGTAACAATTATCGACCTTATCATGAAATATTAAACGATGACACCGAATCTTAGCGATTCGTCGGAATGTGGAGCACGGTCGCCGTTGACAGCGAGAATATCTGTTTCACCAACCAATCAGCGCTTCGTTACACCTAGCGAAACTAGATAAAAATGCTTTGCTCAATGCTGGTCCTGCTCCACAGCCACTAGGACACACAAACTAATCTGTTAGCATTTGAAAACATTGTTGGACCGGCTAAAGATTGTAAGAACGCAATATTTTCTTTTCGATCGGCCCCTATTGCGTGGAACTTGAACATAACTAGCTAAATGTACAGGGCCATAAAACGAAATGCCAATTCAATCATTACTCCGCTATGTACTGTATAGCTCCACCTCTATCTCACACCGGTATCATGCTGGTTTTAAGACGTCATGATATTAGGGCCCAGCTAACCTACTATGACGTGCTAATGCCATCCAATTCCGATGATGTAAAAGGGATAGTGATATTCACTATGTATAGCTCCGTCTCTCTCTTAGAGCGGAATCATGTTCGTTTTAAGACTTCACAGTAAGGCCCCAGAACACCGCAGCCAGCAAGTCAGTGAAACCGGAACCAGTATAAGCCGGACTCTGTACTGCACCAGGAAATTCAGTCAACTGTACAATCTGGCTACTACAGTACTTTCTTTCCTTCTCTATGCCATCCAATTCCGATGATGTAAAAGGGATAGTGATATTCACTATGTATAGCTCCGTCTCTCTCTTAGAGCGGAATCATGATCGTTTTAAGACTTCACAGTAGGGCCCCGGAACTCCGCAGCCAGCAAAGTCAGTGAAAACAGAACCAGTATGAGCCGGACTCTGTACTGCACCAGGAAATTGCTTCAGTCGACTGTACAATCTGGCTACTTCAGTATTTTCTTTCCTTCTCTCTTTTAAATCCATCCAAAATATCGCTTTTAGCAAGATTCCGCCCATTGTGTCACCCTATGTTATAATATCTTCATCTATCTTTTATATAACTTACTAGCTGTCCCACGCAATTTCGTCTGCGTCACATTTTTCACAAATACTCGGCTCCTATTGGTCGTAGCGTGATGTTATATAGCCCATAGCCTTCCTCCATAAATAGACTTCCCAACACTAAAAGATTTTTTCAATAAGAAAAAAATGTCAAAAATAACTGATAGATAGGTAATGATCAATTATTATCGACCGCTGAGAGTAGAAAATAATTAAAACCCTAATATCCCTTTTAAAAAATAGGGGTTGGTGATAGAAGGGTGAAAATGTAGGGGTGTATGTATTTTTAATGACACATGATAAAAAAAAAAAAATTTTAGGTTTGAACAACTCTTATCACTTAGGGGTATGAAAAATAGATAGTAGCCGATTCTCAGACCTACTGAATATGCATATAAAATTTCATAATAATCGGTCAAGCCGTTTCGGAGGAGTATGGTAACTAACATTGTGACACGAGAGTTTTATATACCTATAAGATATGGTATGCATAATAAAGAGTATTCTATTCTATTATGGGAAATCTATGAATAAACGGCACTATAATGTTCTCTCAAGAAGATTGATTCTTCTTTCGAGTCAGTGGGTACACCACTGAAGTAATGGCTCGGTAAGTTTAACGGACACTCTTGAAAATTCTTGGTTTACCAAAATAGACTATCGCTTGGACTTAAATATGTTGGTATAACTTTCTATAAAGATAATCCATGGATTTATTACGTAGTACAATGACGGCAAGGTTGGTGCAGTGGTTGAGTGATTGACTGCTGCGCTGCGTATCGCGGGTTCGATTCCCGCACGGAGCAAATATTTGTATGGCCTACAGATAGTTGTTCCGGGTCTGGCTGTTTGTGTATTTGACTTTGTATGTTTGTAAACGCACCCACGATACAGCAGATTCTTAGTATGAGGCAACGTCTTTTAAAAATAAATAAAAATAAACTGGAAATGCCTGTTCTTTTGGAAAATTAACCACATTCATTGCGTTCTTAACGTTGTAGTGCAAACAATTTTTCAAACATGTTAGAGGAGATCTGATGGCTTAACAATAAAAGGCTCATGTTTCAGACTTCAATAAAGCAACACTTGCAATGGTTGGTCAGAGGATGGGTAACTATCAATTAGATTCTTCCTTATCAAGTCAGTAGTCCCAGATAGCTGGAAGCTAGAAAATCTGACACCAGGCTTGCCAATGAGTATTGTGTTATCCAGTGTATATTTTCACTATAGGTACACTGGGGCTAATTCCAATTACAGGTAAAAGAAGTTGTAATAAGAGTATCGTGCGTACAGTAAGAACGTAATGACATGACATGAACTATTTAAACTAAAAAGCTAATTAACAAACGCCTTCAAAATCATAGGGCGTAAATCTATAGACGTGCGAGTGTAGCATTACAAAACTGTGAGGCGCTGCGCCACAACATCCAGCTATGTAAAATGCTGGTGTTTAGCTGCAATCGGTAAGGCTAAAGCCGACCTCAGAGCGAAGGTTTAGGAATTACCTTCAAAATCCTTGAAAATAGTTCTCTGTTGGAGTGCGGAAAACAACTCTCGACTAAGAAGAATCTGTCAGTCGCTCTCATCCTTGTCGAAACTAACCTTGCATTCGCACAGCGTAAAGTGATCATTCAAAATCGTTCAAACTACTGCTTTCTACAAAGCTTTGTCACTGATACCACTTAAACACTCAACTATTCGCGTCACAGGCAGAAAGCACCAACGTCCATAGTCGTAAGTCAAAGTAGTAGGGCTGTAAAGCCTCCGCCAACGCGAATGCGGAATTTCCGCAAGAAGTTCTACCTCCGCATCCGTCTCAGCAAATGTTTAGTGGGGTTGGAGCGGAGATACTCGTCGATTGAATATTTATTTATTTCGTAACAAATGCTTACTATACTAACAGTTTGCACCAAAGCGTACAGCAATCGAACAACATAGAATTCATCTAATATACATTTATAACTAAAAAAAAATACACATTTTGATCATCGATCTATGAGTGCACATAAATATATCAACCTCCGGTTCCCGAGCAATCAGGGCGTTCAGCAAACTGATCGCGTGGGCCAATATATTTTATTGTTAACCAAAAATTGTCATTTACACAAATTTTAGTTTATGGGTACAATGGCAGTAATATCGCTGACAGCGATTTCTACCAGAAAATCTTTGGATGGGTTGAAATAAGGTCTTATAAATGAAACAAGCTTAAACTAAGTGAAGACTTTTTAACATGGCGAACATACAACTTGAAGGCCCAACTTTTTACACCCATGCCGCTGCCAGAATCAGTACCAAAACCACCAAACTGTTTTTGGAAATTAAGTTCGGCCACTTTAAAATTTAAAACCCTGGCAACTTTTATAGCCTGGATGTCCAACTTCTGGGCATAGCCAAATCTTATCAGACCCTCGTGGCGTTCGTCCAGGGTAACTGTGGGTTGCAGAATTATTCGAAAGAGTAACCGCAGCCCTGGAACGTGAAAGGTATTTGAAGGAACTCGGGTGGGTTTTATTCAGTCTGGGAGAGAGAGTGTCAGGAGAGTCTGACAGTCCCTCTCGTTCCACGTAAAGCGGGAGAAGTCATTTGATGATATCCCATCCTAAAAAAAGGGCTGGAAAGTGACAGTACGTTTTAATACCATCATGATTCCGATGTGAGAGAGAGACGGAGCTGATAGTTGTTCCGGGTCTGGCTGTTTGTGTATGTGAGTTTCTATGTTTGTAAACGCACCCACGATACAAGAAAAATTCCTAGAGTGAGGCAACGTTTCAAAAAAAGGCATCATGAGTCCAGGGTTACGGAATTTGTTCGAAAGAGTCACCGCGGCCGTGGAACGCAAAGAGCTTTAGAAGGAACACGGATGGGTTTTAGTCAGTAAGAGTCTGACATGCCCTTCTGCTCCACCCAGAGCGAAAGAAGTCATTTGATGATTCCTTAAAAAAAGTTAGTAAGGCCCAGGGTCATCTGGCACCAGTTTGAGGGCTAACCTCTGAGTAAATGTCTATTAATCTTTCCATTTTTCCTTCCCGCCTCCACCAAGATGGCCTCCGTTCCATCCCTACAAAGTAGATAGGCACCTACTGTATATCGGCACGACGGCAAAAGGCGTCGCTAATCCGAACTGAGTGAACCAGAACTGGATTACGGCGACGGATTTAGGCGCTTTTGCCCACGACGCTTATTTTCGTGCTCTTTTATTGTTCGGTTTTGATCTTGTTTTGTATTGTAATCGTGTGTCGGTGTGGGTATTATTTGTGTGAGGGTTCTATACATACGTGTGAAAGAAGTTGTGAACATATACTAATGCAATGTAAATAGGTTTCCAACTTTTTAGAGTACAGTCATCAGTAATGTTCTCTAACCAAGTGAACACTGTTTACATTGGTACTTTTGTATATGAATATACTAGTGGTCCTGGCGAACTCTGTACCGGCGCGGAATATTTTTTTTCGTATTTTTTTTATGTATCAGAAATGGCATTGTATTCATTGTATGCACGCACATGCTCACACTCACACGGTCAAAAACACACATACACACACAAACAGACTTATGTTAAACTAGTATTAGACTACTTATTAATAATTAACTTAAACTTTGTTTTGTAACTTATTACACTCGTATGATATAAAAGAGCGGCGCCTCCTGGAACAGGCATTAATATGCTTAAAAGGGGACGCCACCAACTGTACAACATTGTAAAATGTGTAATAACGAAATAAACCATTTTGATTTTGAATTTAAATTCGAAAATAATATTTTGTACGTATTTTTTTTAATTAATTTGTCCAATGTGTTAATAGTTATTCTGCTATTCGGGGCAAAGACAAATCCAAAAACCAAAGATCTTCAAAATCGGTCCAGCCGTTCCTGAGTTATAAATTACACTAACCCAACTTTGTTTTACATATAAATATTTTATTATTTTTGAAGACTAATAGGGTACTAGGTAGACAACATATAATTCTATGAAGTCCGTCCGTTACATTTTCAAGTAATATTGGACACGTATTTTTTGCCATTTCAAATCGCAAAAAAAATATTAAGATAAAGCGCATCAAAGTTTAAGAGAGCGGGCTGGTGACGTCACGACGCTAGTATTAATTGAAGGTACTATCGTAGTGACGTCACGCGAGTTTTCAACGCACTGTGTCTACGTAATTTTTTGTTAAAGCGAAAAATGTTTTTGGAAAGCTTTCTCACGGACTAATTAATTTTTTTCAGTATAATACCCTATTCTCATACTTTTAAAGTGTCCAAATTCAAGTCGCAATATCATCTGTGCAACATTCAATCACAAAACTTGTCATTAGGAAAATTAGAGGTTCTTTGAAATTTTGTGAAAATTGGACCTCTGTTCTAGTAATGCTATTACTAAAGAAAGAAAGAAAGAAAGAAAAATATTTATGGGACTCGCACAAAACAAAATGAAAAGTAAAATAAATTAAAACTAACAGTCATAAACAATAACTAATAGAAACACGAAAGAACAGCATGAATTTAATACGTCATGTGCGAGGCAAAAAAGGTCCCTATCTCAGCATATAAAATAAATAAATAACTAATAAATTTTGTATTACTTATATTATTCAACACTCAACTAAACTAAGACCGACTCAAAAACCAATAACTCAAATCTCCAAACTACTGGCAGCGTAAAAAAAAAAACAACCGAACTATTCCCCACAAAAACCGTTCAAAAATGCAAAATCACGAATAAGCCCGTAATAAATAATAACGAAAGCACTTCAGCGCTCTCATCGAGAAAATATTCAGCACAAAAATCGCTGAATGCATCCGACCACGCTTCATGTAGCGCTGTAAAATCTATAACTCGGAAATGCATCGCTAAGATAACTATGAAGATGGCTTAGTAAAAGCTGCAGATAACTCCTCGAGACTGAATGACTTTCATTTTATACCCGAGGGATAAAATGCATGGATATAAATGTATTTTTATGTGGCTGTTGATGGCTCGGTATTGAATGGGATTGCAACCCTGACATGGTTTGGTTCAAAGTGATTGCGTATCTTATTGTGATTGCTAGTTGTTGTGGAAGAATTGTTTGGCATTTGTGTTCTTTCTTAACTTTTGGTTACCTGTCTAAATTGAGTATTTTTCTTTCCTTGTTTAGCACATGTGTATTAAGGGTGACTTTTAATTTATTGGACATCTTTAAGGAAGTTTATACCTACTCATGGCGAAATGTTTTGACTGGTTCGTTGGTCTCGTGTTCAAGCGTGGGGTACTGAGTTCGATTCCCAGGTCACCTCCTTCTGCGAAGCAGTAATGCTAGCGAAGGAGGAGGCGGGTCGCACGAGGGAAAGGCAAGGCCTTCGCCCCAACCGCTGCTACAGGAGAAGACGCCCCGGGTGTCGGGAGTCGCAGGGCGATCCCCGGCCACCGTAGGCGCGGGCCTGCGGACGGCGAGCGTTGGGTGGCTCGCTGTCCGATTACCATCAGGCCCGGGTCGATGGCGCGTTGTGTTTCACGCGCGCCTCAAAGAGATGTCAGCATAGAAGACGGGGCCCGCTAGGGCCAGAGCCTGCCAGGGTTGCGGAATTTGTTCGAAAGAGTCACCGCGGCCCTGGAACGCAAAGGGCTTTAGAAGGAACACGGATGGGTTTTAGTCAGTAAGAGTCTGACACGCCCTTTCGCTCCACCCAGAGCGAAAGAAGTCATTTGATGATTTCCCATTTTCCGAAGTTTGGAAGTTAGTGGTATGACACCCTTTGCCTCGGAAAACACTTAAAGCTCTGCTGTCAAAAAAAAAATCATTATGACCTAAAATAATAAATTGCCGTCACTCTAGAATAAACACATCCAATATCGGTAGGCACTCGACGTGGTCACGTGCGCCTGCATATTTGT
The DNA here is from genome assembly GCA_002192655.3 of Mamestra configurata. Lineage (NCBI taxonomy): Eukaryota > Metazoa > Arthropoda > Insecta > Lepidoptera > Noctuidae > Mamestra > Mamestra configurata. Next base: position 218,175 of record NDFZ01005403.1, on the reverse strand, counting down.
AGTATCAGAATTATGAGATAACAAAGACATGGATGTGTTTATGCATTGGGTAAGCAACATTTAAATGTATTTTCGATAGCTGATCTTTTTTCTGGTATGTTTCTAATGCGGTATTCTTTTTTTTTTTAACTTTGTCCTTATTTTTTTGTTCTGAATGGTTCCTAAAAGTTAAATCTATTTCATCTATTTTAATGGGTCCTTATATGTATAGTTCCAACAATACCAACCACTCTACTTAGACTTTTGCCAACTATACATTTTCCAAGCTTCACAGCTTGGCTCATCGCCGCAAGGTTTTCGGTGAGAGTGTCCAGGAACTCCACGACCTCATCCGACCGGCCCCCTTCTACCATCGTACATCTAGATGCACTGCAAGTTACCATCCCTACCTTGTTATTCCACCAATTCGCACTAAACGTTTCCAATCGTCTTTTATAATGCGCATAGCAAAGGAATGGAACTCTCTGCCTGCGTCTGTGTTTCCGAACGCATACAACCCTAATCTCTTCAAAATTAGTGTGAACAGACTTCTTCTGGGTAAGCTCGCTCCATCGTCGACTTTGTCTCTGTCATCTATGGCCTAGACTAGAGTCAAGAGTAAAGCTAATTAAAAAAAAAAAAACGTAAACTCAGCGCGTTCCATATTTTCTTCAATTGCTCAACTTTCACGATAAAACCAGTAAATAGTAGAAGGAAACTTCTTCACAAGTTAAAGACCATTTTATATCAAATAATAAACTCGAAATTGATACCCCTGTTAAAATATCGTAATAAAAATATTGCCAGCTAATAAAAACAAGAGTAGGTACACTTTACAAAACAGCCACTCAAGTAATTGACGACCGTTAAATAAATTGGTGGGTAAACGTTTTACATGGGAACCTGAAATACCTACCTTAATTTGGGTGTAAATATTTTGTCAAATTAATGAAAATATTTAAATATTTAAGTGATTTTTTTTTATTTATAATAATAATAATAAACGTTTATTTCGACCAACATGGATCATAGCACACACATTACACATAATAATTACACATAACAAAATAATAACAAAAACACACATACATAAAAACAAGTAAAAATCCAAATATACATATTACTGGTTTCGATTGCTCAGTAAGTGAACCATACAGCAATGGTTCAGGTACTGACAATCGATTTATGGATGAAAATTTAATTTATTTGTTATATTTAATTTTGGAATTTTAATGCAATGTTTGTTTGACATAATTATTTTAATTTTATTATTATTTCTGTTGTGATGTCCGAATTTATGTTGGGTTATTTTTATTTTTATTTTACTGTGCAATGGGTGTAAATTACTATTGTAGCACCACCGAACGCCTACAGCCGTGCGCCACACAAACCACTGCTGTGTCGGGACGTCGCTCACGCACACACGTTAGACCGCCTCGCGTTTATAAGGAGCCGACGGGCCGTCGAGCGGCAGTCTTTGCGCTAGCGCGTCGCTGTTTCCACGCATTGGAAGAGCTCGCATAGCCTTGGACGCCCCTCCCCTCTCGCCCCGCGGTAACGCATCCTTCTTGTTTCGCGACGTACCCCGTCACGAACTAGCCGGGAACGTACCGTGTAGTGTTAGTTTTTTTTATCGCATTTACTTAAGCCTAGATCATATATAACTTTGTGAAGTGAAATAAACTAATTGTTTATAGTGACCTTACGTTTCAATTGAACCCGCTTCAATCTGGCGCTCAACGTAAAGGCCCGGAAACAGGCTAGCCCAAAATCAAGATTACGAAGGAAAATAAAGGAGGAACCACTAACTACCATGAATTTGTCAACTGAGCAATTCGAGAAGTTACTGTCAGTGATTGGTAACCAACAGCGACGAGGATCTTTCACTACTTGCAAGGTTACTTTTAATGGTGCCAGAGATACTGAATCGGTAGAATCTTTTCTAGCTGCAGTTTCAGTATTCAAGACCGTAGAACAGATCTCCGATGAAGATGCCATCATGAGCGTCCCCTTAATTTTGAGGGAAGAGGCAGCCACCTGGTGGAATGGGATAAAGGACCAAGTGAAAACATGGGAAGAATTTGTGTCGAGAGTTCGCCACGCCTTTGCTCCTAAAAGACCTGGCTACCAGCTGTACCAGAACGTTGTGAACATTAAACAAGGTGAGGATGAATTAACAGAAGTGTTTGTGGCTAAGAAGAGGGCTCTTATTGCACAAATGCCAGAGCCACACACGGAGACCCAACAAATCGATATGATCTACGGGCAACTGAGATATAAGATAAGGGTAAAAATGCCACGCGAGACTGTCAATACTCTTGACGCCCTAGTGAAGGCAGCCAGAGGAGTAGAAGAGCTCCTGGTTGAAAAGGAAATGCCAGAAGAAGGGACAGGGAAGGGAAAAGAGACAGAAAAGGTGTCATTTAAAAAGAAGCGTTGCACGTACTGTCGATTGCCTGGACATTCAATCGAGACATGTCGGAAGAAGGAAAAGAAGGATCTCGCTTCTGGTAGTGGTACTACTGCCACGAAACCCGCGCCTGCAAATGTCGCCATGGGCACCCAAGCGCCTTCACCCTCTACACCATCGTTTGCATGTTACGGATGTGGTACACCAGGAGTGGTTCGTTCAAAATGTACAACCTGTGCCAAGGCTGTGCCGAAGGTGGGAAAGGCTGAAGTAAGTTTCTGTTCCATTAACACTCAAGCAGATGTACGCCCTAGGCCAATTATTGGTATTGCCATAGGAAAAATAACCGGTAGCGCCTACGTGGATACTTGCGCAAAAACAAGCGTTGCATCATACACGCTGTACAAATGCCTACGAAGACTCGGATTTGCATTCCAGACACAACAGCTTATGGTGAAACTGGCTGATGGCACGACTACGACAAGAGAGGTTTTGACCGTAAATGCACCCGTCAGTATCTGCTACCGTGTTGTGCAAACGACTTTTATCGTGTTCCCGGAGGCTCGAGAGTCTCGCACACTGTTAGGCATCGGCTTTATTGAGGATGCTAAGATGGTGCTTAACGTTCCTCAGAAGACATGGTATTTTGAAGATTACCCTGGTGACATCTTCGACCTCCAAGACGAAGATGCTGAGGAGATATCAATGGCCAAGGTAGAAACCACGCCCGTTTATTTTAATCCTCGGTTGCGATCTATGTTAAAAGATGTCGAGCTGCCTGAATTTATTTCACCTCTGTCATTAACTTCACGAGACGAAGGCGTACTGGAACCAGCGCTACCACAATCCAGTGCATGCACCCCAGCAACTGGCAGTCCATTATCCAGCGGAGAACCAGCACTGCCGGAAACGAGTGCCTGCACCACGAACACGATGCCATATCGCGTAGTACCAATTGAGCTATCCCCTATTCCAAGGAAGCGATCATTATTCGATGGGTATTCTCCAAGGTTCGTCGACTTTATGGTTCGTGATGCCCAGATGCAACTTCACGGTGCTCCGTGTGAACTATCTCCACACTCCAAGGCGCTTTTCCCCAGCGATTGTAGTAACAGCAGCAATGATGTCGAAATCGGATCTTTAGAAGTGGAAGAAGTCTCATCGGACACGCTAGACACAACCCAAAAATCACAGCTGATGGAAGTGCTATGGGATTATCAGGAAGTTTTCAGTGAAGGTGGAGAACCGACTACCCTCGCAGAACACTGCATTGACACAGGTGAGCGTAACCCCATCTCTGTACCTCCATACCGCCTCTCACCACCACGCATGGTTGTGTTAAAAAATGAGATACAGAAGATGTTGGACAGTGGAATAATTGAAGCATGCTCATCACCCTGGTCCGCACCTGTTGTAATGGTACCAAAGAAAGGCGGTTCAGTGCGAGTTTGCGTTGATTACCGTAGACTTAATGCCATAACGGTCTCTGACAAGTATCCTATCCCACGCATTGATGATCTGCTTCATGCTGCTAAGCCAACGCCTTTCATGTCGACCCTGGATTTACGCGCTGGCTACTGGCAAGTGAAAGTAAAACTCGAGGATCAGGACAAGACGGCATTCATAACTCCATTCGGTGTGTACCGTTTTAAGAGGATGCCATTTGGACTTCGCAATGCACCCTCTACATTCCAGCGTCTGATAGATAGGATTCGAGTTAGCCTGGAGAATGTAAAGATGTTGGCGTACCTGGATGACTTGATAATTTTTTCAGCTACCTATCAAGCACACCTATCGGATTTGGGTAAGGTACTAAGTAAGCTGAAAGAAAGCAACCTTCATGTAAATTTTAGTAAGTGCCGATTTTGTTGTTCAACGATTAAGTATTTAGGGCACATTATTACTCCGGAGGGTCTGAAGGCTGATCCCGAGAAGGTAGCAGCAATACTAGCTTATCCAACACCCAAGAATTTGAAGCATCTGATGACGTTCCTGCAGACCTGTTCCTGGTACAGGCGATTCATACCAAACTTTGCCCGAATCAGTGAACCACTCTCCCGTTTAACTAGGAAAAACGCGGTATGGACTTGGTCAGCGGAACAGGAGCGGGCTTATCAAGAACTCAAGATACGTCTTACATCCACCCCTGTGCTACGACAAGCCGACGAGACGAGAGGTTACATTATCAAAAGTGATGCAAGCAACTATGCACTTGGAGCAGTTCTAGTGCAGGGGGAGGCAGAAGACGAACATCCCGTCGAATATGCTAGTAGACTGATGAGCCCTGCAGAGCGTAATTATTCCACAANCTGTAGCACCACCGAACGCCTACAGCCGTGCGCCACACAAACCACTGCTGTGTCGGGACGTCGCTCACGCACACACGTTAGACCGCCTCGCGTTTATAAGGAGCCGACGGGCCGTCGAGCGGCAGTCTTTGCGCTAGCGCGTCGCTGTTTCCACGCATTGGAAGAGCTCGCATAGCCTTGGACGCCCCTCCCCTCTCGCCCCGCGGTAACGCATCCTTCTTGTTTCGCGACGTACCCCGTCACGAACTAGCCGGGAACGTACCGTGTAGTGTTAGTTTTTTTTATCGCATTTACTTAAGCCTAGATCATATATAACTTTGTGAAGTGAAATAAACTAATTGTTTATAGTGACCTTACGTTTCAATTGAACCCGCTTCACTATATATGAATTTATTACGATTACGTTTATTCGTTTTCTAAAACTTATTTCTTACATTTTTTAATATTTCTTAAAAAATACAAAAACAAAAAATAACATTTTTTTTTTATTATTATTTTTTATTATTTTATATAAAATATAAAAAATAGTAGCCCACCGGTATCGGGAACAAGGTCCAAGCTACCGGTGGTTAGGGCTCCAAAGAGAGGAACCTCCTAACAATGCGAGCCGTGTCCAGAAGTACCTACTGCTTTCTCAATCAAGCCCTTGATCCAGATTATTATTATTATTAATAAAAAACAGTTGTGTACAAAAACACTGGAATTAATATGTAAAACGACTACGATGAAAAAAAAAGGGGAACAAAGATTAAACAGCTTATTGACTTCAGATACTTTACTTTCAGAAACCACCTTGTAAAGGAAATAACACACTAACAACAAAATTTTCCCCAAACTCAATTTAAAAATAAAAACCTACCCGGTTACTACTTTATTAAAAACTTTTTCCATCGTCTAATTGGACCTGGTTAGTGCTTGCCTTCGAACTTAGATAGGCAATTGCTCACGCCCTTTCAAACGTTTGAAGGTTGCAATTATTTCTTTCATGCCCAGCTCTGATAACGTTTCAGAGGATTTAAAAGTTCTAAACACCGTAATGAGCTTTGATTTATTTTAAAAGGCTTTGGAATTAAGGTCATCAAAATAGAGAAAAGTAAAAGAAAATAAGTGGTTGCTAATTGCTAGTAAATTGTAGATACAATCTTATGCCAACCTTGTTTGGTGTTCCGGTCCAAATATGTAAAAATGTCGCCCCATAATTAAAAAACAAACTTCACCCTTTTCATCATCATCATCTTCCTGCCCTTAACCCATGTAATAGATAAAAAAAATTGCATTCAGAGGAAAAGTGTAATTTTTATCGGTGAATTTGGAATTCGGCGAAATTGTTTACAAAGAACCTTCGTACGGTGAACAGCAAAAAGCTATTTCGAAATATTAGATTTTTCGATGTTTTACCCTTATTTAATTACACTATGAAATGACAACATAAAAAGCGGCCAAGTGCGAGTCGGACTCGCGTTCGAAGGAACCATTATCTGTAAAAACGAGCAAAAAAATCGCGGCAATAGAAATATATCATCTGTGAAAATTTCAACTGTCTTACTATTACTTACGACGGACGGACAGCGGAGTATTAGTAATAGAGTCCCGTTTTACCCTTTGAGTACGAAACCTTAAAAAGGATAACTCTACACTTTGTTAATGATTCTCCAAAACAAAATCAGCGAGAGTGAGTGAAGCGAACTCGAAAATTTTCACACTCCCTCAAATATGTAAGATACTCTTTTGATAGACAAGAACACTTACAGGCAAGCTATCGTCCTAGGCCATGGCTCTCTTTGCTGAAAGTCAAAAATACTATTGGCGATAGGCAACGAGATCCAACACACGGTTTAAAAATAACCAACACCATTACCATAATTCTTGCTCAAACACTTTACGGATACTAAACCCCTATAGAACGCTCAATAAACATAGAAAAGACATTATCTAATTATCCGTTATAGGCCTCGAAGAGCTCGTAAAGACGTCCTTCTGATGTATCGCTAGATGGCGCTGTTCTCAAGGGAGTGGTAAAAGAGGACAACGTGTTTAAGGACAGGCATTAAAATAGCCTTACCGATACTAAAGTTATACGTCCGGCTTATCTTGGGTCGACAGACCTGCGCGCTACCGTTGTCAGGTTAATATTTTTATCATGGCATGGCATGAGCTAAGGGACTTCGGTGGATGACTTTAAGATGATCAAAGAATAGACGATCGCACGAAAAGCAAGATAATATACTTAAGTAGTAATATTTTGATGCAACATCGTCGCGTCATGACAAGCCCGCAACACATTCGCAACCACTGCAACTCCTGAGAGTCAGAATCAACAGTGGCGACCACCAGAAAAACGTCGAATCAATGAAGCTCGACGAGTCTCGGAGAAATGATTAAACTGTATTTGATGCCGCAACGAAATTAATAAGAAAATTACAGCGGAGGAGTAGGAAAAATATAATTTCCACTTATTTTGGTCAGGTTTTTTTTGTACTTTTATATTAAGTACAAAACATCCTTCGCTTCTGCCAATGGCTTCACCTGCCGAAAGTCGGAAAATATCCTAAGGAAAAAATCATACTCGGGATATAAAAACCGGCCAACTGCAAGATGGACTTGCACACGAAGGGTTCCGTACCATAAGCCGAAAATAACATGTTTCTTGTATGGGAACCCCCTTTTATTTTATTTCATTTAGACAGAAATACATCATCTGTGAAAATTTCAACTGTCACGGTTCATGAGATACAGCCTGGTGACAGACAGACGGACGGACAGCGGAGTCTTAATAATAGGGTCCCGTTTTACCCTTTGGAGACGGAACCCTAAATAAAGATCCAATATCCTAATACAGGACATGATCCAAATCAGACAGAGAGACAGCCAACTTCCTCATTTCTAATATTAGTACCTATAGAAGTATAAACGAACAGTATGCCTAAAAAACCACATAAAGCTACCAAATACCTCAAAAGCAAACCATATTGCATAAACTTCATTCGAATTCGACAGACCGCAGTACAAAGCTAACCGAACAAAAACATGTGCTCCTGGCTTCTATGAAAATGCTGTTAAATTCGAGCCAGGGCAGTATTTGCGTGAACCCCGAACACATACAAGCATATAAATAAATGTACCTGCAAATGTGTATCAATGTATAAGAAAACTAGATAAATGACCCATCCAGTGATGCATCTCACTGGTAAATGTGACTTTTGGTCCTCAAAAAACTGAAACTAAAATTATTTATTTCAATTAAACCATTAACAGACACTTTTGAATTATCAAGGTTGTTCAGTCAAAAGAGATGAAGCTATTTGCACGTTCCAAAGCGTAGATCTCTATGGAGAAGAACGTGCAAGAAACTCCACGGACACTCTTTTAAATATTTTTTTTGTTTGACAATGTTTTGGTTACATCATTCTTGTTGAAATTAAACATACATATATGTGAGACCGATATAGAAAAAAATGCACGATAAAAGCGTCCGCAGTAGGAAAAACAACGATTTAAATAACAAATCATTAAAATAAACCATGGCAGCTGAGAGATGACCAGTCTCAACCAACGGCGTCCGTTCAGGAACATGACGCACGCGTCAGAACCATTCGGCTCAACCATATTGAAGGGAGCCTAATGATCCAACACATGCGCCACGATCAGTTAGACTTTTGAGTGAGCATGACACTTCCAACCGCCAGGGCACATTCAAGTCAAAGAAAAAATAAAATAAAAGTAGTTTTAGGTACACAGTACTCACACAAACGTCCAAATATATGATTTTGATCTGAGGGCCTAGAATTGGCATCCTGGCCACCTTTTTTTTTTCTTTACTATTGATAGGCACGCGTTTGACCACTATCTCACCTGATGGTAAGCGATGATATAGCCGAAGCTCGCTTGCCTAGAAGTAACCTAGTCACTCTTTTTTTTGTGTTTTTTTTTAAACATTGCTCCACCCTCGGAATTTCTCCTGTATCGTGGGTGCGTTAACAAACATACAGATTCACATACACAAACAGCCAGACCCGGAACAACTGTCTGTAGGCCATACAAATAATAATATAATAATAATATAATATATATCTTGGGACAACTCACACACGGTCATCTGATCCCAAACTAGGCAGAGCCTGTGCTATGGCAACCAGACAACTGTTAGACATACTTATATATTTCTAAATACATACATATTATAGACAAATTACACCCAGACACAGAACAAAAGATCATGCTCATCACACAAAGATTTGTCCTGCGTGGGAATCGAACCCACGACCTCCAGTTTAGCAGTCAGGGTCACTAACCACTCGACCAACTGGCAAATATTTGTTCCGTGCGGCAATCGAACCCGCGACAAGCAGCGCAGCAGTCAATCGCTCAACCACTGCGCCAATTGTGTCGTCACACTTGACTTAAAGACTCCCAGGTCCATAGGATAACGTAACCCTAAAGCTGCGCACTGCAGTACCGGTGTTACGGGCCGTAATGTAACATTCGCAGCGAGCATGATATGACACGCCGCACGTCGTGTCCTAAAATCCGTGTAAAACAAAACACATACGCATCATGTTTATGCTCGTTTCTATGAACTGACAGTACGAATGCTCGCTTTGTAACATGTTACATTACGCTCCGTAACACCTGTCAGTACCCACCTTAATAGAATCACTCGTTTGGCTGGCTTTCTGACTGTCCGTCTGTCACAGTGATTTTTCTCCAAATCTACTGCACCAATTCAAGTGAAATATGGTACAAATATATAGTTATGAGAACCTAATACGTTAGGCAAATAAATTGTAGTATATGTACTTTGAAAACATGTATACACGTTTGGAAGACAAGTTAGACAATAAAATAAAGTTTAACAAACGTATACGTTTATTGTGAGAGTCTCAATTATTTTTTGGTGATATATAAATCTGAATAAATAATCTACTAATTAGTGTTTAAACTAATAAGGCAGTAAGTTTTCTTTATAGATTTATCTACCTTTTCTGTAACTTATATCGTGTGCATAATAAAGAGTATTTTATTCTATTCTATTAAATTTTTCTTATATCTTTTACTAGCTGTCACCCGCGGCTCCGTCCGCGTTAATGTCGAAAATTATTCCAAATGAACATACTCCCGGGATAAATCTATTACACGTATTATACGTATCCTACGTGTTATTCCAGACTATAATCTACCTCTGTGCCAAATTTCATTAAGATCTGTTCAGCCGTTCTGACGTGTTTGAGGAACAAACAAACATCCAAACATCCAAACTTTCGCATTTATAATATTAAATATAGAAGCATAGATAAGGCTACTTACTTACTAAGGCTTTTTAAGGGTGTTGATGGGGCTGCCTCGCTTCTGTAGCGCATCAGGGATGTTTGCGGAAATGCGTATTGATTGCTATTATAATAGAGTTTATATAAAATTGTTTTTTTTTCTTTTGTACCCATACGAATTAGTCATATTTTACGTACGCGCATATCCCGTCCCCGTATAGCCTATATCAGCATTTCCCATTTGGTGGGTTCGCAACCCGGTACCGGGCCATTAAAATAAAATACAGGGTCGCCGCATTCCCGCCTTGTTTAAAAAATATCACGCCCCAGGGTGGAGGATTTCCATGAGGATTTCCCCCAGAGATCAAAAAATAAAAAAAGGTCACGGGTGGTGAGCCGCATACGGAGCCTCGGCCTGGAGGTGGCCCTGAACAAGTCGGAGGCCATCGCTTTTTCATGGCCCCCGGCGAGCGCCGCCGCCGGGATCGCACATCGTGGTCGGGGGGGCCCGCATCGCTGTCGAGTCCACCATGAAATACCTGGGATTGGTGCTCGACAGCCGATGGGATTTCGGCCCCCACTTCCGGCGGCTGGCGCCCAAGTTGTTGGGCGCGGCGGGGGCGCTGTCAACGCTGCTTCCCAATCTGGGGGACCCGAGCACCGCCTGTAGGCGGTTGTACGTGGGGATCGTGCGATCGATGGCCCTTTATGGGGCCCCGATCTGGGCGGCTGACCTGACGGCCAGCACCATCACTGTTCTGCGGAGGCCGCAGAGGGTGATGGCCGTCAGAGTCATCAGGGGATATCGCACGATCTCCTACGAGGCGGCTTGCGCACTGGCCGGATCTCCGCCGTGGGACCTGGAGGCGAAAGTGCTCGCGTCACT
>NDFZ01005403.1:190531-206044 GCA_002192655.3 Mamestra configurata | reverse complement strand
TCCGCAATCCCCGGCTGGTGCCGGCCCGCCTCTGCGGGCCACCTCGCGTCGGCGAGGGGAGTGAGGTGTTTAACTCCCCTCGCTACGTCAAAGAGGGGCGCACGGGAACACCACGCGCCGCCACCTCGGGTCCGGATGAGTGGGGGGCGACGGACATCCCCAAGTCCGCCGCCCCTGGACCCAGTTAGGGGGGCCGGAAGAGGGCAGCGTATGCCCTCCTCCGACGCCCGATGCGCCTGCTGCGGGCAGGGAGAGCGGTTGTGATCTCCCTCTCCCTTTCCGCAGCCTCCTTCTGCGCGATAACTGTCTCGCAGAAGGAGACCACCGCGTCCCAGGACTCCTCACCGCCGACCATAGCATGGACTACGGCCGGCAGCGAGAGGTCACCGCCTACAACAGAGATGAGGGCACGGCGCGGCTCCTCCCAAGCTGCACACTCTGCAAGCGTATGCCGTGCCGTGTCCTCCCGACAGTCGACGCAGTGGTGGCATCGAGCGTCCGGCTCCCTGCCTATGCGACACAAGAACCTCCCGAAGCAGCCATGCCCCGAGAGGACCTGCGTCGCACGAAACGACAGGGAGCCGTGCCTTCTCCCGAGCCAGAGGTCGAGCACTGGCCGGATGGCCTCGATGGTGATGAGGCCGGCGGTAGGGCTCGAAAGCCTGTCCCGCCATTCCGCCACCAGGACTCCGCGCAGCTGCGACCGACGCAACTCCAAGTGTCGCTGCGTCAGTCGCTCGCCGCGCGCCCGCGCGTCCTCGCGCCACCTGTGTAGTGACGCGAGCACTTTCGCCTCCAGGTCCCACGGCGGAGATCCGGCCAGTGCGCAAGCCGCCTCGTAGGAGATCGTGCGATATCCCCTGATGACTCTGACGGCCATCACCCTCTGCGGCCTCCGCAGAACAGTGATGGTGCTGGCCGTCAGGTCAGCCGCCCAGATCGGGGCCCCATACAGGGCCATCGATCGCACGATCCCCACGTACAACCGCCTTCAGGCGGTGCGCTGCCCTCTTCCGGCCCCCCTAACTGGGTCCAGGGGCGGCAGACTTGGGGATGTCCGTCGCCCCCCATTCATCCGGACCCGAGTTGGCGGCGCGTGGTGTTCCCGTGCGCCCCTCTTTGACGTAGCGAGGGGAGTCAAACACCTCCCTTCGCTCGCCGACGCGAGGTGGCCCGCAGTGGCGGGCCCGGCACCAGCCGGGGATTGCGGAAGTCGCTTACGTTCCCGCGATCCCCGGCTTAGGTGGGAGATGGAACACCGGGGTGGTTTTAGTCAGTAAGAGTCTGACAGACCCCTCCACCCGCACCAGGGTGATTTCCATGAGGATTTCCCACCGACATCAAAAAAAAAAAAAAGATTAAAACTGTGACCTCCTACGAAAAGAAACGACTTGCATTAAAGAAAAAAGAGATTGTTATTAGTAGGTTTGGTTATAATTTCATATTAAACTGCGGTTTTAATTTTGGTGATCATTTACTATTTTTGGGTCAACTATGATTTGTTTGGAGTCATTTGCTTTAATAGGATAGCAAGATGTACAAACTTTGGTTATAGTTTTAAATTAAAATGCGGTTTTATATTCTGGTGATCATTTACTATTTTTGCCTGTGATATTTTACTAAATCAGGTGATCAGTTAAACATAAGTCGTAAAATAATACACATTTATTGTTATTAGAAGTATGTTTATATTACTATTCAAAATCTTTTACTAATATTTCAGTAACGCCTATTTAGTGATATTTTTTAGGAGGGTGAAAGTGGGTCACGAAGAGGCAGTGTTTAAATTACCGGGCCATGGCAGAACAATGTTTGGGAAACACTGGCCTATATCATATCCAAAAGAATTTTCCAAATCCGACTTGTAGTTCCAGAGATTAGTGCGTTCAAACAAACAAACAGACTATAATACTAGTATAGATAGAATGAGCCCGCATTTGACCACTTCTAACTTGATATGTTCGACCACAACGATGGAGCACGCTTGCTTCTTCACTCTTCCACAGGTCATAGCAACCAGGAAACACCCATAATCGCCAATCCTTTTAATAATGCCAATAGTTATTATAACACAGTTCAAATATGACTTTCAATTGGATTCGATAGAACCATGTAGAACCAAGACACTATTTGGAAAACCACTTGCTAGCGTTCGACTTTCAGTCCAAAGTGTTTTATTTATTTTGTCAGTGTATAAGGTCACCGAAACAAATTGCAAACGCCGTAAGATTGTAAAATATTTCTTAATAAGACACCCATATATTGAAAACTATTGAATTTGGATGGGATTATTGTATACAAAAGGATTTATCATAGTATATCGAGAAATCATAATCTAATAAAAATTTATAACAATCTTACGGAGTCTGCAATTTTCCGGTGACATATACATTTTTAATTAGCAACTGAATGTCTTTTTGAGATAAGACAATACTGAGTCGATGAAGCAGTTAAAAGCAAAATTTATCATGCTTGATACAAACAAAAATCGTTCTTCGTTGACGAACGTATTTTTACTGTGACCGCACCTTTTTATTATCTTTAGGGCTCTAAACGAAGTGATCTTAATGAAATGCGCAGCCGAAATATGACGCTGTTAATCCCTTTTCTCCTTTTTAAGGATGGAAAATCATCAAATTACTTCTTCCGTTCAGGGTGGAGCGGAAGGGCGTGTCAGACTCTTACTGACTAAAACCCATCCGTGTTCCTTCTAAAGCCCTTTGCGTTCCAGGGCTGCGGTGACTCTTTCGAACAAATTCCGCAACCCTGGCAGGCTCTGGCCCTAGAGGGCCCCGTCTTCTATGCTGACATCTTTTTTAGGCGTTGATTATATTAGTTAGGATTGGGATGATGATGAAAAGCTTACATTTTGAAATTTCGGCAATCGCTATATATGTATTGCTGACAAAATGGCAGACTTTGAGCATGCCTTGCTATTTCTGTAACGTGAAAAAATGCGAACCGAACAATTTAAAACTCCCAAATTCTTAAAAACAAAAAAGAAAGACCGTCACAAACATCCAAGTCAGGAAAATTCAAACACATTAAAATTAATTAAGTAATTTAATAATCTAAAAGGTTGGAAGAGACCTGAGCTCGTAAAGGACCTCTCACCGACCAGCGGTTTATTCCAATGGACTTAATGAAGACGGTCCACAGTGGTTAATTCAGTTAACTTTTTAAGTAATTAATGTAATACAGAAGCTATATTTTCGCCTGTTTTTGATGAGCTGAATTTTTTGGGTGATGTTTATCGATGACTTGCTCTAGCCAGCGGGTTCGTCCGCGTAAATGTCGGTATTAATCCCAAGGGACAATTTTCCCGGGATAAAAATTATCTTTTGAGCTTTTTCAGGACATTGAATGGACTTTTCACAGGTTAGGAAGAGGTGACACAAATATAGGCAGAGTTATTTTCACATTTATAGTGGCATAGTATAAGGTAATAAATACTCTTGTAGTGTGTTTGGAATGTGGAAAAAATATCAGACTAGCATTACACCATATTATGTCTTCTTAGTATTACAGAAAGTTTATGAAAGCTTGACAACGTATTTAGGTTGTTTCATGTAATTAACCAGTTATCAGAACTATATTTTTATGGGAATAAATATTATGACCACCAGAAAATACTTCGATACCCTAAGCTCTTTTACCAAAAATATATACTTAACACCAAAAAAATAAAGCCCTAAAAAAATAATAGTACAAACTTTGGTTATAGTTTTAAATTAAAATGCGGTTTTATATTCTGGTGATCATTTACTATTTTTGCCTGTGATATTTTACTAAATCAGGTGATCAGTTAAAAATAAGCCTATTTTTATTACGGGGGAAATAATAATCAAATACAACGGGATCCTAAATTCCGTTACTGAAAATACTCACACAATAAGCTGAATCCACCAAAAACCTTCAAATGTCCAACTTCTATCTAATTTCTAAATCCCCAAAGCTAAATATTGGCCGTTAACGCGGCAACATGTTTTCCAAATAGTTTTCACTGAGCGCCATGACAGTCCGACATATTGGTGACGTCATCTGACGTAACCAATGTCTATGGCGCGCGCGGTATTGGACAGTTCCATTTTCGAAAATTGATATTTTGTTTTTTTTTGAGTGGCAATTTATCACATGTGGCATTGCGGTGTTGACAGTAAGTATTCTAATTAATGTGTAACAATAAATTTGATATGTGGTGTAACGCTAAAGAAAAGAATAATAAATTAGGACATAAGAGGAAGTAATAGAAAAGTTGTGTGGGAATCGATTGTATTGGTATGAGTATGTGATGAAGAGAGGAAAGTATCCTACGAAAAGTTTTTAATAATGACTACGAGTGAGAAAGGGTCAAAACTGACCAAGTGCAAGCGGTAGCAAGTTATTTTAAAAGCATAGACTTCTAAACATTATTTCTCTCTCTCTCTCTCTCTTCGTCTATCTATGGGTCACAGAAATTCATATTTTGTGGGAATTAAATTGGTTCAGTAGATTAGTAGACAATTGACTTGATAGTCGGTTGCCGTTTTGCTTCCGGACCTACGGAACCCGATTAATGGTACCTTTGTGTGACACACACTCAAAATCAAATGGAATACCTTCTAGATTGAGAGAATGATGATGTGTAACATTATATTTAGTTCCATTACATGTGTAAATTTCAAAAGAAAGGTTAAGTAACCCTAAGGGATATTAAGGACCCATTATGAGCAATTTTTAGACCCGTGTTAATCTCATTTAAGAGCATTAAAAATAGCCTCACGAGACTTGATACCTAATTGTATTTCCGGCGTACCGGTCCAATCCGCTAACATATAGCTGGCTGGTTTATATTTTTATCTCGGTTTGAGGTATTAGTGTGTCCAATTCGAGTTTAGAAAAAAAATGTCGCTCTTAATTATCTGGCAGTGTTTAAATTATCATGAACAAAATTTTTTTATGAGCTCGTGGCTAAATAATGACAGCCGCATGGGTCGATCTTCAAGGTAAAGCAACGCTTGCCGAGGATGGTCTGTGGATGGGTGACGGAGCAGTCTCGGTATGTTACGATGGGTGACCATCTTAACATACCGAGACTGCACCGTGCTTCGGAAAACATGTTAAGCTGTTGGTGCCGGCTGTCATTTGTAGATCTTTGGCAGTCGTTACGGATAGTCAGAAGCCAGAAAATCTGACAGCAGTCTTGCCAAGGAGTACTATGTTATCCAAATATTGCGTTGTGGAGGTCTAGTAGGCAGCCGCTCCACGTAAAATACTGGTAGTCAGCTAAATTTGGTTTGACTGGAAGCCGACCCCAATATAGTTGGGAAAAGGCTACGCAGATGATGATGATAACCTTTAAATACTGTAACCTTATTGGAAATTACAGTTTTGAGCCGTTTGGGGTCGAAACGCTTGGGTCATGAGGCACGAGTGCGCATCTCCTTTTCAAGGACATATCTCGCCGACTGATCGACACTTTGCGTGACCAGAGGGCTGGCTCGTTCTTTGTTCAAACAATTAGCATTGCCATTCAACGTGGCAAGGCTGCCAGTCTTCTGGGCACGTTTCCGGATGACAGCGATGCGGAGGAATACTTCGACGCCTGAGTGCATTTTATTTTTGTATATATATATACATAATTAGGTTCTATAAGTATGTGTCGGACGTAAAAGAATAGCACCATCCCATCACTTCCCGCGGGTATCGTAAGAGGCGACTAAAGGACTCACCAGAGAATGGGCAGCAGCATTATCTGTGGTTCTCTGCATTAAAACAGTTACACGCTATAAAACATTTATGGTATTATGAGACCTTCAAAAGGGTAAAAAAAAGAAAGAAAGAAAAATGTTTATTTGGGACTCGCACAAGACTAACAAACCAGTATAATAAAATTAAAACTAAACAGCTAACTAACCGGCGAATATTATTCAGAGCTTTTGGACGGATTTGTTATTGATTTGAAGCAAATACGACCGCATAGAGCGGAAAAAAAGTGCAGTTCCATTACAATAATGCACGGGTGCACACGTGTGTATTCACCATGGCAAAAATTCATAAATTGGGTTACGAACTGCTATCCCAAATGGTTATCAATCATCTAACTCCTAAGTCACACATACGCGTAAATGCCAGATTGAACCGCCACTCGTCCATTAAAAGGTTCATTAGAAAACCAGCGTCAGACAGCATCAGTCTGTCTAACATATCGCTGAAATGGACCTTTTTAGTGCAGCCGTGAGACACACACTTGGTTCTTAGCATACCAACATTTATTTTTTATTGCCCAAAGCCGGGAGGAATGGAAGGAAGAAAGGGAGGCCTTTGCCCTGCAGTGGGACACAATTGGCTAAAAAATATATGAATATGTGTATAATATGTACCGTGCGTGTTTCATGTATGTGCTAAATAGATATTATTATTTCTTTCTTTCTTTAGATTATTAAAAAAATAACCTTTAAATTTCTAATTCATTTACGTTTGTGGTCCTTAGAACCATGAAAAAAAAGCTTTGTGCACTATTTAGTGTTCCAAAGCGACAGCCTAAAAAATACCTCTCACCCTTCGAAGATTAAGTCCAAAAAAGGCCCAGTTCCCTCATCCTACTTATAAATAAATGATCAAACACTACAGCGTTCAGTGTCAGACTATGTGAGTGCCTATCTTCGCTCACCGACACGTGACGTCACGGTAATAGCACTTCAGTCGAGTAACGTGTCCACACGCGTTTAGTGCTTCGGCAATTAGTGGCTGAGTAGCTGTAGTGTAGGTAAAAATGTTTACGTAGACCTTGTGACTTAGAAGTCTATCTTGAAGTCGGAAATTACTACTTACTATCAGTTTTTGGATATAGACCGATAGACATACATAGAGTTGCCATACGTCCCGTAATATACGGGACTGTCATTTATACATTAAAAAAAAAAAAACCAATAAAGATAGTAAAAAATTTCAAAAAACACTTCTGAAATGACACGTGGTCTATTTCTTACACTTTCATAGCACATTTTGGACCATCGTTTTCTGTAACATAATCACCTAGTTTAGAACCTCTTATTATGGGTTTCCTATAACCCCACAATCGCGAAAATATAATCAGAAAAACATAATATAACTATATACTTACTATCTTAAAACTATTTACATCTACTAAACCTAAGTATGTATGTACATATGCAAAAACAAAGTGCACTTAGGCTTCAAAGTATTCCTCCGCATCGCTGTCATCCGGAAACGTACCCAGAAGACTGGCAGCATTGCCACGTTGAATGGCAATGCTAATTCTTTTAGCAAAGAACGAGCCAGCCCTCTGGTCACGCAAAATGTCGATCAGTCGGCGAGATATGTCCTTGAAAAGAAGACGCGCACTCGGACCCCATGATCCAAGCGTTTCGACCCCAAACGGCTCAAAACTGTAATTCCCAATAAGGTTACAATATTTGCTATGAGAAAATATATATTCAGTACATTTTGTCGAGTTATGCGCACAGAAATGGATGGGGCAGTCGATTTCTTTTACACGATTTCAGTGTTGGTCCCATAGTAAAAGTTGTTCAAAATGATGAGTACAATGGCACTTTTTACGGTTTTGTGTTTATTCTGTTACGGGAAATCATCAAATGACTCATAATAAATAATATTTTTTCTACCTAGTAGAATACCCTATTTACTAACTAGTTCTTTTCTCGCGGCTTGTCTCCAGAGTCCCATCTATCTCTGTATCAAAATTCATCAAAATCCTTTTGATGGTTTAAGCGTGAAAGAGTAACAAACAAATAAACTCACTTACTAGTTCATTATATTAGTTAGGATTGGGATAATGGAGAAAAGTTTGCCAAAATAGATATAATTAACTGACCTGCGCAACTTTGTTTGCGTCATACTTTTCATTAAAATTCGTTCCTATTAGTCGTAGCCAGATGTTATTAGTCTATAGCCTTACATGCTAAATGGGCAATCCAACACTTAAATAATTTTCCAACTCGAACCAGTAATTCCTGAGTTAACGCGCGTTCAACCAAACAAACAAACAAACTCTTCAGCTTTATAATAATGCGCCTCGTTTCTGCACACTAGTAAAGGCCCTTGCCCTGCAATGAGAGCACATTAATTAAGTTTAAACCAAAATGACTGTTGCCAACAGTCCGCTTGACCCATAACGATGTTTTCGTGTATTTCATCAAAAAATTACGTAAAGAGTTCTCTAGTAGTTTACCACTCAGCGTCCAAAGTTAACTCTAATGAGAGCCGTATTCATTAAATAAAGTTTTATTTGAATAAAGCCTTTATTTGAATAAACTTTTCAGTGCGGCTAGTCTAGTGTTGACGTAGACTCATATTATGCTTAAGTTAATGTTTATTAGACGGGGACGAGAAAATAAACTCTAAAGTTGCAAACATAAGTGCTTTGCGCATTTGTTGTTCTTTGGGGTGACACAGCAACTTTGGCTATAATCCAGGCTCAAAATGAGTAATAGAGGGTCATTCATTGAAATGTGAGGATCCTCCGACCAGACGGTTATTGTGTCTGGAGGGCCCGATAGTTGATATTCGGACTGTTTTATATGTTCAAATCGCAAGGAGAACTTTGCTTGCGCGATGCAGGATTTCGTTGTTAGTTCGTCGCTGCCAGGATAGATGGCGTTGCGGTTCTTTTTGTGGGCCGTACAAATTTCGCTTCTTAGTTTTTCATGGGGCGGCATTGATGCCGCTACAGAGTAAATGAAACGTATGATGAACGGATTTTTTATGTCGTCTTGTTCAATTTTGGCGGCGCTCATGATTAAAAAGCGCCGTAGTTACCAAAAAAAAGCTGGGTGAAACTCATGGAATCCTTAGCATTTTCAGGCTAATTAAAGAAAGAAAAATTGTTTAATCTTTCTAGAAAAGACGCACAAAACAATAGTTCAAGACCCGGGTTCCGGACCCGCCTGGGTTGCGGAATTTGGTCGAAAGAGTCACCGCCGCGGCCCTGGAACGCAAAAGGCTTTAGAAGGAACACGTCTTCTTCGTAGCGTTTCGGTGGCAAATACAGTTATCCATTTTTATGCTTGGCCCAGTACTCAGCAACGGCAACACCGTTCGCTGACGCAGTCATAAGGTCTTCACATGTACAGATGACAGGGCATGCAGCGCAAGACAAGAGGTGGGCCATAGACTTCGGAGCGACGCCACTCAAACACTGAAGATCGGAGCCATCTGAGAACCTCCACTTGAGGAGGTTATTTTTAGTGCGACCGATCTGGGTGCGGAGTCTATTAAGGGTTTGCCAGGTCGGCCACGGCAACGCATTCCCAGGTAGGAGGTTCTCCGAGGGCCCGATGAAATAATCAGGAGGTTTGAGCTTTTCTCGCCAAAGCTCACTTCTTTCCGAGGAGGTGTTGCCGGTAGATGGACTCACCAAGAAAACTTCTTTTCTGCTCCGCCCAGAGCGGAAGAAGTCATTTGATGATTTCCCATCCATAAAAAAGGGTTTCGGACGCTACTTATTTTTTTAAGAACAAAATGTGGGGTAGTGTTAGTATGTTTTTTGAACATACGCAAACATGCTAGCTTGGGCCGCGGAAAGGATAGTTCTAGTCATTTTGATACCCTATTCGATAGGTTTGGTTTAAAAATAATTGCAAACGACTTACAATTTACCGCCAACAATCAGCCATTTTGTTTTTTATAAACACCCATCTAAGGACTTGAGTTTGTATGACGAATCTAACGACACCTTAACAGTTGAAATCCATGCAATCGTTTGGAAGATACGAGGTAGTAAAGAAATAAACAAACAAACATACATACATACAAGATACGCGTGAAAACATAACCCTTCCTTGGCAGTCGGGTAATTAAAGAAAACAAAAGAACATCGAACGAGCCGCACCGCACCGTTCCCTGTGTGTGGACTTCCTTATCCAGGTTTTATAGACATTAAGTTTTTACTGGGATAAGTTAGTTTAGTGTCAGTTCACTACTTAATAAAGTTAGTTAGATAGGAAGTTTCCTTGAAGTTATATCCTTTTCATTAGCGTCTAGTTTTTCTCTCTTTCGCCTTTCTAATTTTGTTTCAAAAAAAGTTATTTTTAAGCGATTCTTAACAAGCCTGTGGTCTAGATTAGTAAGTAATTCTGATTAATCTCATAATATTCACCTATTAAACAAAATAACAGTAGGTAAATCATCAAATGACTTCTGCCGCTCTGGCTGCAGCGGAAGGGCGTGTCAGACTCTTACTGACTAAGACCCATCCATGTTCCTTCTAAAGCCCTTTGCGTTCCAGGGCAGCGGTGACTCATTCGAACAAATTCCGCAACCCTGGCAAGTATAGTACGGCTAAATAGTGCAATGTGGCTAAACTAGGATCGACGTAAGCAAATTTTATTTCAAACTAGCTGCCACCCGCGGCTCTGCCCACGTCAATGTCGAAAACTATCCCAAGGGAACATAATCCCGGGATAAAAACTATTGTATGTCCTTTACCGGAACTCAAACAGTCTCTATACCAAATTTCATCTGAATTGGTCCAGCCGGGTGCCAGTGCCAGATGCGCGTGAAGAAGTAACAAACATACACACACACTCACAAACTTTCGCCTTTATAATATTAGTGTGATAGTTTGATGTGATTTGTAATAATAGGTAAAATCTACTACCTTCACATGTGTGACTAACATATAATCCACCAACGTCAATGCAACTCACTATGTTTTAGTTCAATATTATCTGAACAACGATCTCATAAATTTTCAGCCCATATGAAATAACTTTTTTAAATGCACGTTACCTCCTGAACTAATAGTTATTCCTGGTTCAGAGACCCCTAAAAGGCTTGTTCCATCATTTATTATAACTTTTAAAACGACGCAAACGATAACTACATGTCATGCAAACTGAATAAATCTGCAACGCATACAGACATGTTCCGCGCGAAGGGATCGAACTCGCGACCCGCAGAAAGTCAAGTGCTTAGGCACTGCGCCAATTGGGTCGTCAACTCATCGTTCATTCTTTCACACCCTTCCATGAATAAGGTCATTTGTGTCATCGTCATCGATTGTTAAGCCCAGATTTTACTCGACTGCCACAAAAGAAGGGTAATGTTTTTCGAAAGAATGTATTTCTTTGTAGGTCTATTTCTAAGGCACGCCCTAAAGGCCATAGAAATAAACCACAATTTTTAAATCGCCAGAGCATAAACGGATGGATATATTTATAAAGGTGTTTCTAGATTCGTCGTGCCGAATTGACATAGGCGACTCGCGTCGATTCAAGTTTATTCAAGTTTTATTCAATAACAACAAAGTTCGTTCAACAATTTTGAGGTTGACCTCTCCTTTTAAGTGTGAAAACACCTGTGCCAGGAAAGGCCGCTCTCCCTTAACTTGATCACATTTAAATATGTTAATAACTTAAATATTAAATAAGTATGTTATACAAAGTGAACTAAATCTATGTGAGCACG
Source organism: Mamestra configurata (assembly GCA_002192655.3). Classification (NCBI taxonomy): domain Eukaryota; kingdom Metazoa; phylum Arthropoda; class Insecta; order Lepidoptera; family Noctuidae; genus Mamestra; species Mamestra configurata. The sequence continues at coordinate 194,614 of NDFZ01005403.1, read as the reverse complement.
CATGCATGTGCGCACGTGTGTGTGTGTGTCGATACATAATTGAATTCGTAGTTTTTCGTGAAACAGTCAAATGGGGGTCTCAAAATACTTTTAATTTACGCGAGGACAAAGCTGCTGGCTTCTACCGGCTAGTGTAATGATATTATTTTCTCATCTAGAAGTTCCAAATATTTTAAATTTTCGAACATTTCGGGTTTATTCCGACAGTAAATATTATCTCTTTGTTCATTTCATTTTTTAGATTTATTAAAAGCTAAGGTATTTCATAACACAGTGAAGCTAAATCATCCAACCTAGCCTTTTCCCAACTATATTGGGGTCGGCTTTCAGTCAAACCGGATTCAGCTGAATACCAGTACATATTTTACGTGGAGCGGCTGCCTACCAGACCTCCACTACCCATTAACTGGGTAACACGGTACTCCTTGGCAAGACTGGATTCAGATTTTCTTGCTTCTGACTATCCGTAACGACTGCCAAAGATCTACAAATGACAGCCGGGATCAACGGCTTAACGTGCTTGCCGAGGCACGGTAACACAGTGAAGCTAAATGCTAAAATAAAAATCCTATTTTCCGGTCAAAATTAATTATTTTCCATCAATCAGTGTCATATTTAGTATGAATACATAGTAGGAAAAACCTTTTATCCGGTTGTTATTGGTTTTGAGCGATTGGGATCAGAACAAAAATAATAAATAATTACAATTTAGAAATAATCCCTCAACTTTGTATTGTATCAATCATTTCGCTAAATTACTTTGAAACTGAAATATTTCCGTTTTACCCAAAAGAAGGGTTGTTTGATTAAACGTCAATCGTTTAATTTTATGTTACTTCCAGCCATTGTTTCCTATCCTGTCGATATAACAAACATTAAAGTTTTTAATTTGAAAAGTTTCTTAGTCATAACTAACTCAACATTTTGCTAAATTTAGAAATACGGGTAATATCCAGGAATTGACGCCATCATTATTCTAGCGTAGAAACTAAAACGATGAACATAAGTAATTCAAATATTTGTCACACCAATGACAGCCCCATTTTCATGTGCAGTTACTGTCCATCCCAGGTTGTCTGGAAGAGATCGCGGAATGCGATGAGGTCGCCCATTGTATGTGTTTTAGTTTTAAGTTTCCTTTTGTAACCTTTGTTGTACAATAGAGTATATAATAAATAAATAATAGGTCTCCCCTAGGCATCGTCTCGTGCTCATCTTACGAGACGGACTTACAGATCGGCGCGTCCGACCTCTTTGGATTCGGACCGCTCGACGGAACACTCGTCTTTTAGCTCCATGATTTAGAACACAGCTTTATTATTTACTAGCGGACGTCACGCGGTTTCACCCGTGTAGTTCCCGTTCCCGTGGGAGTACGGGGATAAAATAAAGCCTACGTTACTCGCTGATAATGTAGCTATCCATTGGTGAAAGAATTTTTTAAATCGGTCTAGTAGTTCAAGTTTATTCGTTACATACAAAAATACAAATCTTTCCTCTTTTTAATATTAGTATAGATTAATGTTATCATTATATAATAATAGACGCATTTTAACAGCAACCTATTTTTTTTAAATGTTCAATAACTGTTTTCTTTAATCCGGGCAAAAACTTTCCTCATTTTTGCTACCCATGCGGTAAAACAAGAAAAGACCACCATAAAACAAACAAAAACGAAATATAACCCAACAACGGGGAAAAACAGGTTTATTCTTACAACGCGCTTATGTTTTTATTTGCCAGCTCGTGCAAAGTATTTTCTAGCTCATATACATTCAATAACGTACGCACACGTGTTTTCTAACCATATTTTACAACAATATATAAACGGCTAGTTTTGAGAGAAAACTTGTACAACAGCTAGGATGAAAAACATGCATAAGTAAACCCTTTTTTTAAGAATGGGAAATCATCAAATGACTTCTTCCGCTCTGGGTGGAGCAAAGGACGTGTCAGACTCTTACTGACTAAAACCCATCCGTGTTCCTTTTAAAGCCCTATGCGTTTCAGAGCCGCGATGACTCTTTCGAACAAATTCCGTAACCCTGGCAGATTCCGCAATCCATTAAATACATTGTTAGTTTTTGTTTAAGAAAAATAATAAAGGGCTTTTTTCTAACTACGTTGGAGTCGACATCTAGTCAAGCCTTATAAATGCAGTTAAGTGTCAGTATTTTATATGGACTTACTGTCTATGGAGTGACCATTACAGTCCAGTAACTGGGAAGTACGATACTCCTTGACAAGATTGTTGTCAGATTTCATGGCTTCTGAGTACCCGTGACGACTTTCAATGACCTACAAATGACCAGGACCAACGGCTTTCTAAGGCACGGAGGAATTTTGGTATGTAATTGTAGCGGCATCAAAAAGAATAGCAACGCCACCTATCCTGTCAGCGACGAACTACCAACGAAATCCTGCATCGCGCAAGTAAAGTTCTCCGTGCGATTTGATCATATACAACAGTCCGAATATCAACTATCGGGCAGTTGACCACCAGACACAACAACCGTATGGTCGGAGGATCCTCCCATTTCAGTGGAGATGTGCGAGACTTTACTCTCTGTACCACATACCTCTATATAATGACCGACCTTGGCATCTTGAAGATCGACCCCTATACTGTTGTTTGTTAGCCAAGAGGTCTTTCAATTATTTAAATACGCCTAGTGAGTATCTCTGGTGAAATTAGGCATTAATATTATTTATACAACGTGTAACAGAATTAACGCAATACCTCGCAATGACACCTAAAGAGGTATTGTGTTTGTTCTGTTACACGTTGTATATAAAACTCATCATAACATTTAATACAAACAACACCACTTACGCATTACAAGTACCACTTATTTAAAACTGCTCCAACAATACTGATTACAATTTAAACTATTTACACCTAAAAACGGTTTCCACTCGTTTACAAAATGTCGGCGAGCAAAGTGGCTCGTGGTTCCGTAACAACATTACGAGTCAACAAACCATTTAAAACGTTATTATTCTCTACGGAAAACTGTTTTTCCGTTTTGTTTACTGGCGATGTATTTATCGCACCTGTGTACATGAAATTTAATGAATAATACATTGAATAAATGCTTTTTTGTTGTGCTGGCTGATGGTCACCTTTTTTCTGTGTATTAATGGTTGAGGGTACCTTATTTGTGTTCCCGTTATGCTACGGCCACATTACCGTAATGTGGCAATAATTGTGGCCATAATTGAAATCGTTACTACACCTAAGTGTAGTAACGATTTATATTCATAATTTTACAATGTCAATCAATATGGCATTTGTCTTTCAAATTGGTATTTCTTCGCATATCAAAGACGATCACCGCGATAAACTGTAGTGATTTACTGTAGGCAGTAATTTAATGCCATAATTATTGCGGTAAACGGGCGGTACACGATAAGGAAGTGTGGCCGCAGCATAACATAAAGGATTACTATAGTAAGGTTTAGTCTACATAACCTTTGAAAATGTTTATAAATACCTAATCAGGTGTTGAGAATATCTGATGTTAAGGATTTATTATATTTCCAAATATTAAAAAAAAGTATATAACAAAATAAAACCGGCCAAGTGCGAGTCGGACTCTCACAAGGAGGGTTTCGTACCACAAATCGAAAAAAAAACACGTTTGTTGGATGGGAAACCCCTTTAATTTTTTAATTTAATTTGTTGTGCTAATGGCAAGAGACACACATTCTGTGAGAATTTCAACTGTCTATTACGGTTCTTGAGATACTGCCCGGTGACAGACAGACGGACGGATGGACAGCGGAGGCTTAGTAATAGGGTACCATTGGTTACCCTTCGGGTATGGAACCCTAAAGAACTGACCACAATCTGTGACACTATAGTAGGCGCCAGATAAATGTGGAATAAAGTATATTGACCTTTCCCTAATAACTGTTCATAGGTACCTGAACAATTAAATATGAATCGTTTTTCATTATTAGACAATGTTAAGGATCACGAGAGATGATGATTCGGGACAGCTTTGTGTCATTAATTCCGTTTTTCAAATTAAAAATGTCAATAATTGTAGGTGGGTCAATGACCGTTATTCCACGATTATC
>NDFZ01005403.1:178818-189435 GCA_002192655.3 Mamestra configurata | reverse complement strand
AGATAAATGTGGAATAAAGTATATTGACCTTTCCCTAATAACTGTTCATAGGTACCTGAACAATTAAATATGAATCGTTTTTCATTATTAGACAATGTTAAGGATCACGAGAGATGATGATTCGGGACAGCTTTGTGTCATTAATTCCGTTTTTCAAATTAAAAATGTCAATAATTGTAGGTGGGTCAATGACCGTTATTCCACGATTATCTGGCGCCTACTATAGTAGCCACTGAGATCTCCCCCGAAGATATTCTGACTGGCCTGTTGGTCGAGTGGTTAGTGACCCTGACTGCTTAACCGGAGGTCGTGGGTTTGATTCCCACCCAGGACAAATCTTTGTGTGATGAGCGTGATCATTTGTTCTGTGTCTGGGTGTAATTTGTGTATAATATATGTATTTAGAAATATATAAGTATGTTTATCAGTTGTCTGGTTGCCATAGTACAGGCTCTGCCTAGTTTGGGATCGGATGACCGTGTGTGAGCTGTCCCAGGATATATATATATATATATATATTATATTATATATTCAGTTTATTGACACTTTTTTCATTGCCCAGCATTTCGTTGCGGCACCTTTTTTTGTGGACGCTTTCGGATCTGCCTTTTGAAGTTATAAAAGTGCCGCGTTTTAGGTTTGATTAAATAAATATATTATCCTATTTTTAAACTTAATTCCCATTTCTACGTATCGTATCACTTCCAAACGTCAACTTACTTAATCAAACTTAACAATTTATATTATGTAATACAATCCCATCCAAACTTACTTGGGACAAAGCTAAGGCCACATACGAACATCTATTAAACGTGTTTTTCTTTTGTTTTGCAGGAGGGCGAGCGACTGAGAATATGAACGCGTCACGGCTGCCTGGGTTCAATGACACTAGCCGTGAGTTATTTCTCATATATATTAAACATAGAACGTGGAAACGCCGTGAAGTTGGCAGTCACTGCTAGAAGAGGGATTAGACAATACATCTTATACAAACTTAGTGCACAAGTAGATAGTATCTACCCAAATCAATCAAGCCAGGTTTTTCTCAACTATCTTCAAGTCGGCCTTCAGTCTAGTTATATGCAGATAGAGTACCAGTATTTTGCGTGAAGCGCCTGCCCGACCCCCACAACCCTTTTTAACCGACTTCAAATGAAAGGAGGACGTTCTCAATGCGGTTGTGTTTTTTTTTTGTATGTTTGTTACCTCATAACTCCGTCATTTATGAACCGATTTAACAATATGATTTTATGTGAAAAGTTATACTTTCTGATTGGTTCCATCGAAATTTCATCAATATCGGTTCAGTAGTTTGATTTTTAAATCAAAATATCTGGAAATGTATGTCATACACGTAAACATTATTGCGTATTTTGATTTCCTGTGACTATCCAGTGGTGTTGTTAGATAGATAAGATAGATAAAACATTTATTTGGTACAAAAACATAAAACACAACACACAAAACCACACTTACATAAAACTAACAAAAAAAAAAGAACAAATAACTAAGTTAAAAATAAAAACCTTTTTACAAAAAAATGCAACCGACTTCTTAAATTAAAAACGTTTTTCTCAACAATCTTCAAGTTAGCCTTCAGTCTAGCTAGATGCAGCTAGATTGCCAGTATTTTACGTGGATCCTATCTTTGAACCCTTTTCCTGGGTAAAAAAATACCTTTTGGACAGACTGGTTGTCAAACTCCGTTCTGTCTATTCGTCGAATGTCAAAAATATTCGAATGACGAATGAAGCACGGACGCTTCCTTATTATGTTTTGGATATCACCCATCCACTAATTAAATAATAATATAATATCTTGGGACAACTCACACACGGTCATCCGATCCCAAACTAGGCAGAGCCTGTGCTATGGCAACCAGACAACTGATAAACATACTTATATATTTCTAAATACATACATATTATAGACAAATTACACCCAGACACAGAACAAATGATCATGCTCATCACACAAAGATTTGTCCTGGGTGGGAATCGAACCCACGACCTCCGGTTTAGCAGTCAGGGTCACGAACCACTCGACCAATAGGCCAGTCAAGTTAGTTTAATTATCGAAAAATATAATAATAATAATAATAATAATATCTTGGGACAACTCACACACGGTCATCTGATCCCAAACTAGGCAGAGCCTGTGCTATGGCAACCAGACAACTGATAAACATACTTATATATTTCTAAATACATACATATTATAGACAAATTACACCCAGACACAGAACAAATGATCATGCTCATCACACAAACATTTGTCCTGGGTGGGAATCAAACCCACGACCTCCGGTTTAGCAGTCAGGGTCTCTAACCACTCGACCAACAGGCCAGTCAAGATTGACTTTGATAAGCCTTGCTTTACCTTGAAAATAGTCCTTCCCGGCTGTTATTTCTTGACTAAGAAACACCGCACACTATGCTAGGAAATACCGGCCTCATCTAAAAATAACTTTAATTTAGGCAGTCGGTGTTTTTTGTTGTTTTTTCGTTTTTTGACACCGACTTCCGAAATTTATTATCCGAAAGTTATTTTTAGGCCGGTATTTCCTAGGTTAGTGTGCGGTGTTTCTAAGTCAAAATATAACACTCGGGAAGGACTATTTACAAGAACATACTTAAAAAAAAAAAGGTTCCGACGAATTGAGAACCTCCTCTTTTTTTTGAAGTCGGTTAAAAATTACCAAAAAAGATTGACGTGTAAAAGTGTTATGTTTAACCTACTTACAAAAAAAAAATTTGGAGGCGGACACTTTCGGGCCCACGACTATTTATTAGTACTACCACCTCTATCGCTTTTCAATTCCTTACTCTATGGTCTTGCGTATAAGGTACGGTGATTCGACAGAAAGGATGAAACGAAGGTAGAATTAATAGGTACGATGACAGGATGGTGAAATAATGAAAGATTCAAGATGGAGGTCATAGTCTTTTGTTGTTATATTTTTGTGTTTCATAAAGAGTTTCATGAGACTAATATAAACATTATGTATTTGGATGACGGACATACATATTATCCGTTTTCCATCTACTTTGAAACAAATATTGACGACATTGAACGACATTCCATCGACTTTGTCTCTGTCATCTATGATATAGACTAGAGTCAAGAGCAAACCCATATTAAATTTAAATATATATATATATATATATATGAATACTGTTTGTACTGAATGATGGTGGGAAAAATTATCTACTTACAAATCTGCGTTAGCAGCAGCCGATTCTTAAACTAATTTTTAGTTTTCGTAATCCGGTTCAGATGAAATTTAAAACACGTTCTCCAGTTCTGAAGACAGTCTGCCTTCATTTCGTTTATTAGTTGGTTTAATTAAGGGCTGATTTTTTTATACTTAGATAACTTGTAGGACCTGACGAATCTATACTTCTATAGTAGTAACCTATACAATATATACTTAATATTATAAATGCTAAAGTTTGGATGTTTGGAAGGATGGATGGATGTTTGTTTCTCAATCACGTCAGAACGACTGATCGGATCTTGATGAAATTTGAAAATTCTTCTAAGACATTTGAATTTCACAAATACACCCTTCAGAAAACCAAATATTGACAAAAGTCCTACTCAATTGCAGGTATTAAATCTGCAGGTAGTAAAAAAGCCGGCCAAGTGCGAAGGGTTCCGTACCATTATCTATAAAAACGGCAAAAAATCACGTTTGCTGTATGGGAGCCCCCTTAAATATTTGTTTTCATTGAATTATTTGCTTTTAAAGTAAGCAAACGGATTTTTTTATAAAAAAAATATTTTATTTTAGTATTTGTTGTTATAGCGGCAACAGAAATACATCATCTGAGAAAATTTCAACTGTCTAACTATCACGGTTCATGAGATACAGCCTGGTGACAGACGGACAGACAGACAGATGGACGGACAGCGGATTCAGTCTTAGTAATTGGGTTCCGTTTTACCCTTTATTTACGGAACCCTTAAAAACTGACCAAGTGCAAGTCGACTTGCACTAAAGGGTTCCGTACCATAAGCCGAAAAAAAACATGTTTCTTGTATGGCGGCCCCCTTTTATTTTTAATTTTATTTCAGCTGTCACGGTTCATGAGATACAGCCTAGTGACAGACATATAGACGGACTGTTAAGTCTTAATAATAGGGTCCCATTTTTACCCTTTTGGTACAGAACTATAAAAATCACAGCCTTTTCCAACAAACAAATTAACGAATTAGTAACAAAAATACAAGTTGAAGTTGACTACAATGTTGCAGCAGAGAGTACTTGTAAACTCGCAATACCTACGATTCTCTGTTTTAAAATAGCTGTTTCATTTAGTGTAGTATTTAGTGGTTAATTCAATGGCAGACAATACAAAACCTAAATCACTGGGTCCAGAAAAATAATAATTTAGAAATCTTTAAAACATTTAAATTTCACAATAACACCCTTCAGAAAACCACATACTGACAAAGACCTACTGGATTGCAGGTATTAAATCTGCAGGCAGTCAAAAAAATCACAGCCTTATCCAACAAACAAATAAATGAATTTATTTAAAAAAAATGTATCAAACAATTACAAAAACTTTATAAAAGTCACAAGCCAGGCGCACTTGTTGCGGCATAAAGGTATCCGCTTGTCATACACACAATACATCGAAATCGCTTTTGATCAACAAACACAATGTTGCAGAGGAGAGTGTACTTATAAATTTGTTATTCCTACGAGTCTGTGTTTTATAAAAAGGCTGTGTCTTTTGTTGTTAAATCACTCAAAATTGGCAGATGTTAACCAACTAGGTATTATAGTCTATCTTTCTTGTATAAGTAACACTTTTTCAAATTTTTGCTCAAAACATAATTTAAAAAAAAAAATAAAAAAACATTTTTTAATTTTATCTTGTTAGTCCTTTCGTTTACTGGGTGGAATTTTGTAATGCCACCTGAAGGGAAAGTACTCTTAATACTGTAGATAGAAAATTTTACTCAAAACAAACATTCCTTTATTTTTGAATAGAAAGAAAATTGCAATCAAAGATTTTCGAAAATTCGCTTGCCACACCCGGGAATCGAACCGACTAAAATCTGTAAAAAATTCCACCCTGTACTTTTATTGCATTGATCGTTAGGATCAGTTTCTTTTGTGGGGATATGTGAAAAATCAAATTTATTAAATCTTATGCGAATGTAAACGAGTTGAGAGATGAAGTTCGGAATACGATTTATAATATTCACCATGACACGTTATTAAAGGTTACTAGAAATGAATTCATTAGAAGAATACATTTGTGTATCCAAGAAAATTGAGCCCATTTCGAGCAACTAATTAGTTGGTTTACCATTTTTTGTAAATAATTAAAATAATTTAAGATTTCATGGTTTTCCTATTATTTAATTTATCAAGCTTCTTAGAGACATTTCATCTTTTTAATTGATCCTAACGATCGATGCAATTAAAGTAAAGGTTGTAATTTTTACAGATTTTAGTCGGTTCGATTACCGGGTGTAGCAAGCGAATTTTTGAAAATCTTTGTTTTCTTTACAGTATTAGGTAAGAGTACATTCCCTTCAGGTGGCATTACAAAATTCCACCCTGTATAGAATCTTCGTTACACAGGGAAAGCTAAAATGAGCCATACAAAACTGTTATACGAATAAGCTGTAATATATTTTAAGTGGCGATACGTTGGTTTCCTAAATAAAAATAATAAAAAAAATACTATGCTAGGATATTTTTTTTTGTATGTACACCGGTCACCTATTATTTCGAGGTTTCTAATCCGATTTATGTGATTATTTCGTTTGATTCGGTATACTTGCCATTTCTTCCCGTAAACGTTTTTTCATTTAGTTTTTTTTACTAGATTTTCCAAAAGTGAACACAAAAGAACTCATTTTGACGACTTTGTCTCTGTCATCTATGACCCAGACTAGAGTCAAGAGCAAACCAATATTAAATAAAATAAAAATAAATAAATATATTAAATATTCTTAGGACTGTTTTAATACAAATGGTCACTTTAAAACCAACTTAAAATACATCAAGCTAAAGTCGATATTTGAGTTGGCGGCGACGTTTTGAAATTATCTCGAAATCAAATGTATAGATAGATAAAAATTTACAGTTCCCGTATTAATAAGTTCATACATTAAATCACAATTTCTACATAATAAATCAATCGAAAACCCACATCGTAAAACGATAATAATAAATCCAAATTGAAAGCTTTCTGAACTTTTCAATGGAAAATTCAGATTAAAATCGACCAACTCTTTTGGCTTAAATACCCAATTATTCGTTAGTTGAGCTATGAATACGTCCACCGGTCTTGGGTATGAATAAATCACCCTGTCCACAGCCCCGGGGTACCTTACGTGGTAAAAGGATTATATCATAAAGTCGTTTAAAGACTGTCAGGCTACCTGTCCTCTTAAACTAACATATTAAGCCCTTTCAGTAATACCTGCCATTTAGTGTCCCATTGGGCTAACACGGCCTTAAGGCTAGGCTTTCTCTCGATGTTTATGGCGTCCTATGTAAATAAATAAGTTTCTGACCCTAGATAGACGTACATAAACGTAAATAAACGTCATACCAGCCGGTCGATTTTGTAAACATGTCGAAGTGAAGGCTTAGGTGATGTGATCACAAGGTGAGCTGTCAATCTATATAATAGGATGTAATGACAGCTCACTTCGTGATCCCGTGACATCTTGATTATATGGATTGACAGCTCACCTCGTGATCACTTCATCCAAGACTTCTCTTCGACATGTTTAGAGAATCGACCGGCTGTTTTCCCTTAAAGGTTAGGTAGAGGCGTACCTGATCGGTGGATAAAATTATCTTTGTTATGTACATTGACACATGGTGTACACCAAATGAGTTCCAGAACACTTTGAAATATTCATTCAATTCTATTATTATTTTTATTTTGTTACTTCTATTTGACATCCCTTTTTGAATTTGAACTTTTTTTATTAAAATTATTATCAATTTGATTATTTTCTATTGTTAATTTTTTCAATAAATTTATCACTCATGTAATCTATTTAACATTTGTACGCCCATGCGATAGAATGTGATGAGACAATCTATTTTAACTTAAGACCATGTTATATACATACCGACCATGTTCGGAGAAATAAATCATTGGGATTTTATTATTATGATCATAAAGGTGAAGACAACTTTACGGAGGATGAACTCGGTGGCTTTAATTAAAAGCGGTGTTTTGAAGCCAATCTTTGAATAGATTTAAAAGTTATAAAAGAGGCAGTACTGAAGAACTGAAACTACCTTAAGACTGTGCTTATTAGGGAACGGAACCCTATTACAAAAGCCTCTGCTATCCGTCCGTCCGTCTGTGTGTCAGTGGGCTGTAACTCAAGAACCGTAATAGGTAGACAGTTGAAATATTCACTGAGTGTGTATTTCTATTGCCGCTGTAAGAATTAATAATAAAAATTAAGATATACACAAGAAAAGTGTTTTTTTTTTTCGGTTTATAGTTCAGAACCCTTCGTGGAATAGTCCCACTGGCACTTGACCGGTTTTTTGTCAACACGGGTGGTGTTGACAAAAAACCCGCTACTATAATACTGAAAATTCGAACATATAATACTTTTTTATCCCGGGAGTATCATCTCTTGAGATTTTCACGCGGGCGAAGCCGCTGGCAGAAGCGAGTTTTAAAACAAACAGCTGATAAGTATTTTCACGACCGCAAACACTTCCCAACCCTATTCTCACACAACACTAAACCAACAAGACGCCGCAAAAACCTCCAACAAAAAGGTTCTTCACAAGAATGTGGCCGAAAAAAATAAAATTCTGTTTTCTCCCGCAAAAATCCTTGACCCGCCTGAACGTTATAACAATTGGAACGAGATAGCGAGCGAACTTCAAAAAGTTTTTAATTCAACAAATTCTTTTATGAATCATTTACAACAGTTGGTGGGGCGGTGCCGGTCAAAGTTTTAATTTTTACATTTCCTAACAAAATTTTCGGATATTCGAGATTCCGTTTCGAAGTTTCTCTCCGATCCGGGTCCGAAGGAAAAACATCTTTGTTTTTTTATAGAAGTGGGTATAACTAAGTAACTCCTGGTCCTTTGTGTAAGTTTTTATAATCTAAAGAAACGGCTGTTCGGTCGTTTTTAGAATTTTGTTCAGCCAATACTTATTTCTTGAGAGTCTTAAATTTCTTTTGTTGTTTTCTTGGTATCGCCTTCTTAATTAAAAAAAAAAACAAATTGGAATTGAAAATAAACCTTTGTGTAGTATACGGTATACCAATCTGCCTTTTGCTAAAGTTCATTTGCACTCTTCTAAAAAAATCTAACAATATCACATATTGGTTTAATTGTTCGTAAGTACTTTGTCTATTTGTATGATTGTAAAAGCAAATCTCCTTTCATTTTTTTTAAAGGTACAAGCCGAGTGTAGGCTTTCCTTAGGTATCCCGGAAAATACTTCTTGTGAAAACCGGTGAAGTTCTTTTTGATTGCTATAAAAGCAGTGTGTGAAGTTACAGACGAAATTTTATTAGATGTCGCTTAAACTCTTGCAATTTAAAAACATTATACAAGAAAATAAGCTTCTATCTTCAAAGTATTTTTATCGCAACATTTAAATGTTTTACACCAGAAAACCGTTATCTTTATAGCACTTTAAAACGATAACTCGAATATTTTACACAAAATCGACACTTTATACAGCACTTAAAAAATCTTAATCCGTATACGATTTTCACACCAGCCCTAATCGTAGGTTTCTGATACGTTTTTGCTGTAATCATGAATTATAGCTATCCTTTATCTGGCATTAAGAACGGTTGATCGTGCCGTGCTGAACCAAGCGTGAATTTTGATGTGAATAAAAATCGATCGACAGATTCCTTTGGTAAAAAGTTGAAGTTTAAAACATTTATGGTGGGATTTTTTGTTCTTTATCAATACATTAGCTCGTGGCTAAATACTAACTGCGCACTTGCCGAGGTCGGGCTGTAGATGGGTTACCATCCATTACTTTTCAAGAGACCTCTGTGCCACGGAAAGCACGTTAAGCTGTTGATCCTGACTGTCATTTGAAGATATTTTCACCACCAGGCCTGGGTCGATGGCGCGTTGTGTTCCACGCGCACCTCGAAGAGATGTCAGCATAGTAGACGGGGCCCGCCAGGGCCAGAGCCTGCCAGAGTTGCGGAATTTGTTCGAAAGAGTCACCACGACCCTGGAACGCAAAGGGTTTTAGAAGGACACGGATGGGTTTTAATCAGTAAGAGTTTGACACGCCCTTCCGCTCCACCCAGAGTGGAAGAAGTCATTTAATGTTTTCCCATCCTTAAAAAAAGGGGTATATATATGAAAGGGGTATAGACGGGAAGTCTCTCCGTGTCTAATACTGATTCTGGTACCAGTTGCATCTGGTTCGACTGGAAGCCGACTCCAAATAAGTACGATACTGGGTCCGCAGATTGATTGATGAAGACAGGAACTCATAAGTCATATCTTCATTCGTTTAACATAGGTAAAAATAATAATGGTGTAGTAAAGTAACAAAGGGCGTACAAATATTTGTAATATATTACCAATCAAGCCAAGTCAATCATTAAAATAAAATGCCTGAACAATAAAAATAAATTACAAAGAATTACATAATACAAATAAATTAATAATACATATCAATACAAACCAATGTCAAGGCGCAGACTGAAGACGAATAATAAGTCAATACGCAATAGGTCCTTATGTCAATTTTCAGTGCTGATGTCAATATACAATACAATTTTCAATAAACAATACTAAATGTCAATATACAATGCTTACTCTTTTATTTAATTTGTCTTTCACTATTGAATTTTGTTTATTTTTTTGGGTTTAATTACGTTTTTTTCAACATGCTAATCGCTAAAGGAAAGTGTAACAAATATTTTGAAATTAGCTACTTTTCACTTATAATCAGTTGTGTAAGATATTATGGCTATAATGGTGGTTTAAAAGCCTCCTTGTAGGAAGAGTTTTTGTTCCTCTTCGGTTTGAGTCATTAACTCCTGCTGTTACCAAACACCATCTGTCGAGAATAACTTCAATATTTGCTGTTCTGGTTCTCATATTCCAAAATATCTTAAGGCAGTTTTCGTAATTGGCTTTCTTAACTTTGTATGAATAGTTAGGGGATTGTCTGTAAATCGATATTTGTAATTTTCCGATTTGAAGTCTTTTTGTAAGTATCCGATTGCTTTGAGACATGTCTCAATTTAGACTGATGTTACATCAGTAAAACTTAGCTAGGTTTTAGAAAGTTTTTGATGAAATACTTTTTAATATGATTAAAGAACCAGCAAATTGTTTTATTACACCTTTCATTAATTGGAAATTTCACCGGAAAATTCCAAACGCTGTCAGATTGTAAAATATCGCGTGAAATTGTAAACTATTTTTTAAATATATCCGTATATTGGCAAATACTGAAGTTGGATGGGATTTATTGTATAGAAAACGATGTTTTTATTATGTATCTAAAAATAACAATCCAATAAAGATTTGTTAAGTATTCTTAAAATCCTTTTGTTACTTAAACAAAAACTGAAGATACCTTGAAGTGACGTAAACCCCCCCCCCCCTCCC
>NDFZ01005403.1:158226-178428 GCA_002192655.3 Mamestra configurata | reverse complement strand
ACACCCGAACTATGATGCTTTTTATCATAATGAATTTCTATTGCTTTAATAAAAATATTAACTGACGGACTAAAAAGGACTTTTTTACCCTATTAAATCACAAGATTAAAGGTGCGTTTCCACCAGAAATGTGCAAGGAAAATGAGTGGCGCTAGGAAACGCACCCTAAGTCATAAAACACAAAAAATCAAACAAGACAAAAATCCATTAAACTGCCAACCTTAATGTGCGCACCTTGCTTCAAAACATTCTTCACATGGTATATTGAAGTATTTCCATTATTATGAATTCCGTAACGTAATTGCTGCTCCTAATTCACTCAATCATCTGCCTAGGCTTTTCCAACTAAATTGGGGTCGCCTTCCAGTCAAAGAAAATTTAACTGAATACCAGTATTCAACGTGGAGCGACTGCTTTCTGACCTCTACAACCCAGTAACTGTGTAAACATCGTACTTCTTGGCAAGACTGGTGTCAAATTTTTCTAGATTTGACAATCCGTAATCACTGTCAAATATCTACAAATGGCAGTTGAGATCAACGGCTTAGAGTGCTTTTCCAGGCAAAGATGGTCACCCATCCACAGACCGACCTCGCCATGCATTGCTTAACCTTGAAGATAATGATTATTTAGTCTCGAGCTTCTCTTCCTTGAAAAGGTATATTGAAGTATTTCCATATGAATTCCAGAACGTTATTGCCGCTCCTAATTAAATGCAAGAAATATAATTAAAAGTGAATCGGAGGGGAATGCCTCCGTACCGTCGTCGTGCCTGACTTTATTGTGAGATTCCAAGGCTTTTTAAATGCAAGCAGATTAGAGGCTGACCTTATTAAAGTTGTGCGGATTTCTAGTTCTGAATATATATCATATTTATTAGTTTATTATTTTAGCATATATATGTATTTTATTAGTATTATATATATTATCTGTATATTCTTTCCAAAATCTTAAAATTCAATTTTGTATCTTAATTTTATTTATTGTACACCTACCACAGTATAGTCTTTATAACCCAAAGGTTGACTGGTAGAGAATGCCTTGATGCATTAAGTCCGCCCATGTACCACTATTGTACATAAAGTTTAAATAAATAATAATAATAATATAGTATATCCTGGGACAACTCACACACGGTCATCCGATACCAACTAGGCATAGCCTGTGCTATAGCAATCAGACAACTGATAAACATACTTATCATCATCTGCCTAGCCTTTTCCCAACTATATTGGGGTCGGCTTCCAGTCAAACCGGATTCAGCTGAATACCAGTATTTTACGTGGAGCGGCTGCCTACCAGACCTCCACAACCCATTAACTGGGTAACACGGTACTCCTTGGCAAGACTAGTGTCAGATTATCTGGCTTCTGACTATCCGTAACGACTGCCAAAGATCTACAAAATACAGCCGGGACCAACGGCTTAACGTGCTTTCCGAGGCACGGAGGAGTCTCGGTATGTTAAGATGGTCACCCATCCACAGACCAACCTCGGCAAGCATTGCTTAACCTTGGAGATCGACCCGAGCGGCCGTTATTATTTAGCCACGAGCTCCTCAACTGATAAACATACTTATATATTTCTAAATACATACATATTATGGACAAATGACACCCAGACACAGAACAAATGATCATGCTCATCACACAAACATTTGTCCTGGGTGGGAATCGAACCCACAACCTCCGGTTAAGCAGTCAGGGTCACTAACCACTCGACCAACAGACCAGTCAAGAATGAAAGTTGTGTGTCATTTAAGGTTGTTTAGTGTGGTGGTGGGCATACCTATATAATTACATATATAGGGTTCTCTCAGCCCATAGGTGAACCGATAACTCAAGATTCCTCAGGATATAAATCAGGGCTGCAGCTGCATCCGCCTATGACACTGCAGTAATCAAAATGATTACTGAAAAATTTCTCTTTGTGATATTTTCTTGGGAAATCAGTGTTCAGTCTTAAATTAAAAACTATAATAGCTACTTTAACTGTGATTTTTCGCAACGGCAACACGAGTTTAAAAACAAAAAAAAAAAACTTTCGAATTGAGAACCTCCTCCTTTTTTGAAGTCGGTTACAAATGGTTCTACGGATGATTTCTCCAAAACAGGTTGTCGCTTCGTTGTCGCGTCGCGCCTGATACTTCAAGCAGAGCTTTAGCTCACAAAAAGATATTGCTAACCAATTTTCCATACTCTGAAACTAACTCCCGAATCTCATTTCACATTCTCCTGTATTCTTACGCTACTGGAAAAAGCAAACTTAACGTACCAATAAATCAAGCCCCTTTCAGAACGAAAAATATGCAGAAAATCGTTAGTATTTTTCTTGTTCTACGGTACTTAGTATTCGTCAGTCCGGGGCGTGGCCACACCTTGCATTTTAATGCATCGCTTCATTATTATGCAGCCCTGGTAGATATGGCTCGGAGAATACTAGACAAAAGTTTCGTGATTAAATAATTATTGGATCTTGAAGTTAATGGAAGGTTTGATCCTTTCTTTGATTTATTTATTACAATCTAGCAAGTCAATAGGACAGACTGCCTGCAGCCAGGGTTGCGGAATTTATGTTCGAAAGAGTCACCGCGGCCCTGGAACGCAAAGGGCTTTAGGAGGAACACGGATGGGTTTTAGTCAGTTAGAGTCTGAAACGCCTTTTCGCTCCACCCAGAGCGGAAGAAGTCATTTGATGATTTCCCACCCTTAAAAAAAAAAAAGTCAAGAAGCTGAGCATCCTAAACAGGGTGAGGCGATACTTCAGATCAGGACAGCTTCTGAGTCATTAAAAAGCACAAGTCCGTTTCTGTATGGAGTATTGCAGCCTCTTTTGTATGGCTCAGCAAAATACCAGCTTGCTGCATTGGACTCGGTGGAACGCAGAGCAAAAAGGCTTATAGGCGACGAGACGTTGGTGGCTAAGCTTCACAGCCTGGCTTATCGGCGTAGTGTTGCCTGCCTGTCAGTCTTCTACAGACTGTACCTACTTCGGAGAGTGTGCGCAGGAACTCCACGACCAGATTCCACCATCGCCCTTTTATTACCGGAATACCAGACGTACTGCTGCTGGGTACCATCCGCACTTGGTCGATATGCCGACTAGTCGTACTCAGCGCTTCTCCTACACATTTATTATGCGCACAGCCCGTGAGCGCATAATAAACTCTCTGCCAGCGGCTGTGTTCCCTTCCACATACAACACGTCTGCCTTCAAAGTAAAAGCGAACAGGCATCTTCTGGGCACGCTCACTCCATCATAGACCTCATCCATCGCTTTCCATCAGGCGTGATCGAGGTCAAGAGCAAGCCCAATCCTCATTTTTTTTTTAAAATGTGTAAGTTTGTATATTTGATAATTGTGCCTCAACGGCTGAACGTAGTTTTGAAGACTGATTTACCATGACCTGGGGCTCTACTATAAAGTTTTAAAACGATCATGATTCCGCCCTAAGAGAGAGATGGAGCTATACATAGCGAATAGCACTATCTCTTTTATATCGTCGGAATTGGATGGCATAAGCACGTCATAGTAGGGCACCTGAACTAGGAGTACAGGACCTTGGATACTTTCAATCCCCGTAGTTCCACCATCATCATCATCATCATTCGTCATCTGTTGGATAATTTTACATAAATTCTGTCTTTTTTTTTTGTTTGAATGTGTTTTCATATTTGTATTTTCAAGTATTATGATTTATGTTAATGTGTTTTTGTGTGTTGCGTTTTCTGTTATTGTACCAAATAAATGTTTTATCTATCTTTATTTATCTAATGATAATAGTTGTGGAGAACGGGGCTAAACGTGCCGCGAGGAATTTGTTCCGCTGTAATTTAACAATGTAGTGAACGTTACTGGCCAAACTAAGATAGTTGTCACCGGTGCGCTACAGCGTTCCGTTTTATGACGAATTTACTTTTTAAGTTTATTCCTTTTTTTCATAAAGCCTATTTCATTCGGATCAATTCTCTCGCGGCAAATTAAGCCCCGTTCTCCCCTACATTGGTGACAATAAACGTACCAATATCTGCTTGTAGCCTGTGCCTATCTCCTTTTGAAAAGACTCGTAAGTCCATAGTTACGCCGGCACTCATGCCGAAATGGCCGCAATCATATAACTTCCAGGGACAAATACTTTTACTTCTACAATCCCGCTCCATTCCAGGATAACAATCACAGAGTAATAAAACCAGTGTCCCGAAGCTATACAACCTTATTTCTGCATGCGTGCTTACTTTCACTATAAATCTACGTCCAATACTTTTTCTGTGTAATAATTTTATTCGCCACAATCCATTAATCTCATAATTCAGTTGCAATAAGAAAATGAAAAAAACGAATAATAAATGGAATGGTCTGACGTTGGATACTTTTGGATTAAATTATATTAAAATCTCTGATTAATTTGAAAAATAATCTTGTGGGATAGAATTTGATCATCTTTTTTGTGGTCTGTGTTAATTTTGCTATCTGTCGTTAATTGGTGAAAGGTCATTAAGAGAACTTTGTTAGTTATAATAAAATGCAGGGTGACTGGCATTTTTAATCTTCAGGGTGTTAACGATCGAGAATATAGGTGGAGCGTAGAATGGCTTCCCACAAGGTGGATCCGACCTGGTAAAGGCCGCGGGAATCCGCTGGATACGTGACGATCAGGATCTGCCGATGTGGCGACACTCTGGGGAAGCCTATGCCTAATTTATATTGTTTATGATGTTTATACACTGACCGCCCTAAATCTAACTTCTTTCGTTCAGTCCATCCAAAGGTTGTCTGTAAGAGATTGCCCTGTGCGATAAGACCGCCCATTGTACACTTGTTTTTTTAAACGTTTTTACTATGTTTGTAATGAGGTGAACAATAAAATATATAATAATAATAATAATATTTCGGCTGAAATGATGATGATGTTGATCCATGACTTCGTTGCACACAAAAGACTTCCAATTTGACACCCAGGACAAATGTTTGTGTGATGAGCATGATCATTTGTTCTGTGTCTGGGTGTAATTTGTCTATAATATGTATGTATTTAGAAATATATAAGTATGTTTATCAGTTGTCTGGTTGCCATAGCACAGGCTCTGCCTAGTTTGGGATCGGATGACCGTGTGTGAGTTGTCCCAAGATTATTATATTTTACTATATATATTATTATATATTATTAATTTATTTAAAAGTCACCGTGTAGTATGAACCTCTATTTTATTGATTTCAGTTATTAGGAACATGAAATCTTTCTAAAGAAAGAAAGAAAGAAATAAACCATGTTTATTAATGCCAGAATATGTTTCCTTGAGGAGTATCCAAGATAGTTAAAAATAGTAGGTATAATTTATTATACTCTGTACCATAAAGCTGATATCTATTATTAGGCGGTTTTATTTTCAAACAAATTATACATTTTTCGCACGTCTCAGAACTTATGGGATCCGTTCGTGCCCAATATAGATCCATTCAAGGGTAATTTTATCAAATTGAGGTATTGAGGATGTTATATTCCATTTTTTCTCCCGTAAATTGCCCCATCAATGCTGTATGGAGCTTGACGATGGTTTATGGGAACTTGGTCCGTAATATGTTTGTGGTAGGACATATTATTGGATGATTACAAGTTGATCAGTATTGATGTGATCCAATTTTGATAACGTCGGAACAATGAATTCTCAAAAATTAGGTTATTTTCTGTGCCATTGTTATTATTCTTCGCATCAAAACCAATTTACACAGAGGTAATATGTATTTACGGAGCACCTTCGCCCTTCGGTTACATAAAATATCTGCCTTAATATGGGCACAGGACTATTTTAGCGTTACTCGAAATTGAC
The DNA here is from genome assembly GCA_002192655.3 of Mamestra configurata. Taxonomy (NCBI): domain Eukaryota; kingdom Metazoa; phylum Arthropoda; class Insecta; order Lepidoptera; family Noctuidae; genus Mamestra; species Mamestra configurata. The sequence goes on along the minus strand of NDFZ01005403.1, from coordinate 172,600 downwards.
GGCCAAGTAACCAATTTGCATAATCTTCTTATTTTCTTCAAACCAGCCTTCGTAAGCGGATGAGAGACACAGAAAAATCACGTACCTGTTTCAAGTCGAATTCGCCGAAAAAATAAAACCTTACATGAATAAAAAACAATTAAGTCGTTGGTCCTGGCTGTCATTTGTAGATCTTTGGCAGTTGTTACGGATTGTCAGGAGCTAGTAAATCTGACTCCAGTCTTGCCAAGAACTACCGTGTTACCCAGTTAATGGGTTGTGGAGTTCTGGTAGGCACCCGCTCCACGTAAAATACTGGTATTTAGCTGAATCCGGTTTGACTGGAAGCCGACCCCAATATAGTTAGTAGGAAAAAAGGCAGATGATGATGAATAAAAAACAGGCAAGTTAAAATTAGTCAACTGACAAACTTTTCAAAAGCCATCCACACAGTTATTTGCCAAAAAACACCAGACTATAATCTGGCGTATCGCTACAATATCCATATAAAATCTAGTGAAACTTTCCCTCTGAAAGCGAACTAACTTCAATGTTCAGCCAATTTAAAATTTCACCGTTGCACTGACAGAGCTGGGAAACACTGCACTGCCAGTGACTAGAGACGCCAATGTTAAAATTAAATATTTCTGCCCACTCTATGTAGGCCTAGTAGCTTTCGGCTTCCAAGACGATATTAAAGAAAATATAGAAGAAGAGAGGCCCATGGGCGTCGTAGCTCTATACGATTGCCTGAACAAGAGAAGCAAACCCCAGTTGTGAGAGAGAGACAGTGCTATACGAATAGCACTATCCTTTTTTTTGCAACGGAATCATGATGGTGTTGATACGTCATAGTAGATAGGATGGACACTAAAGCCCGCGACCCACTACAACAGACTAAAATCAATCGCCACAAATAAAGGGTTTATTTGTGGCGATTGATAAAAATGTGGGTATATGGGTATAAGGGTATAAGGCATCCTCATAAATCCCTTCCATAACCACAGATAACTATTTCACACTTTTTAAAGTGTTCTTTTTTGTACGCATTTTCTGGTTTTTATTCCGGGCCGTCAATCTCTATCAGTATAAACTGTGACATTGACTGCCATATTTGATTTGTATGGAAATTTTTGACAATACCGTCTCTGCAGTGGCCGCCGTGGCATTTCTAAGCTCTATGGTCGCACGAATACAAAGTTTCCGAAACTTCAAAACCACTATTTTCTTTACATATTCGGAGTATTCCGAGATATTTTAATAATACTTATTAGGTTTGGTGGAAGTTATGCTAAGTGCGGGCGATTTCGTCGAACCCGATTGGCTATGCAGACTTCTTTGAATGCAATGATATTAAACTTACGGATTTTCGAGGAACTTGTTTATTTAGAAGTAGAAATAGTAAGCGGGCACACCATTTATGCCTGCAGGCTTAATTAGTTTGATTTACTTGTTTGTTTTTTTGATGGCATAATGGAGTGTGCTAGCTAAAAAGTGTCAATAAATTTCATAAAATTTGATTTACATATTAGACATATAATTTTCTGTGTCATGTTTTGTAAACTTTGCATACTGCTGTATATATTCAAGTTTTTTTAACATAACAGACAGATGTGTTGCGCCACTTTTTTCTTCCCAGCTAAAACACTAGAAAGTGGTGACGGGCGGGCGTTTTGGGGGACTGTCTTTATGTAGAACTTTGACGTTCAAAATGTGCTGGCACTCAGCCTAATTTGAATAAATGACTTTTGAATTTGATTTTTGATTTTGATTTTTATTTTGAACTATGGAATTGGCATCCATTATTTTATATTTAGGGCTTTGATATACTTGTTCTTTCTTTATTTTTTCAGTCTTTCAAAGTAGTAATAAGTCTTTAGGCATTTGTAAAATAGCCAACCATTGCTTACGATTGGTGATTGTCTTTGGGCTAACGGGTAAATGGTAATGGGCAACATTTATTTTTTTGGTGGGGATGAGTTTGCTCTTGACTCTAGTCTAGGTTATAGATGACAGAGACAAAGTTGATGATGGAGCGAGCTTACCAAGAAGAAGCCTGTTCACTCTAATTTTGAAGAGGTTAAGGTTGTATGCATTCACAAATATGTTAATCTATGTTAACAAGCAATGACAAATTATAATGCTAAAATATCATAAAATCTGTCAATAGAATAGAATAGAATCCTCTTTATTATGTACATCATGCAAGTTTCTGAACATATACATAGATGAAGAGAACATTACAATCAATGATTGAATTGGTGGAAAACCATTCATTGAATGAAACACTCAAAATTGAATGTTTTTCAAAGTAATTTAACCTAATACCTGTCGAACTTTAGCATTACAGTAGGATTTGACACGTTCCTAACTCCAAATTTTTCAATTCATAAACCGGCACTAAGCCTCAATTCGTGAAGTTGAGTATTTATTTTCACATTTTTTTAGCGTGAAAACTTGTAAACATTTTTGTCATTAAAGTAAGGTTTGGTTCGTGCTTAACTACAAACAAGCAGTTATCTAGCCACTTACTTTCAATAAATTTGCGCCAACCACAATCGAAATATACGCTCATTACATAACCGTCTTCTTCAATTTCCCACTCACCGTACTGACATTATTCACTCTTCCTTCTTTGTTCAGTCTATTTCTTTGTGGAATACGCTACCCCAGGAAATCAGGATGGTCACCAACCGATTAACCTTCATAGATTAGCATTCGTAAAGTGAATATATTCGTAAGAAGTTGGCAGTAGTATCATCACATCGCAATTTTTTTTCCGATTACCTGTTTATTTTAATTGTTTTAGTATTTCGTGTACCTATTGATCTTGTTAGTTTGAGTATTTATTATATACTTATATATTTGTATTATTTATTCGAATGTTTGTATGTAATTAATTATCAATCGCTTTTTATTCTCCATATTGCACCTACCACCATTCTCTGCATCACCCAAAGGTTGACTGGTAGAGAATGCCTATGGCACTAAGTCCGCCTCTGTACATTTTTGTACTTAAAGTGTTAATAAACACCAAATTCCGGTACCCGCCCTAAATCTAAAGCTAAAGTAGAAGGCTGTCTTCTACCGCTATCTACCTTAACCTACACAACTTACACAAACACATGTGAACACATTTCTCAAAGACATCCCCTTCTCTTTCCAGAAGATGTCCCGTACCCCACATCATCGGAGTGGTTCGACGGCAGCAACTGTTCCTGGGTGGACGCGGTCTCGTGGGGCTGCAACACCACGGTCAATGGCACCAGCGCCAACGCCACCACCACCGACGTCACGTCGTTCGTCCTCATGGCGGTTACCTCCGTGGTGCTAGCTCTTATCATTCTTGCTACTATTGTAGGTGAGTGAACAGCTTAGAGTAGACACACCAGCTAAAAAATCGTTACCGAGATTCACACTTGCGTAATTTCGGCAGGTGAGTTGCTACGATTGTTTTAACAAGTAGACCCATCTTAATGCCACATAGGCTCACCTCTGTATGAAGGAGCGGCGTGAATGTCACATCTAGTGTTGTGTTTTATTTTAATTTTGACATCTTCCTTTGGATTTGATTCGAATATCAATAACATCATCATAGCACCACCGTCAACCCCACCACTCTGACGTCACGTCGTTCGTCCTCATGGCGGTTAACTCCGGTATTCGTCCGGGTTCGTCCTCATAGACGGTAGAGACACTTGCCCAAAAAGCGAAGTGAGTCGCTATGCTTTTAAAGACCAATCATATTCCTAATCGCAATTAGACTAAAATTTAGTCACTGCTGACACACAGGCCACCACGGCCCAGGTGAAGATGACACATGTTTAAGTGAATTGAATTATGTAATAGGTAACCCTTATATAAGTAAATGGATTATTTATAGGAAGTAGTTATAAATAACCTATCAGAAATAACATTTATACTACCTATTGATTGAAACTCTCCTAAATTAAGGGTATACTTAAGGGGATACTTCAATACAAGTAAGGAGAAGGTACATTTTGGGTGTAGGCAGCAAATCCTTTTGAAATTGATCCTAAACAGTACCCAAATATATCTTCATTTCAACATCAGACAACTTAACACACACATCAAACGCTTTTAAAGAACCGAACAAATAGCTTTTATATTCACAAAATTCGCGTTTAACACCTACCAACCATAAAAGATCGAATCTTTGGGAACATTAATCATGTGCAGACGAATACCACCTTTACGTTGATGGCAATACAGTCTAAGTTTGCGCAAATGAAACAGAGGAAATAATATGTATTGTAATAAAGTGCTTTGTACACTTTTTTTTCTAATCAAAATGATATGAAAGAGGATGCTGGCTATATATACTGGCTGACAGCCAAATTGGAGGGAGATACTAACAATGTATATGGGGCGTTTTCAAAGGATGCTGGTCCAGTATTAGATGTTAGGCGATGCGCTGCTGAAGCTATAACTGAGGACTATTCTGGAACTGTCTGGTTGAAATGATGCACTTGCAAGCGAAACAAAACATGTGCTTTTTGAGTTTGATAGCTTTTAGTATGCCGAGATATCAAAGTTATGGTTGCCGCCAGATAAATTTGCAATAAAGGACATTGACCTCTCCATAGGTACCCGAAAAATAAATTATGAATGGTTGTTCATTACTAGAAAATATAAATGAACTCGATAGATGTAGATATAGGTAGATTCAAGACAGCTTTATGTCATTTTTCCGATTTTGGAAAACTAATGTCAAAAAAAGTAGGTGGGTCAATGGCCGCTACTGCAAGTTTATTTGGCGCCAACCATAATCAAAATTAATATTAAAATAGCAGGGGATATTGTTCACAGATTAAATGGTGGATTTAAAGATTCTGGAATGACGATCACATGGGCCTCCCCCAAGTATCGCCACAATGACTGCATTGTGGCGATACTAGGGGGAGCCTTCCTCTCCCTTTACCACACAACTCTGTCATATGCTATGGCAGGCCAGTCCTTTCGGTAGGAGTCGAGCTCGTTCCGCCATCTTCGCCTTGGTCTGCCGCGATGTCTTTTGGCATTTAATGGGTGCCATTCGGAGGTTCTTTTTGCCCATTTCTTGTCTGACATGCAGCAGGCGAGTTCGGCCCAGTCCCACTTAAGCTTAGCGACCTTCTGGGCAAACTTCCATGATTTTCGTTTTGGAGCGCAGTGTTGTGTTTCTCACGTGGTGATGAAGATGATGATGAGGTAATAGATATGTCAGTGGCGACAATTAGGTCCATAAAAGTGTTATTGTATTTTATGCGCACTTGAGACACTTGGGCATATGGGTCATGTTCTGAAAAGGGGAAGCGCACTCACATAGGTTATCAGACGAGTATAAATCTATCTATCAACCCGTCTTTAGCTGTCCTCCCCCAGCGACGTCCTAAGCCGAGGCCCGTACCCCACAGGCAGTTCCCTTAGCGTGTAGTCGCTTAGTTTGTAAGTTTTTTATAAGTCCTGGCTGGTGGCTTTAATATTATATTAAGACCATAACAGGCAAGCCCGGTTAAGCAGTCGACAACCTCATAGGCTGAACTGCGACACGCAACTCACAAAAAAAAAAAACGATTCGAAATAAAATCCCCAATTGGCCGAGTTGCTTATGCAAGCAGAAACACATCATTAGTGGTTCCACATACCACAACAGCAGACAATTTTCGAAAGAAAATTCTAAACATAAACAAGAGTCAAGTATTTTTTATCGTTCCCGATATAATATTCTTCTTTATAAAACTCATATTTTCCTCAAGTCTTATTACTAGATGCTCAAGTGGACATCAGATAACCGTTTCATCTAAAAAAGTTTTCTTTGAAGGTTCCGATCATTATAAGCTTGGCTGAACAAACTTCACCCTTTTGCAAAGATATTATATAAAATGAAAGTTATATAATCGAAGAAAAATATTAGATATTTATTTCGAATTGAGAGGAAAGGTATAATTTATATCGGTGAATTTGGAATTTGGCGAAATTGTTAACAAAGTACCTTAGTACGGTGAACAGCAACAAGATGCTATTTCGAAATATTTGATTTTTCGATGTTTTAACCAACGATATAAACTATAGATGCGTAGCCTGCACAATGAGAGAACAACATAAAAAACGGCCAAGTGCGAGTCGGACTCTCACACAAAGGCGGAACCCTTTGTGTGAGAGTCCATAAACCGAAATAAACACGTTTAATGTACGGGAGCCTATTTGTTGTTTTAGAATTAAATTTCAACTGTGTACCTATCATGGTTTTTGAGATACAGCCCGCTGACAGACTAACGGACGGACTGACGGACGGGCGTACAGCGAAGGCTTAGTAATAGGATTCCGTTGGTTACCCTTTGGGTACGAAACCCGAAAAATAAGGTAACTACCGCGACCCTGCGCCCGTAGACGTAGCTATTTTGCTACTAATTAGAGCCGATAGTGTTTTTCAGAGTTGCGATGTTGGTTCATGACGCGCGTATAATTCGTCATTGGTCTTACATTTTTGTCTATTTTGTATGTATGTTTTGGTCCATTGTTATTTTTATCTTTAGAGTTTCTAAAAAAACAACTTTCTTCCTCAAAATACAAAATAACAAAAGTTACCATTTTCCCTAAACTTTTTATGTAAACCGTACCTCCCTTTTTACCGAAGGTGACGACATTTTATCTCTAAGCGCACCCGAAAAGGTCCGAATTTATGTTTTGATAACGTTTTTATACGTTAGAATTGTCAGCGTTTTGAGTTGATAGCCTTTTTTATTTCCCTTGTAAGGTAATTTCTATTTGCAAGGTTCGAGAGACGGAATATTTTCGATCTTTTCGAGATGAATTGTTTCTCGATAAAGCTGACCTAGATAGAAAGGAATAAGGATAGAAATGCCAAGGGTGACGTCCTCTTTATTTATGAAGCGGTCAAGTTCAATTTGCTGTGGCCTGCCTCATTCGACCTATTTACTGCCCTAGTGGTGATTATTGCAGAATGCTTTCGTTAAGTCTCAGAGAAGCTCGCAGCTAAAGAATTTAAATTAACTACCGCTTGCCAAGTTTGGTCTGTGGATGGGTGACCATCTTAACATACCGAGACTCCTCCGTGCCTCGGAAAGCACGTTAAGCTGTTGGTCTCGGCTGTCATTCGTCAATCTTTGGCATTCGTTACGAATTGTCAGAAGCCAGAAAATCTGACCAAGTCTTGCCCAGAACTAAAGGTGTGGTTGGCAGCCGTTCCACGTAAAATACTGGTATTCAGCTGAATCCGGTTTGACTGGAGCCGACCCCAATATAATTGGGAAAAGGCTAAGCAGATGATTCGGTCGACAATACCCTGGAACCCTTAATATTCTGTGGTCGACAATTTTTTTAAATGATCGCTTTATGATTCAGACCATAAAGAAATATTTTGTTTTTCTGTTCGACAGCGCTATTACTGTTAACATTTAAATTCTGTTGTATTGTTTCCCCAGAAGATAAATGAAAGCCCCATTCTTTGTAATAACTATTTACAAATGATAAGGGTAATTATCAAAAAAAAACTTACTTTGCGTGGCAAACTGATTACAATAAGGTATTATAAAACGAATTGGTCCGTCAGATAGATTTCCAAATAATATCTATTGAAACTATGATGATGCTTTCGTAAGTAAGCATTGAGAGAAAGAAGCAGAAAAGTAAATACCTCTCTAGGAGGTGAACTCAACCTGTAGGTTAAACAAAAGATAACATAGCACACTATCGGCCGGTCTCAATAACGTATCTACCTTTAACCAACTGCCAAATACTAACCAACAGTAGCTGAAGCGTCATGTTACAAAGGCAAAAATGACGTTTCAGCTACTGTTGGTAGCTAATTTGACAGTTGCTTAAAGGTAGATACGTTATTGAAACCGGCCGTAAATACATACATTATTCCGACATAACGAATTCTGTATTGGCATAAACAATGTCACTGAATAATATGAAACCTAGCCATGGTTTCACACTATCTTCTGGGTTAGGATAGAATACCTGTATTAGAGTTAAATTTATTTTATTTTATTTACTTTTTATTTTGAACAACAGGCATTATGGGAATCCATTTTGGAAAATGGATTCCCAGATTTATCTGGGACGCATTATTTGAACACAGTCTTTAGACTGTGTTTCTTGATGTCCTGGATGTCTTTAAGCCAAGACTGAATGGTAAACTTCTAGGCAAGCGTGCTCCATCATTGACCACATCATCGCTTTCATCGCAAATGCTGAGATGGTAACCCTTTCAGTATGGGCACACTCAGCACAATTGTACTATCACAATTATGTTTCATTATGTTTTCTTTTTTTAAATGTGATTGTTGTTATTGTGTTGTATTTGCATCAATTAATATTTTTTATTCTATTCTTTACCGAATGAAATAGTAATCAAATGCGAGACTGGCAATAAAAAAAACTGGCCAAGTGCTAGTTGGACTTGTATACGAAGGGTTACGTACCATAAGCCGAAAAAAAATGTTTCTTGTATGGCCTTTTATTTTTAATTTTTATTCATTTTTATTATTGCTATAGCGGCAACAGAAATACATCACCTGTGAAAATTTCAACTGTCTAACTATGAGATACAGCCTGGTGACAGACGGACAGACAGACAGACGGACGGACAGCAGAGTCTTAGTAATAGGGTCCCGTTTTACCCTTTGAGTACGGAACCCTAAAAACGACGCAGTTTTAGAAATGTGTCCAAAGTTTGACGAATAACATAGCTACAGCATAGCTTTCACTACACTTCAAGCTTTACGTGTTTTGGCTGTTTGATCTCAGCTTGTTTGTACAAACTAGAATATAAAACTTTATTAGCTGACAATTTGAATCTATTTAGTCAACTGTATTCAACTTTTGCTTAGACTGGCCTGTTGGTCGAGTGGTTAGTGACCCTGACTGCTTAACCGGAGGTCGTGGGTTCGATTCCCACCCAGGACAAATCTTTGTGTGATGAGCATGATCATTTGTTCTGTGTCTGGGTGTAATTTGTGTATAATATGTATGTATTTAGAAATATATAAGTATGTTTATCAGTTGTCTGGTTGCCATAGTACAGGCTCTGCCTAGTTTGGGATCGGATGACCGTGTGTGAGTTGTCCCAGGATATATTATTATTATTATTATTTGCTACAATTTAATCAATGAAATTTTTCTATTTTATCTTTTGTTAGGCAGTTAGGCAGAATTGTAGATTTGAAATATTTATAGTGCTTCCGACAAGGATTTTATCATTATTGAAGAGCCTAACTTTGTGCCCTACAAATAGCTGGGCAAAGGCCCCCCTTACTACTTTCAAATCTCTCAGTCTTGGGTGATGTTTGGCCAAGTTTGACCCGCCGACTGATCAACCAAACTTGACGACACGATTGGCGCCGTGGTTGAGCGGTTGACTGCTGCGGTGCGTGTCGCGGGTTCGATTCCCGCACGGAACAAATATTTGTATGGCCTACAGATAGTTGTTCCGGATCTGGCTGTTTGTGTATGTGAATTTGTATGTTTGTAAACGCACCCACGATACAGGAGAAATTCATAGAGTGGGGCAACGTTTAAAAAAAAAAAATACACCAGGGCCGGGCAATATACAGATGGGCAAAGATCGCTGTACACTGGATTCATTTAGTGTGTGGCGATCTTTGTCCACCTGTCCGGTTGCATTCCTGCGACGGATTACATCATACTTCGTTTTAAATTGGTACGAATAACAAAAGGCCCTTGTGAAATCTTTCTTATCGTGTCACTTGAAGCAGGACACCAAAATGTGTTTAAAAGTTAGTTCATTTGGGTTTTAATTAATTTAACAATACAATACAGCATGCGCGTGCAGTAGGCTACAGTAAGGGTAGGCCAGCCCATACATAGCCCAAAAAAATATTTTCGTCTACTTTCAAAGAGGACGAAAATTCGCATCGTCGGTATCGTGATTTCAACCCTGAATAATGTGTTTTTTTTGCATTATTTATGGCATGGCCTACCCTTACTGTAGCCTACTGCATGGACGCCCATGCAATACAGCTTGTAGTACATCTTTACAGCTATAAAATATCGGTGTTTACTACTTAGCCCACAAATGATTTCACTATAATATTACAGGCTTAAGTTCCGCACCGATAATCCGGCCTTATTATGTTTGGTGGTTCATTAATTAGGTTTAAATGGGAATTTATTCTGGATTATATCATAATTATTTAAAGTATCAACCGTTTGTGGCTCTTTTTTTCAGTGCAAATAAAGTTGTACTGTAACTTCAGCAAGCACAAGCCGAAAAAAAAAACAAACCGGCCCAGTGCTAATCGGAGTCGCGCACCGAGGGTTCCGTACAAACCTGTAGGTATATATATATATATAATTTCAAGATTCTGAGTTCACGGGAAGTACCCTGAGGTTTTGATTCCCTTGCGAGTGTCGAAAATTTGCAGCATAAACGGCTGTATCTTTCGATTGAGTTGGCTTAGAAGTTTGATTTTTTCACAGCTCCAAGGGTCAGTAGACTTGAGTATTTGTAGTAATTTCAGCTTGATACCTCTACGCGTTCCTGACAAAAAGGGTCTTGACAGACAGACAGACGGGCAACACAGTGATCCTATAAGGGTTCCGTTTTTCCTTTTGAGGTACGGAACCCCAAAAATATATTTATATATAGGCTTGTGTTTAAACTTCTACCAGAAAAGTACCTATTTACTACAAAAAAAATCGAAATAGTTGCCAGAATGGATAAATGCTCACCAAAATCAAATTCGGTTGTTGTGGTTAAAAAAAAACAACCACGAAGGGGATAGCGGGGTCTGACTCGCTCGCTTCGCTCGCTCACTAGACCCCGCCATCCCCTTCTAACCTAACCTGTCCGAGTCGGGGTGTCCTAAGTCCCGAGCTCGCTTAGCTCGCTCTTGCATCCAAGTTCTCCTAGTAACAGAAGTAACATTGTATTTCAGGGAAACAAGATTTGGTAACCATTTATCCATTTTGGTAGGCAAAAAGAATATAAATACAACACATACAATTATTTTGATGAGTGTATAATTATGTTGGAACTTAAAACGTTGTTCCTTAGGCACCTCGGTATAGAGTGGGTTTATTTTATTTGAAGATAACATATTTTACTTGGTACGCATTTAAATTGTAGCCTTATATATATATCCGGTCATGGTTTAGAGGGTCAAACCAGATGACATCTAGGTGACTGGCACACAGCATAGTAAATATTTTGTGCTTTTACCGGGTACTAGCTTATTTCCCAGAAACCGTACGTTTTCCAAGATCATCACTACATATTATAAAACAACGACCCTCGCGTGTCTGTCTGTCTGTTCGCGATAAACTCAAAAACGACTGAACGGATTTTCATACGGTTTTCTCCAATGGATGGGGCTATTCATGAGGAAGTTTTAGGTGTATAATTCGTCCTAAAATTCCTACGGAAACCGGGCAAAATGGGATATGCGCGTACGAAGTCGCGGGCAAGAATAGTAAATTATAAATATAGGGTGGCCAAACCGGACGTAAGTTTGTTTTGCCACCGAATTTTGAAATGAAAAAATTAAAGAAAAGAAAGTTAGAGAAGAGCAGCCATTTTGGATTGGATAGTTTTAAAGACCATAATCACTGTTTCAATTTCAATAATTATATTCTAAAGTTCCTTAACGGATTCTTAAACGTCAAAATTTTTCAGAAAAATGTTTTTTTTGTAACGAATCCCATTACGAAGATCGAAATGAGATTTGTTAAAAAAACACAGTTGGGAGAAGAGCATCCTTTGCTAATCTATTCAAGATCCCTTAATCTATTTTGACTGGCTTATTGAAAACATAGCAGGTGCAGCTAATCAGCCGTTCCATTCTCTATACATGTCGAAATGAAGGCTTGGGTGAATTGAGCTGTCATTCCATCTTGATTATATGCATTGATAGCTTACCTCGTGATCACTTCACCCAAGCCTTCACTTCGACATGTTTACAAAATCGACCGGCAGTACCTTTTTAAAAACGAAAGTTTTCTATACGCTGTACTCATTTTTATGCAGTATTTGTTCCCGACGAGACGAAATACAAGCCTCAAAGACATAATAACTCGGATACTATCACCGAAGTTAATGCACTGATATAACTATAATTCACCATCAGTCCGCCTGTCCGTCAAAGTGGCTACAACGACGGCCCGGACCATTAATTGTGGTTATCTATCTCCGAGGCGCATGTTGTAATGGACAACCGGGGTGGTGAAGACAGCTTCTGTTTAGCCACTCTATTATTATAATTGTATATACTCATAATAATATCATAATACGTCAATCGTATTATAATATTGTTTTTGACATGAGAAGCAATTCTCGTATCTTTTTTTAAATTTTCAGGCTTATACATAAAATAACACTTTAGCAGAGTTTATATTCAAATGAGAAAAAAATACTGTATTTAGAAATATTTTTTTATAAATTAGTCTGAGATTTCAATAAAAAATTTCTCTTATTTCCCTAAATTTTGACGATGTTTGTCGCTGACTAGAATTTTAACGATTTTAATTGCAGATATTGGCCTTTCTATTGTAGTAATACCAGATACGCTGCAAATTGTTTACATTATAATTAAACGTTAAGAGTTCTATTTGATTTCGAAACAAATGAGCCTAAAATTTTGAAAAAAAATCAATCATTCCATATAATACATTACAGGAAAACCAATAAGAGTGTCATATCGCAAAAATGAGATTCGTTCGGAACCCTTTGCACGCGAGTCCGACTCGTACTTGGCCAGTTTTTTTTATTCTAAAAATATCACTTTTCAAAATAGCAAATAAACTTCATAAGAACAGGAATTTCCGTGGCAACGGCCATTTTTCCTCATAATTACGACAAACGAAATTAATTTAGCCCGAATGAAAAATTATTTGGTGTAATGAATTTCTTTCTACCAACGCCTTTTATAAAGCAATTAGAATAAAATTAAAATAATAAGGAGTAGCTCACTGCGCTTAACATTTCTTTTCATAAAAATATATACCAAATTAATATTTTTTCAAAGTTTACAAAGATATTTTTAATTAGGACTGGTTTTATCTTGGGTTGCTTCGAAATTCATTGTTTTTTCTATGCATATCTCCTTTTTTTAAAGACATTATTGAAGTTTATTTTTATGTCTATTAAAAGGATACAAAATAATAATAATCCAACTTAAGGTAACTTGAACAAAGTGTCAGTCATTGTATATATTCCGGATTTTAAAAAAAACTTCATGTAATAGGACTGGTTATTGATAATAATTACGAAATACTTCAAGGTAAAAAATATTTTTTTTACATGGTGATCATACAAATGCTTGGAATTTATGACAAAACGCTGTAAAATACTACATTGACAAAGTACCAACAGTTACAAAATTTTCTATTTTAGAACGACAGCCTAAATGCGTGATACATATACACATACACATACACACAGACACACACAAATGGATGTTATCGGCCGCATTTGCTTTCATTTTGACATTGCAACTGACATGACAACAATTACTTTTTTTTTAAGTATGGTAAATCACCATATGACTTCTTGCCAGAGCGCAAGAAGTGGAGCGGAAGGGCGTGTCAGACTTTTACTGACTAAAACCAATCCGTGTTCCTTCTAAAGCCCTTTGCGTTCCAGGGCCGCTGGTGACTCTTTCGAACAAATTCCGAAACCCTGGCAAGCTCTGGCCCTGGAGGGCACGTCTTCTGTTCTTACACCCTTTTAGGCGCGCGTGGAACACAACGCGCCATCGATCCGGGCCTGGTGGTGATCGGACAGTGAGCCACCCAATGCTCGCCGTCTGCAGACCCGCGCCTACGGTGGACGGGGATCGCCCTGCGACTCCCGACGCCCGGACGTCTTCCGTAGCGGCGGTTGGGGCGAAGGCCTTGTCTTGCCCTCACGCGGCTCGCCTTCTCCTTCGCTAGCATTATTCCTTCGCAGAAGGAGGTGACCGCTTCCCAAGTCCCCTCGCTCCGGACCATGGATTTAACCAGGGCCGGACGCGAGAGGTCGCCGCCGCCGATCGCCTCAATAAGGACACGGCGGAGCTCAGCCCAAGCAGAGCAGACCTCCACTGTATGCTCCACCGTGTCCTCCAGGCGATCCTCACAGTATGACAACAAAGATTTTGACTGGCCTGTTGGTCAAGTGGTTAGTGACCCTGACTGCTAAACCGGAGGTCGTGGATTCGATTCCCACCCAGGACAAATCTTTGTGTGATGAGCATGATCATTTGTTCTGTGTCTGGGTGTAATTTGTGTATAATATGTATTACACACAAATATATATATATATATATATATTTAAAAATATACAAGTATGTTTATCAGTTGTCTGGTTGCCTTAGCACAGGCTCTGCCTAGTTTGGGATCGGATGACCGTGTGTGAGTTGTCCCAAGA
>NDFZ01005403.1:88567-157069 GCA_002192655.3 Mamestra configurata | reverse complement strand
TGGGGCGTTTTTCAATTCTATTAGATTAAAACTCCTTTAATTGTATTAGAAGTTTCAACTACCATTACCGAAGTTAATGCAATTATCAATGTCTTCAGAACTGTTCAAAACATTATGCGCGCGTGGATTTCCTTAGCAGAGTTATTTTAGAAATGTATTTATTATACTCTTCAAAGATCTTATACTTACAATCATCAACAAATATATTTCGAAAAAGATTATTACAGGATTTTATGTTGATAAAAAACTCTATGGCCCATAACTCATTAATAGGTACCAACTCTTAACATCTTACACACGTGATAACTTTTAAACGAAATATCCGATTGAGATGAAACAAAAAGTATTTTACTTCTACATAAATACTCTTGATAACATAATGCTTAATTTCGATAAAGATTAATATTACGATACGTATTTAACGTAGTTTTTTTTCTTTAGACGATTTAATAATTATTTTGAACACAAAATGGGTTATTGTGATTAAACCATGATAGCTAGATATATGTTCTCGCGGACTTTTTTGTAGGTCTTAATGGGATCTTCTAACCCGTAGTACATCATTTTGTTCTTTTGTCAATAGTTTTTGCAGCGCACGCAAAAAAAGGTTTTTGATTTTACACCTTGTGTTACGAAATAGCAATTTTATTACGGAACCCTAATTTTGAAAAAAAAAAAATAGCCTATAGCCTTCCTCGATAAATGGACTACCCAACACTCAAAGAATCATTCAAATCGGACCAGTAATTCCAGAGATTAGCGCGTTCAAACAAACAAACAAACAAACAAACAAACTCTTCAGCTTTATAATATTAGTATAGATATTAGAATTACTAGAAATTCCTTAATGTTTGACCTACATGTTATTATTCCATCAATCTTCTAAGTTCCACAACCACAAACACAAAAATCTAATCAGTCCCATCCCAGTGCTCCAATCAGCGACTCAAGAGCACTTCATTCGGCTACAATCGCACTGCATGGTCGAAACAGCGCTCTACGTAAACCGTAGGGAGTTAAGTGCAAAATCTGTTGTGAGTAGGTCAAGTCGCCACCGACGTATCACCGGGTGGTCGGTGATGTGGGGTGCCTTTGTTAGCAAGAACAAGCTTTATTTATACCACTCAAAAGAGTTTACGAATTTAAATACCTGGGACACTTTATAACCGAAGACCTCATAGACGACGTAGATATAGATTGAAAGCGCAGGGCCGTAGCGGTCAGGGCCAACATGCTCATACACAGATTCGCTCGTTGTAGTTTTTTTTTTTTTTTAAGGATGGGAAATCATCAAATGACTTCTTCCGCTCTGGGTGGAGCTGAAGGGCGTATCAGACTCTTACTGACTAAAACCCATCCGTGTTCCTTCTAAAGCCCTTTGCGTTCCAGGGCCGCGGTGACTATTTCGAACAAATTCCGCAACCCACTCGTTATTGAAGTAAAGATTACGCTGTTAAAAGCATATTGCCAATCTACACGAGTGGCCTGTGGGTAAGGCCAAGAGATCGCTAGACGCCCTGCGTATTCAATATGATAACTGCTTCAGGATGCTGTTGGGACTGCCCCGCTATTGTAGCGCGTCCGGTATGTTCGCATTTGCGCATACCGATGATTTTTATTCCGTAATGCGCAAAAAAACAAATTCCATCTTGTCAAGAGCGCAGTCTTGTTCTAACCGCATTCTAAGTATGTTTAGTGAAAAGTACGGCGCACCTTGGTTGTCGCACGCTGTGGAGGTGCTGGTCAGAAGACCACACAGCTAACCTTACAATTTTCTTTTTATTTTTGTTTCTGCGTTTATTTACTAACAATGACAATGTTACTAACAATTGGGCCTAGTTGCCATAAATAAAAAAATATTTAATTTAATAAAAAAAAAAATATTTTAAGGAAAAACATAACAGGCTTCTTCCGGGTAAACTCACTCCATTGTCGACTTTGTCTCTGTCATTTATGACCTAGACTAGACTCAAAAGCAAACCCAACTCAAAAAAAAGAAAAACAACAATGAATAGGTTACTTCTAGGCAAGCGTTTTCCATCGTCGACCACATCATCGCTTTCCATCAGATGAGATAGTGTTCAGACGAGAACCTATCAAAAATTTAATTAGGATTTATTCACTCTTCAGAAAACAATTTTGATTTTCAAGGTTAAGCAACGCTTGCCGAGGTCAGTCTATGGATGGGTGACCGTCTTAACATATCGACTCCTCCATGTCTCGGATATAACGTGCTTTCGGTTGATCCCGGCTGTCATTTGTAGATCTTTGGCAGTCGTCCCGGATTGTTAGAAGCCGGATCTGATAGCAGTTCTGAAGCACCAAACAAAACCAACCAATCAAGAAGTACCGTGTTACCCAGTAACTGGATTTTGGAGGTCAGATAGGTAGTCACTCCACCTAAACTACTGGTATTTAGCTGAATAGTGTTAATTTCGCCCGAAATATTAATTCGCCCCATAAGACCAGTTCGAAAGGGTTTAATCGGACGTTTTGTTATAAATCGATTACCTGATGGCGTGAGTTAAATACTCCGCGAAAAATGAGCGCTGTAATTAATTACTACTGTTTATTAATTAATTGATTTTACGTAGGTGGCGGAGCATGCATTTTAATAGTGAATAAATTTTTCATTTTAGCTTTAAAGAGCCTTAAAGTTCAAAAACTTATTATATCCGTATGTCCTGAGTTAGATATTGAAGCAATGTCCTAAAAACCTTTAAGTTTGATTCGCCTTAATTTTTACAGAACTTTGAAGATAAACTTTTTTGGATTAATTCTAAGATATTTTTTTTTAAATACGTTATTATTATTTTGTTGGTCTTAGTCAAATATATCTATGTCTGATTTTGCCCGACCTGCACGCTCAACAGTCGTGCTTGCAAGTTGCAACCCCGAGACAATACCAAAAAAAAAACAAATCGAAATATGGTAACAAAATATATAACATACGGAACTTAAAAGACTATTATACCTTAGATCACTCGGTATATTCCTGTCAGTAACTTTTAAAAATGCTTACCGCCACTACAAGGACCATACCTATTGCGCACAGTTCGAGAAATCTCTTGTAGTGGAGAGCACGGCGCCACAGAGAGGAACTATTGAAAATCTGAGTTTACACGTCAAGCTAAATGTACTACAACACAAGAAACAATATTAAAACGTCCTTAACAAAGAAGAGTGGCGAAATAACGAACAACGTCATTTCGCCAAATGTCTCGCCTCACGTAATGTATCAAATCCCATGTTTTTTGTTTGTATACCTACATATTTCCGGAGAAAAACAGGCTATTCATTTAAAACGTAAAGTTAAATCATAGGTAACTTTTTTAATTATATGTGTGGTAGCAACTACGGAACTTAAAGGGTCATTGTACCGAAGATCAATATTTCCCGTCACAATATAACAGCAATATTTTCCAAACGCTAACCGCCACCACAAGGACCATACCTATTGCGCACAGTTCGAGAAATCTCTTGTTGTGGAGAGCACGGTGTCAGAAAGAGGAGCTATTGCAAATCTGTGTTTACACGTCAAACCAAATGTAATTACATCTCATAATAAAACAATATCGCAACGTCATCGTATTTAGTAGAGACGTGTAGTTGGTGATATTCTAAAGCCTTGCATTTTATTTATGTATAAATTTACAGATAAATGCAGGCTATTAATTCACATAGTAAAGTTAAAATATAACTAACTTTTTAATCATATATGTAGTAACAAAATTATACGGAACTTTAAAGGCCATTGTACCGAAGAACAATATATCCCGTCACAGTATAACAGCAACATTTTCAAGACACTTACCGCCACCACAAGGACCACACCTATTGCACACAGTTTGAGAAATTTCTGTTTGTACAGAGCACGGTGCGATAGAGAGAAACTATTGCGAATCTGTGTCTACGCAACGGGCTAAATGTGACTACAACACACGAAATAAAATCGAAACGTCTTAGCAATATTGTACTCTGTCTTAACTTTTAATATCTATACTTAGGGCATACTGAAAGTTTCGGGATTCTGATAAATAAGACTAGATATAAGACTACGAGACATTTATTGTTTTTCAAAGTATATTTATTCCCTCGCTATTAATGTACATTCGCTGAAACTATTGTCCAAAGCTGTTGGACCTATCTCCCTTAGGGACCTCTTCAATGGCTTCATGAACCGTATTCACCGCCGATTCAGGGCTCGTAAAACTTGTGCCTCTTAGTTTGTCTTTAATTTTTGGAAACAAAATGAAGTCGCAGGGTGCGAGTTCAGGGCTGTAAGGTGGATGCATCATCAGTTCCATATTTGAAGCCTTCAAATACGCTTCCGTTACCTTAGATTAATGTGAGGATGCGTTATCGTGGTGAAGAAGGTCATTGCTTCGACAACGCTTTTCGCGAACTTTTTCTAAGTCTTTGGGCAGGCAAGTGTTGACGTACCAATCTGCAGTCACTGTTCTCTTCAAGCGATACTTTAGTGTAATGTTCTGAATTGCCGAAAAAATAAGCAACCATTTTTCTACCAATGCTTTGACTTTTCTTAACTTCCGTCGGAAAATCTTCAAAAGGAAAGACCCACTCTGCCGACTGGCTTTTCATTCCGGTTCAAAGCAGTACATCCAAGTTTCGACACCAGTCACGATATTATAGACAGCCAATAACTGTCCTCCGTTAAACATTTTTTATCAGTTTACGGCACCACTGGATACGCAGTCGTTTCTGGTCCTCCGTTAAGTCATGCGGTATCCATCGGGTGCAAAGCTTCCGAACCTTCAGATGCATATGTAAAATATTTTGCACTTGGCTCATTTCAATGCCTAACAAAGTTTGAATTTGCTGATAAGTATTTTTTTGTCAGGTTCAATAAGTTTTCGTACGGTATCGATATTAGATTCTGTAACCGCAGTCGCCGGCTGACCCCTCGTCATGGAGATGATCACGTCCATGTCTAAATTCTCCAAACCACGAATACATAGAGCTGCGACCTGGTGCTTCATCACCAAATGCCAATTGTAATCTCTGGCAACTCTCTAGTTGACTTTAAATTCATATTGATAGCGACACTCAATTTCAGAAAGAACGTCACAATGAAAAAACAAATGACAGTCTCGCAAATTCAATAGTAACATGTTCCTAAACAGTTCCATTTTTGAAATCCATAATTGTTTTTTTCATTCTTTTATTGTAAGTGGCCAGATCCAAAAACGTTCAGTAAAAGAGGTAAAAATGTTTTGTTCGGATTGACATGGATTATCTTCGGAAATACGGACCCGTTTACAAAATATGTCACTTGTAGAAAGCAAGGCTATGATATCGCTTAAAGTGCGGGAAAAAAGATATTAATTATCTAATCTAATAACTATAAATGCGAAAAGTTTGAAATAAATGAAGGTCTTTATGAACGATCACTAATCAAATAAGTAATGGAAAATAACCCAAACGACGTTCCACTAAATAATGCGGAATATGAGCACCAATTATTCATTAACTCTCACTGTATATTATATACTCTTTGTAAGTGTTGTCACAATTCTTCAAATCAATGTCGTATGTCTTTTACTTTTTGGCTGAAAGTGCTTGGTGTCGCGTCAAGTTGACATCTGTCAGATTTGTTCTAAATTCAACTACATAAATCGCTTAGACATTGATAAAAACACTTCTATAAAGGCGAGAATAAGTATTTATTATGTTGTACTTTCAAAACCATGAGTACTCTTACTATTTACGTATCACCATGAAATCCGTCGAAAGGACGTCAAAATCTTTTATCGAAAAGAGCCCAAAATCTTATATCGAAAAGAGCCCAGTAGGAAAAACAATATTTTTATGACAGGGACCTGTCAAAAACGTCAACTTGAACATTCCCTCGACTCAAAAAAGTGGTCCTTGATTAAAACTTCGGACGGACACAGGAGGAATAGATTTTTTTATTAAAATAAAACTTCTGGCAAACTTTACCTAAACTGTGCCAGAGGCCATTGTCGCGAATGATTTATTACTTTTAGGAAAATTTGAATTATTCAGACCTCTGTTTGATATTTTACTAGCCCCAAATAAGTTTTCGGATACAACAAAGTTTAAATATATTTTATGTAAAGTTTAGACAAACCGACCTCGACAAACCGGTGAGTTTGGAGTTGGGAGATGAAAGAAAGTCCAACCAATGATAATAATTAGGTTTAAAAAAAAAAACAGCCTTCCCTTCTTTTTTTTTTTGATGTCGGGGGTAAATCCTCATGGAAATCCTCCACCCTGGGGCGGGTGGAGGGGTCTGTCAGACTCTTACTGACTAAAACCACCCCGGTGTTCCATCTTCCACCTACGCCGGGGATCGCGGGAACGTATGCGACTTCCGCAATCCCCGGCTGGTGCCGGCCCGCCACTGCGGGCCACCTCGCGTCGGCGAGGGGAGTGAGGTGTTTGACTCCCCTCGCTACGTCAAAGAGGGGCGCACGGGAACACCACGCGCTGCCACCTCGGGTCCGGATGAATGGGGGGCGACGGACATCCCCAAGTCCGCCGCCTCTGGACCCAGTTAGGGGGGCCGGAAAAGGCCAGCGTATCCTCCGACGCCCGATGCGCCTGCTGCGGGCCGGGAAAGCGGTAGTCAGCCTTTCCTTCTAACCTAACCTGTCCAATTCGGGTTGCCCCAAGTCCCGAGCTCGCTTGACTCGCTCTTGCACCCATAGTACTGGCCACCATAATGTAACAATTTTACGATATGATCACTAATGTTTGACCATATCATGAAGTAGCCGTTTGTAGCTGTTGATATCATCAAACGCTGAGTTATCATTGATCTAGCCGGACCATATCATGATGTGGGCAGCGGATATTTTCCATTTCATGAAATAGAGCTATTTTATGAAATGGCCATATCATGAAGTGATCAATTCCACGACATAAACACTAGCTTTTGCCCGCGATTTCGTTCGTGCATATTCCGTTTTTCCTGTTCCCGTATAGCCTTCTTCATGAATGACTGGCCTGTTGGTCGAGTGGTTAGTGACCCTGACTGCTAAACCGGAGGTCGTGGGTTCGATTCCCACCCAAACTTTGTTGTATCCGAAAACTTATTTGGGGCTACCAAATAAGTTTTCGGATACAACAAAGTTTAAATATATTTTATGTAAAGTTTAGACAAACCGACCTCGACAAACCGGTGAGTTTGGAGTTGGGAGATGAAAGAAAGTCCAACCAATGATAATAATTAGGTTTAAAAAAAAAAACAGCCTTCCCTTCTTTTTTTTTTTGATGTCGGGGGTAAATCCTCATGGAAATCCTCCACCCTGGGGCGGGTGGAGGGGTCTGTCAGACTCTTACTGACTAAAACCACCCCGGTGTTCCATCTTCCACCTACGCCGGGGATCGCGGGAACGTATGCGACTTCCGCAATCCCCGGCTGGTGCCGGCCCGCCACTGCGGGCCACCTCGCGTCGGCGAGGGGAGTGAGGTGTTTGACTCCCCTCGCTACGTCAAAGAGGGGCGCACGGGAACACCACGCGCTGCCACCTCGGGTCCGGATGAATGGGGGGCGACGGACATCCCCAAGTCCGCCGCCTCTGGACCCAGTTAGGGGGGCCGGAAAAGGCCAGCGTATCCTCCGACGCCCGATGCGCCTGCTGCGGGCCGGGAAAGCGGTAGTCAGCCTTTCCTTCTAACCTAACCTGTCCAATTCGGGTTGCCCCAAGTCCCGAGCTCGCTTGACTCGCTCTTGCACCCATAGTACTGGCCACCATAATGTAACAATTTTACGATATGATCACTAATGTTTGACCATATCATGAAGTAGCCGTTTGTAGCTGTTGATATCATCAAACGCTGAGTTATCATTGATCTAACCGGACCATATCATGATGTGGGCAGCGGATATTTTCCATTTCATGAAATAGAGCTATTTTATGAAATGGCCATATCATGAAGTGATCAATTCCACGACATAAACACTAGCTTTTGCCCGCGATTTCGTTCGTGCATATTCCGTTTTTCCTGTTCCCGTATAGCCTTCTTCATGAATGACTGGCCTGTTGGTCGAGTGGTTAGTGACCCTGACTGCTAAACCGGAGGTCGTGGGTTCGATTCCCACCCAGGACAAATCTTTGTGTGATGAGCATGATCATTTGTTCTGTGTCTGGGTGTAATTTGTCTATAATATGTATGCATTTAGAAATATATAAGTATGTTTATCAGTTGTCTGGTTGCCATAGCACAGGCTCTGCCTAGTTTGGGATCGGATGACTGTGTGTGAGTTGTCCCAAGATATTATATTATATATATTAATGAAATGAATTTGCCAAATCCGACTGGTAGTTGGAGTTAGCTCCAATGTTACTGGATTTAGCTGGATCCTACTACTAAAAACTCATTTAATCATAGACTATACAAAAATATTTTTATTATTATTTGATTCTCATTGTTGTTTCTCTCTTTCCCCAGGTAATGTGTTCGTAATAGCAGCGATAATAATCGAGAGGAACCTGCAGAACGTCGCCAACTACCTGGTCGCGTCACTAGCGGTCGCAGACTTGATGGTGGCGTGCCTGGTCATGCCGCTAGGAGCGGTCTATGAGGTGAGCCATCACATAGTACTCTGTAGGTGTCACCGGAAAATTTCAACGCCGGAAGATTGTAAAATATAGACGGATGTTTCGGAAATGGTATTTATTGAAAACAAAACGTTTTTTTCATAATATATCTAGAAATTATAATCTAATAAAGATTTATTATAATCTTACGGAGTCTGCAATTTTTCGGTCATCTGGCCATCTATCTAAGGATCTATGGGCTAATTCAGCTATTTTTCAAGCAACGTTCTCATTCGCATCTCAGTCAAAAAAGCCTCAATTTCCATAATCTTATTACAGATTGCGACTGACATGCGCATGGGAACCTGCTCTAGTGACATTATGCCAGCGTCAAAACGTCAAATATATATGGGTTTGACAAACGCTGTTCGTGTTGTGATTTTGGTATTTCCGCCAGGGCATTTTATGGTTCATTTTTCGTTGTGCAATAACGAGTACTTTGGTTAGATCTGTTTATCATCTTAGTTGCAGTAATACTTAGGTATAGTAGTTTCCCATACGTCATGTATATTGTAAAGAAGATTCATGTCATGTAGGCATCTTTCGTGGTCGGCTGTCGCTTGATCGCGTCACTTGTGGTCACAGCCTCATTGCTCGCGTGCCTCGTCATGCCGCTTAGTAATTAGACTGCCGAGCAAGCGATAAGACGCTATATCATATTTATGTAGAGGACTCGTTTGCAGACAAAGCGAAGTAATTATGTGATTTATGACCTACAGATATGTCGCATGCGTTCCCTATTTGTGACGCAAGTTTCTGCGCTTGCGATAAGTCAGAAACTTCAACTGCGTTTCTTCGTAAGCAACTCGGGTATTAGTTTAATTTCATTGAGGGGCACGATCGAGCGATTGATCTCATTATCCCTCAGTAGCCCGCAATGTAACGCAACTTGCACGCGAGCTGATCACGGTTAGAAACCTGGCCTGAGAGCCGGTTTCTGAATTGAGTATTTGGTTTTAAGAACTTCTCAAGCCAATGTCAAAGTTTGGCAGGTTTTCAGTGGAGTTTGACAAATGCTGTTTTGATAGAACCCCTTAACAGTTTCTACCCTAAGAGTCGCGACACATTAAAACGCATACCTATTCAATCTTAGAATTTTTTAATGCAATCGTCTATTTTATCTGGAAAGGAATGTGTTCGTTATAGAGTGAAAATAGATGTCGAAATGATGTGTACATATTTAGAATTTCGCTTCAACTCTGCGTCAATCTGCTTTGACCCTCTTATTTGACTGACCTGTTGGTCGAGTGGTTAGTGACCCTGACTGCTAAACCGGAGGTCGTGGGTTCGATTCCCACCCATGACAAATCTTTGTGTGATGAGCATGATCATTTGTTCTGTGTCTGGGTGTAATGTCCATGATATGTATGTATTTAGAAATATATAAGTATATTTATTAGTTGCCTGATTGCCATAGCACAGGCACTGCCTAGTTTGGGATCGGATGACCGTGTGTGAGTTGTCCCAAGATATTATAGATATTATTATTATTATTTAAGTCGAGTGGTCGCAAGCGCTACGGCTGGCGTAAGGTTCTGAGTTTGATTAATGGGTTAGTCAGTGTTATAAAAAATTTAAAAAAAACACAATCTGGAATGTCTCAGTAGCAGTTGATGGCATTCGTCTCGTTCTAAATTATATAGTATCACCAAAGGCGAAAAGTGAGTGAACTTTAGTTATACCTCTGCCTAATCTTTAGGAAAAACCCGGCAGGATATTATTTTTTTATCATTTTATACAAAAGTCAATAACGAGTGAACCTGCGTACAACTAAACCAACCCCTTAGAATTTATTACAATTTATTTATCGAAATCTTTTTAGAACATATAACTATTTTCTAAGCTTTTCTATAAACATTAAGCTCTACAACACAAAAGAGTATTATTCAGAACCATATTATTCATTAAAATGTTTTAAAAGCGGTATTAGGCAAATCATAAATGCGTTTTTAGAAAATACAAAGAAACATCTCAGACTTGGCAACAATTAAAATAAAGCTTGCATAGAAAAATAGAATAACTTGGCGCGTAAATAGTTTAAAGCGCTCATCAAACACGAGCTTTAAGCCGCTGTTTCATTTACTTGGCCTCATCATCTACTCAAACTGCATTATCCAGATAAACTATAGTAGGCGCCAGATAAATGTGGAATAAAGTATATTGACCTTTCCCTAATAACTGTTCATAGGTACCTGAACAATTAAATATGAATCGTTTTTCATTATTAGACAATGTTAAGGATCACGAGAGATGATGATTCGGGACAGCTTTGTGTCATTAATTCCGTTTTTCAAATTAAAAATGTCAATAATTGTAGGTGGGTCAATGACCGTTATTCCACGATTATCTGGCGCCTACTATAGAAAGCATTTGAAATTAGAATAACTTATAGTTTTGTTTAAATGTAAATCATAAATAATGAACATGTACTAATAAAATTACTGTACCAAAAAGTTTTCTTTTCGAAAAGAGGTATAATGTATTGTAGTTAGCGACATAGTGTGAAAAGAAACGTAGTACAGACAGTATGAAATGACATATGACATTACATTTGACAGATAAAAATCTAAGAAACGTCACATGTGGCTAAGTACAAGTACAGACGTTCAGAAGTGGTTTTTTTTTATTTGAGATGAGTTTGCTCTTGACTCTAGTCTAGGTCATAGATGACAGAGACAAAGTCGACGATGGAGCGAGCTTACCCAGACGAAGCCGGTTCACTCTAATTTTGAATAGATTAGGGTGCGCATTATAAAAGACGTTTGGAAACGTTTAATGCAAATTAGTAGCAACAAGGTAGGGATGGTAACTTGCAGTGCGTCTAGATGTTCGATGGTAGAAGGGGGACGATGGGATGAGCTTGTGGAGTTCCTGGACACTCTCCCCGAAGTACAAATTGTAGAAGACCCACAAGCAGGCAACCTTGCGGCCATGAGCCAGGCTGTGAAGCTTGACATCCACCAGTTTTACGTCGTCAATGAGCCTCTTAGGTCTGCGTTCCACTGAGTCAAGCGCGGCAAATTGGTATTTAGCTGAGCCATTTCAAAGGTGCAATACTCCATACAGGATCGGACTTATGCTTTGTAAAGGGTTAAAAGCTGTCCAGGCGTGAAGTATCGCTTCAGTCTATTTAGGATGGATTGGTGTAACATAGAAGCATTCAGCACTAGGCACGGCAACGTGGACGCCATTACTTGATCTCTGTACTTAATATGAATAATGAATACCTCCAGTGTAATATTAATAATAAAACTCGGACTGGAGAGTCCGAGTTTTATTAAGAAAATCCTGTTTTCAAGCAACAATGCAAAAAGAAGCCGCAGCCGTAGGACCTGACATCACACAAATCAGGCAGTTACCCACCAGACACGATACCTGTCTAGTCGAAAGATCCTCAATGGGGAATTCCACCGAAAAAATGTAATAAGTCCGTCAGATAGATTTCCAAATAATATTGGACACGTATTTTTTCTTTTTTCACGTAAACAAAAAATGACGAAGAAACAGTGCGTTGAAAACTCGCGTGACGTCACTGCAATAGTAGAATTTTTACTAGCAACGTGACGTCACCAGCCCCCTCATCTTTATATTTTTTTAGCGATTTGAAATGGCAAAAAACACGTGTCCAATATTTTTGGAAAATCTAATGGACAGACTAAATAGAACTACATTTTTCTATCTAGTTGAATACCTTGTTTTCAATGGAGACGGAATACGGGACTTAGCACCCTGTTCCGCTCTATAATCCCAAACAGCTCATAATTTCGCCACCCAACACAACAACTTAATGTTTTTCAACTACAGCACTTTAATCAAACGATGTAAGGGTTTATAACTGGCGTACCTTGAGGCAAACGCTCTCATGCATGCAATAACGCGTGTACTCGTACTACAACCACAGAGTACGGAAAAAAGTTAAGACAGTAAAGGGGAGGAGGAGAGTGCATCTGTTTCTTTGTTGCACGTAAACTAAAGGGGATATTTTCAATTTAATATTTTTTTCAACTGAACATGAGTTATTCTTAGTTATGCTAAAATACATCATTATACATCTTGAACGAATGCAAAAAGAGATATTCTACCTTGCAAATTGGACTTGAAAAGCGTGTTCCGAACAAAACAGGATATTTTCTCAAACAAATCGCCATACACATTTAGTTTTTTCTACTTTCTGAAAAATAAGATTTCAAACAGTTACACCCTTTTGAGAAGACACTCCGCCTTGTGCACTATGTTATCTCTTCCGTACGTATCTAATCTCTTATGTGATTGGCCATTTTTACCGAAATTCGGTCGCGAAAATTATATTTATTTTTAAACATTAGTAATGGCTTCTCTAACAATTCCATGCTCCGTGTCCTACACCTACCTATAACAATATCAAGTTGGGAAATTACACACCAACTAGTTGGTGGAACATTTGCCCAAATGTTTGTTTGCCAACTGTTTGTAACGTTTGGCACTGCATTGTTGATTCGAGAATTAAAAGTTTTGGGGATAAACTTTTTTAAAGGGAAGTTTTGTTTGTAATATCAAAATTAGAGTGAACAGGCTTCTTCTGGGTAAGCTCGCTCCATCGTTGACTTTGTCTCTGTCATCCATGGCCTAGACTAGAGTCAAGAGCAAACCCATATTAAATATTAAAAAAAAAAAAAAATTGCGTGTTGTGTTCTGGGTTTTATAAGCTGTTTTAATCTCGGCTGGTTCCTGTTTGATGGGTGGCAAAACAGCGGGAAAAACCAAGTAGCAAATAGTTATTTATAATACCGGTGTGTTTTTTTGTAACTTCTTTACATCGTGTCGCAGCGGCTGAACGAATTTGCATAAAACTTAGCACACTGGCAGAAAAGTCCTGGAATAGGTCATTGAATAGTTTTCATTCTGTATCTGTTTTCTCTTTGGATAACTTTCGACGTTTACGCGAGCGAAGACGCTGGCGGAAGCTAGCTTGCTTCTTAAGTAATAAGTCACACTTATTTATACAAATTATACTAAAAAACGATGTATATGTCAGCGGAAAATTGCAAACGCCGTAAGATAATATCGCTTAAATATTTCATTGTATACTAAACGATTTTTTCATAATATATCGAGAACTTAAAATTTAATAAAGATACAATCGTACGGAGTCTGCAATTTTCCCGTGACATATATACATATAAAGATGGAAGCAAAACCCGTATGTAAGGATTGGACTACGCAGATGGTGTACCTACTGTAATTTCTGTCTTCGCCCACGGGACGTGAGTTTATGCGTGCATATACATATAACATGAGGTACAGAACACATCTTTCCTTCCATCTTAGATCAAGATCCAAGCTAGAAACACAAAGAAAAAGCCACCAAAACTAAAACAAACCAATAAAACATTTCAATCCAGACCTAAGAACATTAATTGCCAAAAAAAAAAATCTCTCAAAAAACTCCAACAATGAAAGGATTAAATATTAAAATAGTAATTCTGTAACTGTGGCTGTGGGCAAGAAAATTGCGAAACTAATCAGTCGCTTGAATATTTGAATGTGAAGTCTGTTTTGGGTTTGGACTATTTAGGCCTTGTTCAGAGTGAAGGCGCGATGGCGGGCGCGATCAGAAGCTAGGGCGATTGTCAAAGCATCAAAAATATACAGGACTAGCAAACACTTTCGAAATGTCACGTAATCTAGCCCTTCTATTTTATATTAAGCGGGACTGCCGAGCGCGGAGCCCTGGTTTCGATTCCCAGGTCGGGCAAAAAGTGTTATTGGGTTTTACCAATAGGAATTTCCCAGTGACAGCCCGGAGTTTGGAAGTTGGTGGTGTGACACCCCCGTGCCTCGGAAAGAGCGTTACGCCGTTGGACCCGCCAGTTCTCTCTCTGATCGTGTCGGGTTGCCGTCCCATCGGATTATGAGAGTGATGGAAGAGGGAATGCACCTGTGTTTGCGCACACACTTGTGCACTATATTAATATGTTCCTCGCCGATGGCTAGTCTCGGTTGAGATTGGCCGCCTTGGCCGAAATCGGTCAGGAGGACTTTATTTTATTTTGGCATTCCGTTATTGCATTTGCTGATAGAATGACTTTGTTTAGAGCCTTAGGAGGAGTACAGACACTCTAGCAGGCGCAATTAGGTGGCCACAATGCATCGCGAGTTATTGTAGCGGGCAGTACAGGTTAGACGTGTTTCCTCTAGATAAAAAATCAAGACCTCTAGATAATAAAACAATAGACGATCGCTCGATAGTTTTGTTTTTAAATCTTATCATAAATAATACGTTTATTTATAGTGAAGCCGCTACGACACGTCGCGCTAGCTTCTGCGTAAATTATGCCATCTAGTGTTGCAAATTCGAATATTTTACGTTTAAAATAATTGAAATTGACATTACTGTGCTGCTACCTACGGCTTTTTAATTTATTTTTTATTTGAGATGAGTTGTTCTTGACTCTAGTCTAGGTCATAGATGACAGAGACAAAGTCGACGATGGAGCGAGCTTACCCTGAAGAAGCCTGTCCACTCTAATTTTGAAGAGATTAGTGTTGTATGCGTTCGGAAACACAGACGCAGACAGTTCCTGCACTTTCCTTGTAGGACGCAAAAGACGCAGACAGTTCCTGCACTTTCCTTGTAGGACGCAAACTGTGGTTTTATTGGTTTGATACTTCGCGCCCGCCTTAGCAAGTTTGTTGGCTTCTCACCTTGG
Organism: Mamestra configurata; assembly: GCA_002192655.3. Taxonomy (NCBI): domain Eukaryota; kingdom Metazoa; phylum Arthropoda; class Insecta; order Lepidoptera; family Noctuidae; genus Mamestra; species Mamestra configurata. The sequence goes on along the minus strand of NDFZ01005403.1, from coordinate 141,792 downwards.
TTGGTTCAGACAACATACGAAGGTTATTTTTATTTTAGCTGTGATACCTGCATGAACACCTAGTGACTCAGTGACGTCTTCTGTATGCACATTAATGTAGCCTCTATGAGTGGAGCTACAAATGCATTGTTAAATTTAAAAAACTGCTTCTGCCCATATCTTCAAGGCAGATGTAGTCATTAAAAAAAAAACATCTGTTCAGTAGGTACATTTTGTCGAGTTATGTGCAAATTTGTAGAAATGTATTGAATGGGGTTTTTTCGGTTTGTCGTTTTGGGTAATGACAGACGAATTCTTTTTCATGATTTCAGTGTTGGTCCCATAGTAAAATTTGTTCACATTCAGTTCAATGGCCTTAGTGCGAGTTTTTCAACGTTCTCGATCGCGTCAGCGTAAACTTCAACTGAATAAACGCCGTCTGGTGACACTCACGGAAAACCAGTTTTTTCCATACAATTTGACATAAGCGAACGTTTACGTTAACGCGATCGAGTGCGTTAAAAACTCGTACTAAGCCCTCAGGTGTGTCCTTTCCTGGTATTGCATTCATTTTGATACACGTTGTAGGTAAATGGGTAATTATCCTGGTTCTTACTCCCTCAGGTCAGTCAAGGCTGGATCCTGGGTCCTGAGCTGTGTGACATGTGGACCTCCAGCGACGTGCTCTGCAGCTCCGCTTCTATTCTTCACCTTGTTGCTATAGCCACTGACAGGTAAATATTAAAACAAACCGCCTCACCAACATTATTTCAGCCGAAAGACGTCCACTGCAGGGTCACCCTTGTTTGATAGAACAACGTTTGATATAATATTACTAAATCGAACAACGTTTAAGAAAATCATCACTTTGTATAATATCGTTTGACAGAATTTTCAGTTCATCGAATATTTATTTGCTATAACAACATTTGCGCTAATGATCAAAAGGTATAATGTTCATTTGATGTAATGTTCAGATGGTATAACCATGTATTTAACACTTAACCAAACCTTAAAAAATTCTATGCATGGTCGAGGGTGGGCTTGGTCGACGGAGCCCCGCTTCGCGGGGCTCCTACTTCTGGGTGGTTTATAAAAAAAATAACCACGAAGGGGATGGCGGGGTCTATTCGCTCGCTTCGCTCGCTCACACGACCCCGCCATCCCCTTCTAACCTAACCTATCCGAGTCGGGGTGCCCTAAAGTCCAGATTGCATCCAGTTTCTCCTGGTAACAATAGTTGAGGGTGGCAGGTGTATAGGGTATAAAGAATAAAATTAGTGCATTTGAAAATTCGGCGAAATGAAATTAGTTCAAATAAATAATTACGCTAAATAAAAATTTACCAATGAATTATTCGGTCAAATGAATAATTCTTCGAAATGACTTTATTGCAACTAAAATTGGATTTAGTAATATTATATCAAACGTTGTTCTATCAAACAAGGGTAAACCTCACTGCAGGCCACTCAAGTGCCGAGACATCAACCGGTCCTGTGCGCCTCGCATCCAACGAATTCCAACGGCCTTCACCAGGTCGGCGGTCCACCTTGTGTCCCAACGCTAGGCTGCTCCCATCAGGCTATTTTACTTGAATTCATAATTCGAGATAATTTCAGTACAAAGCCATTAATTCAAGTTTCGACTTTAGCGTTATGTTGTTTTTTATGTGAATATTTGTATGAAACAAACGTTAAAAAATGCAGGTTGCTATGAAATTTGAACTTTGTGTTGTGTGACATATAGTTTAGTGTTTCAGATCATTATCTCGAATTCTAAATTTTTATTAGCTGACATGGGTTATCTTGACTCACAACAAGCATTAGTATTTTTCTGAAAACTAATTGTAAAGCTGGAAGTTATTCTTTGAATTAAAATGTTATCTACGCAATTAACTTGAAAAGTGTTTTCTTTTCAACTAGGTACGCATTACCAACATTTTAATAAAAATGATAGTTCAAAATGTCAACAGGCTCTTTGAAAAAGTGTGAGCTATATGTCCATTGACCAACTCATCGCTGTCCGGATTGGTTACCAAAATTTTGTACTATGATGTGCTAATGCCATCCAATTCCGACGATGTAAAAGGGATAGTGCTATGAGCTATGTATATCTTCGTCTCTCTCTTGGAGCGGAATCTCGATCGTTTCAAGACTTCATAGTAGGGCCCCAGATCTATCATCATTACAAGACAAATTAATTTGTGATGTTTGAAAATTGCGTAATATTTTCGCTCCTTAAGAAAAAGACGATCAAGATAAATAAATGTATATAATTTGAAAAAAGAAATAGAGTTTGAATTTCTTGACCGCTCTCTATATGAAAAGAACCATTAAATTTAACTGACAGTATTTTAATAATTCGTTGAAAGTTTTAGCCTAGCGTAACAAGGAGTATTTAAAAGTAGGTAGACTTTTGAATATTCTCTCTAAGAAAGAACAAAGTTAGAATTTTTAACTGAGAAGGTACACGAAGTTCGAACAGTTTTAAGTATAGAATAATCTATACTAAGTATAGATTTTAAGTCTTAAAGTCGGGATCGGGTCTTCGAAAATATTTTTGTAGCCAAAAGTTAGCCTCGTCAAATAGTTAAGTTACTTTTTTGATGAGAAGACATTGGAGACCACTGTGATTAGTCCGATCAATATTCAAAGAGAAGGGGAAAGAAATTCATTCACATTTGATGGACGGTCGGGAAATGAAGCTTTTTTGTGGTGAAAATCACCCTAATTTTATTTCTAAAATGATGGTGGATAATGGTGGATTTTCGCAAAAAAATATTCCTACCTACTTCGTAATTGAGAATAGACAGTTAAAAAAATTACCAACACAACTTAATTGCTATGTAAATAAAGTGTTAGCTCAACCTTTAAGCTATTCAGAAAATGTCCCTTGAAAATGACTTTCTGAATCATATCTGCAGTATTTTCTCTTCTTTTCCCCTTTAATTTCATACAAAATGTATCTTTAAAAGATCGCTTTTAGTGATAAGACCGCCCATTGTGTTTCACATTCCAACATTTCATAAAACGTGAGACAGTGTATTCTATCTTTAGACAAAGTCGACTAACTTGTTGAAACACCAACTAAGATGTATTAATATTTCCAGGTACTGGGCTGTGACTGACGTAGACTACATTCACATACGCAACGAGAAGCGTATCTTCACGATGATCGTGCTGGTGTGGGGGGCGGCGCTGGTCGTGTCCCTCGCCCCGCAGCTCGGCTGGAAGGACCCAGACTACCTCGCCAGGATCACACAACAACAGAAGTGCCTCGTCAGCCAAGACCTAGCATACCAGATCTTCGCGACAATGTCAACGTTTTACGTCCCTCTCGCAGTCATCCTCATCTTGTACTGGAAAATCTTCCAAACTGCCCGAAGACGTATCAGGAGAAGACGAGACCCCCCTCCTCCTAGACCTACCTCAGCAGATGGTGCCACTCCCTCAGGACGACCTGTCCAATCTGCTCGGGACCGGCGGTTCGTCAAGAAAAGGTTCTTAAACCTTAAGAAGTGCAACCAGCGGACTCGCGCGGAGACGCTGGCTGCAGCGTTGTTGTTAACTGAGGGTCAGAGCACCTCTACTGTTGATACTCTGGATGAAGAGCCGAGGACCACTGCATTCACGATCAACGAGAAGGTGCCCCCGCCCTCAGTGTCCCCAGAAAAGTCTTCCTCGACTGTTACAAACGGCTCAAAGCCCGAAAAAGCCATCGTCCCAGCTCCCACTCATAGGGAGAAGAAAGAGTCTCTCGAAGCGAAGAGAGAGAGAAAAGCGGCGAAGACGCTCGCGATCATCACAGGAGCATTCGTGTTCTGCTGGCTTCCATTCTTCATCATGGCGTTGGTGATGCCCATCTGCCAATCGTGTGTGATCAGTGATTACTTAGCGAGTTTTTTCTTGTGGCTAGGATACTTCAACTCGACTCTCAACCCTGTAATATACACCATCTTCAGCCCCGACTTCCGCCAGGCGTTCGCGCGCATTCTCTTCGGCACCCATAGACGGGGCCGGAATAAAAAGTTCTAACGAAAATATCACTACTATATTATATACTTTAATTGAGGCCTCGAAGGCCAAGGACTATGTTACTCAACCTATATGTATGATATTTCGCTTTCTGTATGTTATACATACTAAGTAGATAGTGTAAATACGTTTATTCGGTGATAATATATTGTAAATAATATAAAGGTATATGATAGATGATGTTGAAAATTGTTTTTTTTACGCGTTACAGTCTATGAAGCCGCGACGGGGCCGCTCGCGAGTCCTGGGCGACCCCCCCGCCCGCTCTTGTGTTGTTTCAAGTGACATTACGAAATAAATATTTAAATTATATCAGACTTGAAGCCTTTTTATTCCCTCATTCTCTCCTTTTTTTAATAAAACCCTCCGTTTATTTGAGACAGCTGTAAGATATTGAGTGCAATTAGAAAATCCTTTAAATCTATTTTTTGTTGGCTTTGTTTTTGAGCCCTCTGTGGCAATATTATGGGAGGTTTTATTCTTCTGTATATTTAACGTAATCCTAAAAACTACTTAGGCGAAAGGAAACTCATTTCTTTTCGTTGAGGATTTATTTTATTGCCCTTCTTATTGGTTGTTTTATTTGAATCCACTGAATGGATACTTGGTGAAGTCTCAATTATAGCCATAGGTAAAGTTAGGGAAAGTGATTGTTTACCACTTTTGAGAATATTCTTTTATTTTCGTTTGACCACTATCTCACCTGTTGGTAAGCGATTATGTGGTCGAAGATGGAACACGCTTGCCTAGAAGTAACCTGATCACTCTTGACTTAAAGACTCCCAGGTTGAAGCTATCAGGAAACACAGGCAGGGAATTCGCCTCCTTAACTGTATACACACTGAATGTGTTCCCAAAACGTTTTGTGCGTGTGGGTGGGATGTTCACTATGTATCGGTAGCGCATCGCCGTACGTCTTGTGGTCCGATGATGGAACGGGCTTGGCGGAATTAAACTATGCAGTTTCATCGCACACTCCCCAAAATACAACCGATAGAAAACCGACAGGCTAGCAACTCGACGTCGATGCTCAAGACTTTGGAGCTTCGACTCGACGAGCCTATCATTGCCGATGAACTGCTGAACAAAAAAAAAAAAAAAAAACTGCGCCGATTTTTCAGCGACTTATGTGCCATCTTTGGTTCAATATCGTTTAATGACTTGCCCATGACACTTATGTCTCTGATTAAACGGCGCAGTTCAATGAAAAGGCTAGGCTTTTAATGAAACGGCTGATTAAGCTAGTTGGCTGCGACACATACTCGTATCGCACATAATATTTATTTGAATTGGATTCTATAAAGGTATTCATATTTTTGAATGATACGAATTTTATATGTCGCATAAAATTAAACCTAAATACTATGAGGTTGTAGTTTTTAACCGACTTCAAAAAAAGGAGAAGGTTCACAATTCGGTTGTTTTTTTTTTATATTTGTTGCCTCATAACTCCGTCATGTATGAACCGATTTGAAAAAATCTTTTTTCATGTGAAAGAATATGATTGGTCTCGTAGAAATTCGGTTCAGTAGTTTGGTTTTTAAATCAAAATAGGTTGAGGAAATAAAAATATATCATTCAAGTAAGTAAACGAAATTGTGTTTTGCTTTCCAGTGTTGTTAGGTGTGTACCACGAAAAAGTGAAAAATAAAAATACTACCGACTTCCAAATAAAAAAATGGTTGTCTGTAAAGTCGGTTTACGGACGATAGTTTAACGTGACAACGTCATAACAAAACATTGATGAAATGATCGTAACGTTACAATGAGCGTAACTTTACAATGAGCCATCCTTTTTCGTACGTGCAGCCGGCGTTCATCGATTTATCGTTGTCACGTCAAAAAAAAAAAAAGTCGGTGTTAAAATACGAAGAAACAACCAAAAATACCGACTTCCGAAATTAAAGTTATTTTATACTTTGTCGTGTTTTTTTTAATTTCAAGCCGGCTGTACATTTTCTTTTTAAAATTGTTCAAAATTCACTTACGATAACGATACTGTAATGTTTTTATACGTCAAAACATTCTTGCCCTCTAACCCCTAATTTCTGAATACGGTATTTAAAGTTGAGTATTTGTCTAACTTTATCTTAAAACCTGGCAAAATTTGGCTTTAAACTAAGGTTTGTCACGTTCTTGCGCCATCCCATCTTCCTAGCCCTTCGTGCTGTGCTGGCGCTGCCGCTGCGACTGCAGTGAACCTCAAGCGGTGGAAATATAACCTTGTTGGTATATTTTCGAGCCGTTTGGGGTTGAAACTCTTGGGTCGTGGGGTCCGAGTGCGCATAACATTTAAAGATCTCTCAAGACGCTTAGTGGACACTTTGCGTAACCCAAGGACTGGCTTTTACCTTGGTCAAAGAATAAGCATTGCCATACAACGTGGCAATGCCGCCAGTATTTTGGGTAGGTACACTTCCAGTCGACATCGATTTTTGTTTTTTATTAAGTATGGGAAATCATCAAATGACTTCTTCAGCTCTGGGTGGAGCGGAAGGGCGTATCAGACTCTTACTGACTAAATCCCATCCATGTTCCTTCTAAAGCCCAGGTTCCAGGGCCGCGGTGACTCTTTCGAACAAATTCCGCAACCCTGGCAGTCTCTGGCCCTAGCGGGCTCCATCTCCTGAGTCGACAGCGATGCGGATGAATTTTTTGACGCCATATTTTTGGGTTAATTTAGTTCGGAATTTTTATTTTTATTTCTAGTGTATATAGTTAGTTAAGTATTTATTAAAACAGTCGTTGTTAACTCAAAATATTGAATTCAGAAATTGGGGGTTAATGACATTCAAGCTCACAGTGATATGTCCTAACCGTTAATAATATGAAACAATGTAAACAACGAAGTATGTGATAGATAACAACGCACAAGGGTTAGTGATGCGGTACGACCAGCGTGATTAATAGTTGACCTTTGATGACCTCAGGGAGAACCCGAAAAGGGCGAACGCCAGTATTTTCTGAAGAACTAATACATAACGAAGTACTTCTAATGAGGTAAGTAGAAGATAGGCACGCTCTTCTAATTAAACGTAATTTTCTAGAATTAATTTACCAATTATAAGCGTCAAACATAACCTTTTAATTGAGTCTTACGTTTGCGATGTTATGATTTCCTTGAAAGATTCTGGCTTGGTTACTGTATCGCAGAAGCAAGTGATCGAAAAATTGATTTCAATTGCAAGCACGGTCCCTAAATAAAAGTTATAGTATGTAAAGCTTTTTCTTTTTTTTGGGGCCCCACCACCCGCCCTTTTCCTACCTCTGCAACTCTTCGTCATTATCATCCTGACGCCTTGACTCTACTCTTCTACTCGATACTAGATGGCACTTATTGACGGCATTAATTCTGGCTCGTAACAATATCAACAAAATAGCATTGTTTCCAAATCTAATTTATCCTCCCACACATCCCAAACATACACATTAAACTATTCAAAATGAAGTAAACCCGACCATGTAGCTCTATTGATCAATCGTCTCATAGTACCGACGCTACGTAATTCCCCTTTCAATCAATCAATCAAGTTGCAATATGTTAATGCATTCAAATCAGTTGGAAACGTTCTCAACTTTGGCAGAAACGTGCTTCAAACCACTTCGAGTTTGTTAATTTTGCTTCCAGAGACTATAAATCGCATATGGTTGGTAATGGACTTTTTAAACTGAAAAGTTGTTTATTTTACACGCTTTTCGGAGCAGTATTTCTTACGTTAAATTAAGAGGGTGCTTTTCAATCTTTGTTCTTTGTTTAGGATGAGATTTCTTGTGCTATAATGTTCTGCTCGATTAGTTAGAGCTATACGGTATGTTTTAAAATTACTTTGTAACTTCTATCATCATCTGCCTAGCCTTTTCCCAATTATATTGGGGTCGGCTTCCAGTCAAACCGGATTCAGCTGAATACCAGTATTTTACGTTGAGCGGCTGCCTACCAGACCTCCACAACCCATTAACTGGGTATCACGGTACTCCTTGGCAAGACTGGTGTCAGATTATCTGGCTTCTGACTATCCGTAACGACTGCCAAAGGTCTACAAATGACAGCCGGGACCAACGGCTTAACGTGCTTTCCGAGGCACGGAGGAGTCTCGGTATGTTAAGATGGTCAACCATCCACAGACCAACCTCGGCAAGCGTTGCTTAACCTTAAAGATCGACCCATGCGGCTATTATTATTTAGCTTCTATGCATAATAATAATATACCTGCACCAACCGGGATTGTCGTTTGGTATACTTTCATAGTGCATACAGGGATAATCCTCGGTTGGTGCGTCATTCCATTTGAATTGTCTAACGGGGCCTCTGCGAGTTGGCATCGGCCTCTCGTATGCCTACCAAAGGACCGGGACCTCAGGGTCCGGAGATTGCCAAACACATACAAATATAATAATAATAATATATTTATTTGAGAAAAAGACGGTATATAAAGTTGTTGAAATTAGCATTAACATTCAGCATGTTTGCTTAGAATTAAAGCATACAAACTTATCGGTACCTAAACGAACGTTATAAATTATACATTAAACAAACAAATTTAAAGAAAAAGAATTATACAGTCTATATTCCAAAAACCGACTACTACTATTGTAATTATTTTCAGTCAACCATTTATACAGTTTAACTTTAAACAGCCTACAATATAACGTTTGTAAAGTATTTGGTAGTTTATTTAATATACGTACACACATATCCTGAGCCATATTACTGATATTTTTCCTTATAGCAGATACAGAACACCACCCTATAATATGCCACGCACTTCTGAAACACTCTGTAGATATTTTTACACCGATAGATAGGAGTATAACATGCACAGCATTGGGTAGTAAAGTATCCATAACCGTATGACGGGACTTTTTTTGGGTACTATGACATCCATGGACGTTTGAGTGGATAGATAGACTCTAGTTTTTCCACTGGATTGTATGGTTTCTATTGAAGCTTGAATGATATCGTAACAAGACAGGATAGAAGAAAAAACCAGCTAGGCGAACCCCAAGTAAAACGGAGGCAGGGAGGCAGGAAGATTGTGTTATGGCCCCAATTAGCTTCGGAACATTAATTAAATCAGTTGGTTTAGAACGTACTGTTCCGATATTGAAGCATAATACATTTTGTGCCATAGTTTTGGAAGACAAAAGGTTCGTATAAAATAATTTCGATTGTTAGAAGCCAGAAAATCTGACACCAGTCTTGCCAAGATACATGTTAAATACTTACTGGTTTGTGGAGGTCAAAACGGCAGTTTCTTCTCGTTAAAAACTGGTATTTAGTTGAATCCGGTTTGAATGGTAGCCGACCCTAATACAGTTGGCAAAAGGATGGAAGGATGGGCCCACAAACTAATCGGTTGGCATTTGAAAACATTGTTGGACCGGCTGAAGATTGTAAAAACGCAATATTTTCTTTGTATAGACTGAATTTATTTAGCATTGTATAATTTCATGCATTAACGGCACATGTGTGAGTACTATGTACAGTTTATCTTAAACTTAAACTATCAGTTTTGGGTGTCTTCGACTTTAATGTACTCTGGCGGTTTGGAGTGTCATGCTCACTCAAAAGTCTGACTGATGGTGGTGCATGCGTTGGATCATTTGGCCCCCTTCAAAATGGTTGAGCCAAATGGTGCTAGCGCATGCGTCATGTTCGTGAACGGGCGCCGTCAGCTGGGACTGGTCATTTTTTGGCTGCCACAGTTTATTTAATAGTTTCTTTTTACTCCGGACGCTTTTATCCTTCACGTATTTTACATCGTTCTCACATCCTACTAATATTATTAACGCCAAAGTTGTTAGTATGGATGGATTGTTACTCTTTCACGCAAAAACTACTAAATGGATTTTGATGAAATTTGGCACAGTGGTAGATGATGGTCTGGAATAACACATAGAATACTTTTTATCCCGGGAATATGTTCTCTTGGGATAATTTTCGACAATCACGCGGGCGGAGCCGCGGGCGGCAACTAGTATAGGTATAATTTCAACATGAATGATGTAACCATAACTTTGTAAAAAACATTATTTTTATAAAAGTGTCCGTGGTTGCACGTTCTTCTCCATAGAGATCTACACTTTGGAACTTGCAAATAGCTACATCTTATTGATCGACCGACCTTGACAATTCAAAAGTGCCTGTAAATGGTCTAATTGAAATAAATGCTTTCAGTTTTGAGTTTTTTGAGTTGATGGCGGAGGAGGTTCAAATGAAAGAATGCTAGTTTACTTAGCCTGTAGATATGCGCTTAAGAAATTTTGAATGTAATTGGTTTGAAGTGTGAAAGAAAAACAAAACTATCTGCCATCACGACGAAGGCAGACGTCCTATACTCACATTTTTTCCTCAAAGCGTGACAGCCCTTGAAAAATGGTTAGTCACCCTGGCTAACACACATGGTGGAGGGAGCGGTAACGGGAGCGGTGGTGAAAGCTTATTTTGAACCATATTTTCTACAGGGCAGTATTCGAATTGGAAATTAACTGGTTAATAGTCCCATAACACACATATTAGATGTAATTACTCTCGTATTTTATTCGCATCGTATTCGAATTTGCATCGCAGTTGCAAACTGTAAAAAAACTTGCTAGGTCCACCCGTTCCTGAGAAAATCGGTGGTGACACACGTACAGACAGACAGACGGACAAGAGAGTGATCTTATAAGGGTTCCTCTTTTACCTTTTGAGGTACGGAACCCTAAAAACACCAAATTTGAAATTATGTTGTCACTGTGATGATTTTCCGACTTGAATTTGAACGCTTTTTGACGCCATCTTGCCGACTTCGGCCACAACAAAAATTTTCCATTTGTACGTTGTAAAAGCATCTGAACACGATATCACTTTTTGAATTTAATACTCTTAAAAACGCTACCGCCTAAACAATGTAACCGCACCCTAACGACCCCATATGTTGTCACTCGAAGGGGGAAATAAATTGCAGAAAGGAACTCGGCCGCTCCAACTGATTTCACCACCAGTTGATAAGAAATAGGCATTTAACCTAAAAGGTAACCGATAGAGGCGCCTCCTATCGGGTTTTTTTGTCATATTTATTTCTATGGCGAAATGAAAGGTGTAAAATAAATATGGGTAAAAGAAACTGTTATCTGATCGAACCGAGAGTGAAGGTACAAGATTGATCGAGGAAAGATGATGGTAGGTTACTTATTCATAGAATAGTAAATTGTCTGGAATATAGTTACGGGTATTTAACACGATTATCTTGAAGAATTTACGAAACCACCATACATCCTATATATATATACTATTTTTATTTTTTAAACGACTTCAAAAAAGGAGGAGGTTCTCAAGTCGGTTGTATTTTTTATCATTGTTACCTCATAACTACGTCGTTTATGAACCGATTTGAAAATGTTTTCATGTCACAGGAAATACCTTCCGATTGGTCCCATAGAAATTTCATCAAAATCAATTCACTATTTTGGTTTTTAAGAGAAAACAGGAAAGCAAAACTTTCCAGTGTTGTTATGTATACAACTAAAAATTAAAAAATAACAAAAACAATTTTTTTTTAATACAACCTTTTAAATACACCCAACCAACCAAACATAAAAAACACTATACAGTTTTTTTTATTAGGAAGTCGGTTGTATTTTTTTGTAGAAAAAATTGTGACTCCGTATTAACGATACCACAAACTGTGGAACCTTACTCAGTCGATAGTTCCAGGTAACTCCGATATTAATGAAAAATACCTCTTAATAAACCAGACTGGATTAGATTCCGCATATCAAAGCTAAAGATTGCATTTGAAGACTTTATGGGGAAAATGATTTTTTTGTGAAACTGACCTTTTAATGGCACCTTTTGACTTTTTTGGTGTATGCATGCAAACTATTAATTTATAAGAATTGAGTTAAACCATATTAACAGCTGTAAAAGTTACATTGACTGGCCTGTTGGTCGAGTGGTTAGTAACCCTGACTGCTAAACCGGAGGTTGTGGGTTCGATTCCCACCCAGGACAAATCTTTGTGTGATGAGCATGATCATTTGTTCTGTGTCTAGGTGTAATTTGTCTATAATATGTATGCATTTAGATACATATAAGTATTTTTACCAGTTGTCTGGTTGCCAAAGCACAGGCTCTGCCTAGTTTGGGATCGGATGACCGTGTGTGAGTTGTCCTAAGATATATAAGATATATATATCTGTACATCCAACGAACATAAGAAACATGAATATTTGCGCAGTCCATTTGACAGTTGGCTCGTACGACCGCAAACTTTAATTTTAAAACTAGCTTTTACGCTAAGTTTTGTTTGACATTAATTGTTTTTCCCAAGGTATGAAGTACATGACTAATTTAGTGATACTCGTAGCTGGTAATCGGATATCCATGAACTGGCTAAACTATACAAAATTCTGCTACTCCTATCATTGAATCATCCAAAAGATGCATACACCTATCATACGATGGCCTGAAACACAGGTTTAAATAAACCTAGATCGGGCAACGCACTATATTGCCTTCAGAATTTTATTTTTGTAACTGTAATGTTATACTTGTCATACCATAGTTTTTATCTAGATTATTATAATACTATTATAGGCCAATATAAAAATGTAACATATGTAACACTTTATGTAAACTTATTATTTCAATAAACATTATTATTATTATTATTATTATATACCTTTCAAAAGCAATGCACCTATTCTCTTTGTAACTCATAACCCTAAATCCTGGAGCTGACTCGCAATGATAAGCTTAAGCAACAGCGTGACAACCTCTCACTAAATGCATCTTAACGTCACGCTACCCGTCAACTGAGACAACTGAGGTTACCCGGTGACGTGACACCGTCAACACGACCGATGTGTAGTCTGGGTCGACACATTAGTTATTTAAACAACACTGTGTTAGTGGGCAAAGTGGTCAGTTATAATTAAATGGTGGCCATGCTGATGGATGGGTTGTGTGAATAATGATATGAGAAAATGTTCTTTGTCAACAGTGACTCTCTTTGAAGTGAGTGATAGCATGTACTAATAGTGCGGTCCTGATCCAATGCTCAATGAGTAATGTGTTAATTAATGGTTTGATTTATTGTCTATTATTCATAAATGTAATTATTATATTATTATTTAAAAAAAAATGGATGATTATTTTAATAACAATTTTAATTTTTATCTGTAATAAAATGAATTTTATTGATAGCGTGTCGATCAACAGAGAAGTATTTTTCAAGATTTTAGAAAGCGGTTTTCGATGACCCGAAAATAATATTTTTTTTATCATTTTTTTATCATAATTTTCAGGTTTAGAAACAAGAAACATGTCTAGAAATCGAAAGAAATCTGCGTACTCATAGATTTCTTTCGATATCGGGACATTTTTTTGCTATATACCTACTTGATAGTTTTTTACTGGTCTACATAGTCCTCTCATGTCTATTAATACTGTAACATAGAAACAATGTAACCACAACTTTTTTAAATAGTAACTTTGGTGTTTTTGTCCGGTTCTTCGCCATAGGAAAAGTTCAATTCAAACCGTACACTATTTTCTGTCATTTTATAACTGCCTTTGTAGGCCTATGTGAAATAAAACATTTAAGATTTGCTTTTATAGAGAGAAAAACACTATATTAAAAACTTTAAGGAGCTTAAGAGTGGATCATAAATATGTAGTTGCAGCTGTTAATTGTTTATAAGATGCTATTGCGGAGTAACATTATTGCGTAGCTATATTTGGAATGCAGCTGCCATCGATATTGCAACTTTAGTCGCTTAGAAAACAAAATACAGTACAAAATAAATGTTGCCAAATTAGATTGAAGTTAAAGTTTCAAAGAAGTTAAGAAAGACATCTTGCTGTCTCATACCTCGCTTAACTTTTACGATATCCAATTTGGGAGCACTAAACAGTTACCTCTTATTCTAGCCCTGTAAGTTTAATTTTTAACTCATCCAGTGCCTATCTTTTACCAGTATGTAACATGAAGCGACTGCCTGACCACCCCAATCCAATTAGATTCTGGACTTTCGAACTTCTTCTAACAATTGTCATAGGTTTTTTTTTTAAAGGATGGGAAATCATCAAATGACTTCTTCCACTCTGGGTGGAGCGGAAGGGCGTGTCAGACTCTTACTGACTAAAACCCACCCGTGTTCCTTCTAAAGCCGGGCCCTTTGCGTTCCAGGGCCGCGGTGACTCTTTCGAACAAATTCCGCAAAGCTGGCAGGCTCTGGCCCTAGCGGGCCCCGTCTTCTATGCTGACAACGCTTTGAAGCGCGCGTGAAACACAACGCGCCATCAACCCGGGTGTCATAGGTACTTACACTAGTATTATATTTGTTAATAATTTAAGCCTCAACAGTTGAATAGATTTGTATGCAACTTGGCACTCAGATTGGCCATGAACTAAGCAGGTCACAGGATAGCATTATCAAGGTACAACTTTTCTTTGCGAGCATAATCAAATATGCTAAGCCGTGAGAAGAAGGTAATACCAAAATCATGAACAAACAGTTCGTATCTCTCTGCCTACCTACTTTTTTGACACATACAGCCAGACATTTCTACTCTACAATTCTCTCTACTCTACAAATTGGTTAACAAGCCGAGCTTGATCGTAGCACGTAAACCGCTTAGACAAGCTGTAACCACAGCGTGACACCCTCTAACTAAACGCATCTTAATGTCACGTTAAACGTCAACTGAGGCTGTTTGTGGTTAGTCCGGTGACGTGTTACCGTCAACGAGCGTCGAGTTAAAGAGAGACAAAGCTTGTGACCGTTTTCCTTACTGTCATTAAATAAAGACAGACAATGTTTTTAAAAAAAAAAAAAGTCAGGCTGCAAAAGCGAACAGCCGGTCGATTCTGTAAACATGCCGAAGTGAAGGCTTGAGTAAAGTGATCACGAGGTGAGCTGTCAATCCATATAATCAAGATGGAATGACAGCTCAACTCGTGATTACTTCACCCAACCTTCACTTCGTCATTTTTACAGAATTGTCCGGCTGAAAATAAGAAAACCAGGTTATGTTGTAAATAAAATAACCTGCTAAGATATTCACTAGAATCTTCGTGTTCGTGTTGGGTACAGTTCCCAACAATTTTCACCTCTTAAACTAAAAAGTTCCACGTCAAAAACACAATAAGCTCATTTTTATGCACAGGTAAATACGAACCAGACGCATAAAAGATGAAAACAATTAGTTTGGTGCGCCGACCACCAATTTGATGCTTTAACCAAAAGGCTGCCATACTCCTTCTAAAAATACTTATCTTTCTACGTTGACCTTCATACACCTCACTGAAAAATCTTACCAATAAGGTCTGAGTTGCTTGCGCTATGGAGCATTTGTGTGACGTTCAAAGTCAAAGTCAAATGCCGGTGTTAAAATACGAAGAAACAACCAAAAACACCGACTTACGAACTTTTTGAAATTTAATTATTTTATACTTTTAATGTTTTTTTTTATTTGGAAGACAATCGTATTTTTTTTGTAAAAACCAGTTTGTTTTTTGTAGATAAAATGTAGCGGTATAGATACCATTCCATTTTCATTGCTCAAACTACAATTCAAAGACCACCATCTTTAACCGCTACATTACTAATTAATCTACAAACACGAAAATTACACCCAAAAGCGCCACAGTCTCACACCAGCTACACAAGACGAAGACAAAGTTTCTGCGAAGTTAAACAGTGTCTTATTACAATAGATTCGTCTCTGACAGAGTTCAAGACGTCTCAACATCATGCCACTATAATAAATGTGAGTTTTTCTGTCTGTTTGGCTCGTTTTCGTGGATAGACTACAGAGAGAGAATTTTATTTACATTGATTTCATTTTGTCTTTGAGAAAACTTCGAAGGAGGAGAAACCGTACACTGCACACTGTTAGGAACGAAAACAGAAATATTTTTTATCAGCAGATTAATATATATACCTACTAAATATTATAAAGCTGAATAGTTTGTTTGTTTGGTTGAACGCAGTAATTTCAGAAACTGCTGGTTCGTATTGAAAAATTCTTTCAGTGTTGGATAGCCCATTTATCGAGGAAGGCTATAATAGGCTATATAACATCAATTTACAGGTAGTAGAATACAATGCTCTTTAATACCTACAATTCAACACCCGCCTGATCTTCCAAGCCTGGATTTCACGCCTGCTGACACCATGCAACGCCTGCTTTCGACTCTCATCGTCGTCGGAGTTTTAGTCGTCTCTTCTGATCGCTATTCCGAACCACATCCGCCACGTGGTTTACCTCTATAAGACTTGTAGCGGCATCAATACCGCCACATGAAAAACTCTGTACGGCAACAAAACAAACCACAACGCCATCTATCCTAAAAGCGACGAACTGCCAACGAAATCTTGCATCGCGCAAGCAAACTTCTCCGTGCAATTTGAACATATGCAACAGTCCGAATATCAACTATCGGGCAGTTGCCCACCAGACACAACAGACGTCTGGTCGGAGGATCCTCCCTTTTCAATGGAGGTTTGCGGGACTTTCCTCACTGTTCCGCATACCTCTACACTGGTGCCTAGTGAACTGGTGCGTCAAGACTGGGACCTGAGGAGAAGTTCTGCTAAACAAGAGAGAACGAAATCACCTCTGAGGTACTCGTAGTATACGTTAATTCCTGCCAGGATTGCGGAATTTTTTCGAAAGAGTCACCGCGGCCCTGGAACGCAAAGGGCTTTAAAAGGAACACGGATGGGTTTTAGTCAGTAAGAGTCTGACACGCCCTTCCGCTCCACCCAGAGCGGAAGAAGTCATTTGATGATTTCCCAGCCTAAAAAAAAAAAGTATACGTTAATTGCAGCCTTTTCAGTCTTCCAAACCGTTCCATCCTGGGTACAAAGCAGTCTCTGAGCAGTTCACTGCTGAGCTTTGATTTTTTTTTTTTTTTCTGCGCGCTAACATAGTGACTTGAAAAAAAAACCTTTCCATACCTTAAAGCGCAATAATATTTCGTCGTTCTCCTGAATTAACCTATGGAATTCGGGCTAAAGTCCAAGTGTCGGTAAATTGGTCGAGTACGCCCGTTTTCGGAAAATTCAATCCAGCTTTTAAGCTTCTTGACTTTAAAGTACTCGTAGCTGTTAGCCTGTATTCCAATGCGATGACCGGGAATAGATACTCGAATTCGAGTAGTCTTTCGAGCACCCGAATACGGGATAAAGACTAAGTATAACGCCAGGATAGATGTCAAGTTAGAAGTAAGGGTATGATAGGAAATGTAAAACAAATCGAATTACCTGAAATAAAAAAGAATTGCAATTCTTGCATCAGCACCATCATTTTCAGCCCAGAATCAACCATTGCTGGGTATAGGCCTCCCCTTTCCTACAACTTCTTGCACACAAAAATGACATCAGGCTAAATGCATTTATTTCATGTAAATCATTGAACCAAAGTCGCAAGCGAAAGCATGTATTCAACACACCGGAATACCAGCCTCTCCACTCCAGTTCTTGATTTTGGCGGACTGCCAGCCTCAGCTTAGTGACTGTTTAAGTTCATATCTTGGAGGGTGGCGCACAAGGAAAGGTCAGGAAACCCTCCAAGATATCGCTCAAACTATCTAGAGTTATGTGAATGTTGCCTTTAAACGTGTTTATCGCGATTAGGGACTTGATATACAAAGCGACCAGGGCACGCGGCCAGGGCGCTGACAAGATAAAATGTATGGCGTCATAGAAACGAAATATACTTAGCGTCGTCGCGGGCGCGCGGACAGACGTCATACATTTTTGTCATAGCGCCCTGGCCGTGCGCCCGCCGCGTGCCCGATGCGCTTTGTATGTCAAATCCCTTAGTCTTCCTCTATGAAAACAAATGGATCAGAATTGATGATATTGCATTTTTTCAGCTTTTTTTTGTTTTTCAAATTTTTACCGCTTCCGAAAATACAAACGACGGTATACTACTCATACTGAAAAACTTCTCTTCTCTTTAAAATCTATATCAACTAACTACATAAACCTAAAACCAATACAGACAGCATGTAAATCTACGCAAATGTAGGAAATAGAAGCAAAATAATAACAGCCGAAGAAGCAAACTTCAAGGTTAAGCAAGGCTTCTGTGGTGGCCGTAGTTCGTGGTATGGTCGGCGTTGAGGAGTCCTGGGACGCGGTGGTCTCCTTCTGCGAGACAGTTATCGCGCAGAAGGAAGCTGCGGAAAGGGAGAGGGAAATCTCAACCGCTCTCCCGGCCCGCAGCAGGCGCATCGGGCGTCGGAGGAGGGCATACGCTGCCCTGTTCCGGCCCCCCTAACTGGGTCCCGCGGGCGGCGGACTTGGGGATGTCCGTCGCCCCCCATTCATCCGGCCCCGAGGTGGCGGCGCGTGGTGTTCCCGTGCGCCCCTTTTTGATGTAGCGGGGGGAGTCAAACACCTCACTCCCCCCGCCAACGCGAGGTGGCCCGCAGAGGCGAGCCGGCACCAGCCGGGAATTACGGAAGTCGCTTACGTTCCCGCGATCCCCGGCGTAGGTGGGAGATGGAACACCGGGTGGTTTTAGTCAGTAAGAGTCTGACAGACCCCTCCACCCGCCCCAGAGTGGAGGATTTCCATGAGGAATTCCCCACGACATCAAAAAAAATAAAAAAAAGGCTTCTGTGGTGACCAAGACCACCAACTTAACATTCTGAGACTCCTCTGTGTCTCGGAAAGCACGTTAAGTTGTTAGCCTCGGATGTCATTTGTAGATCTTTGGCAGTCGTTGCAGATTGTCAGAAGCCAGAAAGTCTGACACTAGTCTCGTCAAGATGTACCGTGTTACCCAGTTACTGGGTCGTGGAGGTCAAATGCTGGTAATCAGCTGAATCAGGTTTGACTGAAAGCCGACCCCAATATAGTTGGAATAAGGCCAGGCATATTGATTGAACTAAATAAAAGTAGTTATCTAAATACAGTAAAAAGAGTACGAAATAAAAACCGGCTAAGTGTATAGAGAGTTATGCGGAACAGAGAGTGAAGTCCCGCAAACCTCACTGAAAAGGGAGGATCCTCCGACCAGACGGTTGTTGTGTCTGGTGGGCAACTGCCCGATAGTTGATATTCAGGCTGTCGTATATGTTCTAATCACACGAAGAACTTTGCTTGCGCGATGCAAGATTTTGTTGGTAGTTCGTCGCTGACAGGATAGATGGCGTTGTGGTTTTTTTTTGTTGCCGTACAAATTTCGTTTCTTAGTTTTACATGTGGTGGCATTGATGCCGCTACATCACTCTCCTCCGGAGACCGGAGGTAGATAATGGATGAGTCGTCCATATTTATTTATTTATTTATTATATACTTTATTGTACACCTCATAATAAGAACAGGACAATCATACATAAAATAAGTGCACAATGGGCGGTCTTATCGCACAAGGCAATCTCTTCCAGCCAACCTTTGGATGGATTGAACGAAGGGAGATAGATTTAGGGCTGTCAGTATACAAACGTTTTAAACAATACTAATTAGATATAATAATATAAAATACATAAATACAATACCAATTTGTATACTAATAAATATCAAATATATAATTGAGACAGGAGCGGAAAAGTTAAAGTGAAAGGTAATGCAAGGAGCATTACCTTTCACTTTAACTTTTCCGCTCCTGTTCTCACCGTTCTTTTAAACTCTGGTAGCGTTTGGGCACGCCTCACTTCTAAGGGTAATGCATTCCACAAACGAGCCGCTTGTATACTGAAAGATTTGTCAAAGAAGGAAGTGGAATGCATACGAATACTTAGTTTTAGATTCTCCGATGATCTCAAAGACCTAGAATGTGTGTCACAGAGGAACTGAAAGCGTTCTTTAAGATAGAAAGGAGTAGAAGGATTAAAGAGTACATTATAAAGTAGAGAAAGTATGTGGGCATTCCGACGAAGGCGAATAGGAAGCCATTTGAGCTTAGTACGAAATTCAGATACGTGGTCATACTTGCGCAAGCCAAATATAAACCTGATACAGAGATTTTGAAGTCGCTCAAGCTTGTCCAATTGGTCTTGGGTGAGATCAAGATAGCTGGCATCAGCATAGTCCAGGATAGGGAGAAGAAGAGATTGTGCTATCGCAATTTTAGTGGTGATGGGAAGAAAATTGCGAAGACGCCTCAGGGAGCCCGCTGAAGCAAATAGTTTACGACTTACTTCCTGCAGTTGCTTAGTCCAAGAAAGAGTGCTGTCGATATAAATCCCCAGGTTTTTTACAACGTGACTTACAGGAATGGTGGTGTTATTAAAAGAAACCTGGGGCAGTTTCGACCAGTCAATCTTAGAGACCGTCCGGGAACTACCGACAACAATGACTTGCGTTTTAGTTGGATTGATCTTCAGCCCAAACTCAGTGCTCCAGTCACCTATTCGAGCGAGGTCCCTATTTATCGTTTCAATAGCATCAGATAACTCCCCGAGAGGGGCTTGAGTGTAAATTTGAAGATCATCAGCATACAAGTGGTAGAAAGAAGAAAGTCGTTGAGAGATGGAATTAATAAAAAGTGCGAAAAGTAGAGGAGATAACACGCCACCCTGCGGCACACCAGCAGAGGCATCACACCAAGAAGAGAAAGATTCCTCAATGCAAATACGCTGTCGGCGGCCAAACAGGTAACTATGAAACCAGTCAAGTACTGAAGGAGATATGTTAAAAGAGTATAGAATGCCGAGCAAAATGTCGAAGTCAACCGAATTAAAAGCATTGCTAAAGTCAAGAAGTGCCAGAACCGTTAACTTCCCCATTTCCATGCCAGACCTGATATCATCCGTAATATGCACGAGTGCTGAGGTAGTGCTGTGTCCAGGTCGGAAACCAGATTGGAAGGGATTCAGCAGTTTGTGCTTGGAAAGAAATGTGCTGAGTTGTTGGTGGACAAGTTTTTCAAGGACTTTGGATAGGAATGGGAGAATAGAAATACATCTTTGAGATGCTTGCCAGGCCAGTGGAAGATTAGTTCCAGTGAGTCGGAACCGGATGTGCCCCAGTGATGTCATGTCAGACTTGCACACGAAGGGTTCCGTACCATAAGCCAAAAAAATGTGTTTCTGTATGAGGGCCTCCTTTTATTTAATGTTATAGCGGCAACAGATATATACACTTTTTGTAAATTTCAACTGTCTACCTTTTACGGTTCATGAGATACAGCCCGCTGCCAGTCAGACGGACGGACGGACAGTGGAGGCTTAGTAATAGGGTTCCGTTGGTTATCCTTTGGGTACGGAACCCTAAAATCGATTACATCTGTATATAAATAAGTTTTTGTTTAAGAGACAATGCACTCACTTTCATGTAACAAATAAAATAGAACAAAAAAATGTACCTATATAAACAAAAATCAGCTATATAACATGTTCATTTTCATTTGAGGAAGATACGTTATTTAATTAAGCAAAAATAGGCGTTTAACATGTACGTGACAACTGACTTAAGTGCTCATTATCCTAATACCTCCAAGACATTGTTAAAATTATTTCACACGCGTCCCTTAAATTATATTATCTAATGTCACTCCTTATCAGTAAAGACTTCAAAAACATGTTATGCATTGCAGTATAAGAGACAACGACATACTTTAACATACTGTAAACAAATGTTGTATAAAAAAGGTCGGCGTAAAATTTCACTTAATTTATTGATAATGTTTTTGCGTGCTATGATCTGCAATTTTTTTTTTTTTGACGGTACGTTACTTTATTCCATAAATAGATACTTAACTAACTATGTACACTAGAAATAAAAATAACAAACATTACATTATTTTTAATTTAGCTTGTGTTATGCTGGTAATACTTTGTTACTATAAGTAGCATACTCTGGGTGCATCGTCCTCACATAAAATTAAATTAATTTTTGTATACCAAATTTATTGATTTGTTCCGTTTTCGCCTAATTTTTTCGCCCGCTTTTTCTCCGCATTTAATAACACATTTAACTTAAAGTATTTTTTTATTAACCTATATTGTCCCACTGCTGCACGTGCTCCAGCGTTGACCACATCATCGTTTTCCTTCAGGTGAGATCGTGGTCAAACGAAATAACAAGAATATTCTCAAAAGTGATAAACAATTCCTAGCATATCCTACTAATATTATAAACGCGAAAAATTGTAAGTATGGATGGATGGATGGATGTTTGTTACTCTTTCACGTCAGAACGGCTGAACGGATCTCGATGAAATTAGGATTATAGTCTGGAATAACACATAGGATACTTTTCATCCCAGGAATATGTTCCTTGGGATAATTTTCGACATAAACGCGGGCGGAGCAGCGGGCGGTAGCTTGACAATAATAATTATAAAAAAATGTCCACCTGGGCAGTCAGTCGTTTTGAGCGGTCGGATTTTTGTCGATGTAATTTTTTTTCAATCTTTACTGCTGTTAAGATGTCACTGTGTTATTGCTGATAAGATGTCACTTTATCCTCAGCATAACATTTATCCTGCAATGATTTGTGTATTTAGCAAAATTTGGTATAACAACTGGTTTAACCCAAAACTTTGTTTTATGCGTAAAACAGAGTCTCTACCTAGCTAAAATGTTTTTAGCTACGTCTTTTCATACATTTTGGAATACCAGATCAGTTACCGACAGGTAGATCGGGTGTATTTCCAAGAAAACATGTTAATGTCTTCTTTGAAATACACCCTATGTAGCTCTAAGATTCTTATTAATTAACATTAATATGGATCTTAGAACCAACACGTGCTAACTGTAACCTTCTTCCAAGTACAGTCAATAAAAGGAATAAGTATACAGTGCAGATGGCTCGACTGCTATTTAATCTTTGACGTGTTTTGAGGAGTTAAGGCAGCTCCATCTGGTACTAAGCCTCTAACCCACTTTAAAATAACTTTGAAAATAGGTATTTACCAATTAAGTAGTTGCAAAAAACACCCGTAAAAAATGGAACCATTATCTCACTCGGATGTCTGTCTCTCTGTCTGTGCGACTGTCACAGCTAACTTTCTCTGAAGCTACTGGACCTTGTGTGTAAAAATTCCCCTTCAAATTTCAGCTCTCTAAACGTAAAAAAATTCACTGTGCGTTGATTATTTTACTAACATTTTATTTAGAGTTTATAGTTAGGTACCTATACATAATGTCAGTGTGGAAGCAACTGCTCTTTAATGTTTCCTTTGAACCACATTTTACAACTAAAAAATAAATGCAATAAGTACCTAAAAACATAAAATCCTAACATCATACCGGCACATTGCAAAAAAAAAACAAATCCCACTCAAATAAAAAGAAAATGACGTGCTAGTAATTAGTCACACGAAAAAAAATTCAGCATCACTGTCGCACGTAATATATGACGGTTAAAAATAAACCCACGCACACACTGCCCTGAATTTAAATAGGGAAGC
Organism: Mamestra configurata; assembly: GCA_002192655.3. NCBI lineage: Eukaryota > Metazoa > Arthropoda > Insecta > Lepidoptera > Noctuidae > Mamestra > Mamestra configurata. Next base: position 118,419 of record NDFZ01005403.1, on the reverse strand, counting down.
ACTTCGTTCTAATTTTCTTAAGGGCATCAAGTGCTGTTTAATTAAAGCCAGATGCGTTGGCACAGGTTTCATTTATGATTTTTTTTCATGTCGCTGTGTGTTCTAAAGGAAATCTGTTTTATTTATTACTTTCTTTGTTCTCGGATTTTATTTATTTATTTCGTAACAATTGCTTTAGCACCAAAGCGTACAGTAAGCCAACAACCTAGTATTCATCTTATAAACATTTATAACTAAGAAAATTAATACATATTTTGATCATAGATGTTGAGTGCACATAAATACGACCTCCGGTTTCTGAGCAAACAGGGATTTTTGATTATTGTTTTCAATTTTCAGAGTTAATTCAAAGCATTTTTTTATTTATGATGTTTTGAAAAAAGGAAATAAATTAAAAACAAACCTGTGTAACGGAAGGAATGGCAAATAGGTATGATACGATTTACTGCTTAAAAAAGAGCTCTTACATTTTGCAGACATATATGTATGTTCTGTAGACCCTAGTTTCTGCCCGTGACTTCTCTGACAACGACTTACGATCAGTTAAACAGTATTTAGTAAGTTAATCCAGGTTATAAACTACATATATGTGGGCCAAATTGGCGTGAAAGAGTAAAGTACATTTGTCCTCACAAGCATACTCATTTATGATATCAGTAGGAGTTGGATAATATTAGAAGGATAGGATAACTTCTACAAATATTTTTTTACCACAATAAAAATCTTCCGAGAAATCCGCCACGTCCAGCAGGTACACACCCTAATATATAAACACTCAAATGACGCTGTAGGATTTTTAGGCCCTCGTACGACAAAAAATAATGTTCCGGCACCCTTGCCCTTTCGTCATGGCTATCCGCCGCTGACAGCTACGCTTTACGCTTGATTGCCATACTTATATACGTTCAGGAAGCTTTTATGATAAGAATATTAGATGGTCTACAGTACTTTCAACGAAAAGAATTGGTATGCAGGTAAGAGTTCTATTGCTTTCTAGTTCAAAATTATTATTTGTCATATTAAAATTTATAAAATTACCGAATAATAATAAATAAACATGTGCATGATGCATTGAAGATTCAACATATTTACCTGAGTGTGTTTACGTTTATTTATACTTATATGGAAATAATTGAGTTGTTACTTACATATTTTCATTTCAATTTTGATTTATTGATTGCAATAAAAAATATATAAAATGTTTAAATTAAATTCTAATTTCGATTATTGATTGCAATAAAACCTTATCCTTACTTCTTATATATTATATATTTACGCGGGCACAGCTAATAATATATTAAATTTATATATTAAATTTCAAGTTTAACCCGGCGCCAATGACGTGAAAATAATTACGGTGACGATGACACCGGGTCATGGTGACCCGGTTTTTTTTTTTTTTTTTTATTAGCTTTTTTTTAGTTGCCTTTATTTTTATGATTGTGTATCAAAAAAGGGTATTTTGGTTAGGTACTGAAATAAAAATAATACTGATAAATCAAATAAATCAACATTTATTAACATTCTCAGCAACACATGCAAAATCAACTATAAAAACGTAACATGTTTATATTTCTTAATTTTTAGTTATTTATTATTAGAAACAATAGGAACTTATAGTCTTATTGACTAAAAAAGAGATCAAAAAAACTTATTATATAAAAAAATATAGTGATCAGTCTTCTTCTTCCTCGATCACAGCCATCGAACTGCTGCAATTATTGCAGTATGGTACAAAATGGTCTGGACATACAAAAATGCGGCATGCCTGACAAGTGTGCGATGTTTTCTTGTCCTTCTTTGATGGACATATTTGACATCTTTTGCGAGATCCTGGAATTTTTTGGGGAGGTTCTTCGGTAGGTTCACCTACGAAATCTGCAATTCGTTTGCGCAATTGACGAGGTAAATTCACGCGTCCTTTCCGAACTTGTAGATGCTCGTGTAACAGAGCGAGACCCAGTTTTTTTAGAAAATGTCGCCTTTTTGTGCGTGTATCACTGTTATTAGCTCGATGTACTATGTTTGCATTTATGCCTGATATATTCAACATAGCATAAAAAATTGTAAGTGGCCATCGTTTTGAGTTTCTGCTTACGTTGTAAGTAGCACAAAGTTCATCAGCTACATCTACTCCGCTCTTGGTGTCATTGTAAAAAGTTATTATTTCGGGTTTCTGTTTATCGCCAGTGGATTGATCAATGTTGGCATCATGGTGCAAGCTTGACATCAAAAGAACAACTTTGTTTTTTTTCGGAATGTAAGAGACCAGGGTAATATCTTTTTGATATCCAAAAGTTGAAGAGCTTAGGTCTTTTCCACGTGTTGTTATAAATTGAGGTGGAATTTGCTTCTTATTTTTGCGTAAAGTGCCCACCGAAGTCAGTTTGTGTTCGTTTAGTAGATGAGACACTAATTCGTAACTTGTAAACCAATTATCAAAAGTGATATTACGATGTGTATTAGAAATTGGCAACACAAGACGATGTACTACATCAAATGGTTTGTTACTAAGTGAGAATGGGCCATCCGGCTGCTTACCAGCGTATATCTCCAAATTGCTAACGTAAAATGTTTTCGAGTCTACTAACGCAAATATTTTTATCCCGTATTTGGCAGGTTTGGATGGAATATATTGTCGAAATTTGCATCGACCTCGGAATGCCACTAACATTTCATCAATAGTGCAGTTTTCACCCAGCGAATACATAATTTGACATTTCTCAACAAATGTTTTGAATATCTCGCGTATTGGCGCCAAATTATCTAGTTGATGTCTTTCAGGACGTGTAGACTTGTCATCAAAGCGTAAACTGCTTTGTATAAAATAAAATCTCTGCATTGACATAGTGAGTCTAAAAATTTCCAGCCCTGTGCCATCTGTTTGCCACAAGTCATTCAAATTTTGTCTGTTAGAACGATAAAATCCAGCTAAATACAAAAGTCCTATGTACGCTTTCAATTCGAATATTTCAACATCACCCATATATCTTTGTTTTCTCAAATCCACACAAGAAGCTCTTCTTTCTCGTATATGTAAATTTGTGTATGTTTGAATTTTACACAACATATCAGGAGTAATAAATAAGTCCCAACATTCTAATTCACTTTTGGCACCTTGAGCTACAAGTTTTACCCCAGGTCTTTCAGATAATATATTTTCTGATCTGGTACGTACATTTGGCCGGGCGGGTGCTTTTTGCCACATAGTTCCATCCTTCCCTTTGAAGTACTGTTGTCGAAGTTGTTGTTGTACGGATGCCAGGTCTTGATCAGATGAGTTCGAGTCAGTATCGTTTGCATCTTGTTCACTTTCGCTGTTATTACTACGCTGAGATAAGTGGTCAAAATCGTCAATGTCCGAAGCAGCCTGGGAATCCTGTAAATCTTCATTGTCAGAATCCGAGTCTTCTAACAACGCCATTATTCTCTCCGGATCATTTGTTACTGACATTTTTATAAAAAACCTAAAAAATAACAAAGAAAATTAACATTGAACACTAAAGTAACGAATAAAAGTAAGTCACAAAATTACGACGCCAACGATGACGCTGGGTCATACTTACCCGTTTCAACTTGACGCACGTGTATCTCACTCCACGAACGGCGTCGCACTGATCATATCAACGAGGCGGGTAGAGGGGGGCTGTATCTCCAGCTACACGAACGTTCAAAACATGCGACCGAAGCAAAAAAAAAATATGTCCGTTTAAAATTGCCTCGGGTCAATATGACCCAGCGTCATTGGCGCCGGGTTAATATTTATTTAAATAAATTTTAAAATAAAATATGGTAAATACAATAATCACCTCAAGTAGTGAGGGTGAAGGCCTCCTCCAGAGAACCCCAGCGGTCGCGGCTTTTGGCTTGTGTCAGCCAGTGTTTAGTTTTCTATTAATCTGTTGAACAGAAATGAAAGAAAGAAAGAAAAAGAAAGAAAAATGTTTATTTGGGACTCGCACAAGACTAACAAACCAGTAAAATAAAATTAAAAACTAAACAGTATATTAAAATAATTATCTGTGCGAGGCCAAAATCGTCCCTATCTCAGCTGAACCTTAATTTTTTTTTTTTTTTTTTATCTTATTTTTAATTTAAAAATTAATTTACAAAGACATATTGTGTATGTCTTAATGGTATGATTTGTTACGTGGTGTTCAATTTTTTGGATAGATGGCGTTGGTTGTACTGGCTTGTGTGTCCTTTGGCCTCAATTGATGTTAAGCACTTTTGAGGTATTTTTTTTTGCATTAATTGTTTGTTTTTTTCTCAGTTCCTGAACTTAGAAAGTGATTTTTGTTGCACTAAATCGTTTATCTAATAACCAAGCCCACCAACTAATGTTTTGATCCAGTTGGCACAGCATGGTTGATCGTTTTTTTCATTTTTGAAAAAGTCTTATAATTGAATAATAAGACTTTCAAAATATGAAGAATTAAGTGAAAACCCAGTGGTTTTCACTTAATTCTTCAGATCGTCTAATCAACACTTGCTAACTCTTATTTGAAGCGAATATATTATTATTTCAATTTTATTGCGGACTCAATGTAAACAGTGGCACTGTGGCGCCCTGTCCTCATAATGACCTAACATAGTATTAAATGCTACTATAATCTAATGTGGACCAAAACTTGTCTTGATATGAATAGACTAAACTTACCAACATCGCGACTAAAAATGCACTCCAATAGTACCTTTGTCATGTCCATAAAAATTTATAATAAGTTACCTGAGCTAATCAAGAATATAGATAAATATAATGTCTTTGTCAATAAATTGTAAGCATTTCCTTATGAACAAATGCTACTATAGTATAAGCGAATACTTAAGTGATAAATTATAAAATTCACAACTATCTATTTATATCTATAAATGTTGTGTATTAAAGCTCACTACCTACTCATTAAACGTAAAAATTAATTTCTAAATAAATACAAAGCGTCCAATAAATAACTTACCTTACGGATAATAAATAATAATTACGTAATAAATAATAATAAGTTAGTAAAATAATAATAAAAATTGTTTTTACAATGTTACTAAATTAATTAAAATACCTATATAATTTATAAAACAATCATTATAATTCCTAAATTAAATTCTGCATTAATAAACCAGTAAAACTAACAAATATCTAATAAAAGTTATTACATTAATCACTCAGTGTTCTTCCTCCTCTCTCCTACTTGTTCTATGCTGTGCCCGACAGGGTCCATAATTGTGACTAATATAATTATTTCCTAACAACTTTATACATTATGGTACGCAATAAAGAATTGAGAATTGAATCAATATTGTTAGGATTGTTAGGGTTGATGCAGCTGGTAGATTCTATACACATGTCGAAGGCTTGATTGAAGTGATCACGAAGTGAACTGTCAATCCATATAATCAAGATAGAATGACAGCTCACTTCGTGATCACGTGACATCTTGAGTATATGGATTGACAGCTCACCTTGCGATCACTTCACCCAAGCTTTCACTTCGCCATGTTTACAGAATCGACCGACTGATGTCCATAAGTGTCAGTGCCAACTTACCATCAGGTGACCGATTGTTTGATTGTCACGTCATGATTAAACTAAAACACACAGCTAAACCACGCTTGTTCGATAAGCCAGAGCTAAAACACCCATATTAAAAGTACCAGACGCTTTTTCTTATCTAAGGTAGACACGTAAACCTAATTTCCTTTCTTTCTATTTTCAGTCATTCTCTAACAGTGCTGCCCATCCCGCTGTCTTAAAACCATTCTACACGCGATAATAATTAATTAACGAGCACTAATTACTAAAACCGGGCCTTGGCAACGTCCCGGAAAAAAAGCTTAATTACACAAAAAGAAAACTCGAGTTACAGAAATATCTTACGAGTACAGTCATAGAAGTAATAGGTTCGCCACCGTGGACTGTTTTATTTCACTGTGATACCGATTGGTCGATTTTCAATCGATGACATTTATCGACGTCGCGTCGGTTGGTGTTGTAGCTTTGGTTTTAGTACGAACTGTAGGTCGACGTCGACTGATCCAACCTACATTGATTGTTGATTGATCGATTGGAACCTATTGTAAACTCCTTCCGCTCTGGGCGGAGTGGAAGGGAGTGTCAGTCTCTTACTGACTAAAACCCATCCGTGTTCCTTCTAAAGCCCTTCGCGTTCCAGGGCTGCGGTGACTCTTTCGAATAAATTCCGCAACCCTGGCAGAATTGTAATACCCTTCCCGACTCAACATAAGCATTTCTAACTTTTATCAATTTCACACAATAACACCTACGAGTAGTAAGTATTTCATAACGTGACTTATACAATAAGGGCCCACTTGTACAAAGCAGAGTTGTTTTAATTTTAACCCGTAGTCTTTATTTTAACACTGAGTTAAAAAAAAACTATCAATTGTACAAGCGCACAGTGGTTCACTTTTCACAAAATAAGCAATCTTTAAAAAATACAACCGAATTGAGAACCTCCTCCTTTCTTTGAAGTCGGTTAAAAGGTTACCTAAGTCATAAACCCAACTATAAACTTTAGTGAAATCCCTTTCACTGGTTTATTCCATTTTGAACTTAGTTTTCTCCGCAAGTCTTGACTTGATAAAAAAATATTTCAAAACTGACGAAGTTTACAACGCCTTGACTGTACTTTAGCTACAAAAATACCTACCTTTCTTAATTGCCGTTTTTACGAACAAATGCTCACGTTTCGATATATTAAGTTTTCTTTGATAACATATAAAAAACTTACAACAATATACAAAAACTCCTTTGTAAAACCTGATTCTGTGTAAAAGAAACGATTTGTTTTTTTTGCTAATTTTCCCGTTGAATTATCAAAGTGTTCACTGTAGAAGGATTTGTTTGTTGAAACACTTCTGTTGCCGTGTTTAAAGTTAAGCAGGTTTCGTTTACTTTTACTTTAAAGTTTTAAACAAATAACAAAAAATATCTGGCGTACAGGGAGGCTACTCTCTAAGCCCGAAGTCCGGTAGTTTCGGGCTTAGTTGCGGGCGTATTCTACTCCGTATCACCTACGGACTTGCGATTAGTTCCGAACCCGAACTAAGAATAAATGACACATTAATTCTTAGTGGTAAGGTGAGACGGACTAGAATACGCCCGCAACTAAGCCCGTGACAACGGACTTTGGGCTTATAGAATAGCCCCCAAGATGCCAGCACATCAAGCTACAACAATCTGCCAAATTTCTTTAATTGAATTTCAACTTTATCGCCAAAGCATTATGTTCAAGGTTGATTGGAAATAATTATTATTTACAGTTTCGGGTAGCTTGATGAACTGGCGTCAGTACATACGTGTGGTCGAGACTCTCGAGAGGGCGCTAATGTGCGTAAGCTAACATAGGCTCCACGTATTTACATAATTTAAAAATAGTTCCAGTGATCAAATTATAAGTGAAAACAGTTTCAGTTACAAGAAACAGTAAAACTCAGTGATAATAGTTATAGTTTGCAAGAAATACGCGAAGACTATAAAGAAAATTCATATTTAGTGCCAAAAAGATCAACGAACGTTATTCAAATTGTAAACAAACTCATCAGCTGCCAGAACTACCAGAACCCAGTTGCTTTGTTTAACAATCAAGAGATTTTCGATGGATCAAGCTCTAAGAAGGTAAGTATGAGAGTGATTAATAAGAAAATTTTATATTGGGAATATCGAACTAAAACAATTAGAAAAATACCAGTCATCCTGGTTAATTCCATACATCAGCACCATCTATCCTTTTGTGACGGAACCTGTTCATACCATCGAACCATTGACGTTTTGTTGTACTGTTGCTCACTAGAGGTCAGCACCAGTAACAAAACAAAGAATGTTATACGAAATGGCACAAAATTCGCAAAATTGCGCAGGTTGTACTCAAGATCTACTAAACGAATTGCACCTCACTTGTACACTATGCAATAATAAATATGATTTAGAGTGTGGGAATATCTCCATAAACCATTTCATGAAGACAATGACTCCAACCCATAAAAAAATATGGAAATGTCAAGATTGCCGATGTAAAATGCCAAAAACGGGAAATACGGACACATCAATACGACCACAGACATCCATTCAGAGCCAACGAACAATCTCACCCAACGAAGAAAATACCTAATGTAACAATTCGGAGGAATACCTATCCTAACAACGATTCAACCACTTTTGAGAATCTGAGCATATTAGGCGATACGATTTGCCTAGAAGAAAAAACCACCTCAAACATCAACACACACGCTGAACTGTCACTACAAAACCTAAGCGAAATCATTATGATGCGTCTGAAAGAAAATAATGATTCAATAATAACTGAGCTACGAAACACCATACAAACTGAAATAAATAAAGCTATCACGAAACTTGCGGAAGATTTCGAGCGGAAAACCAGTAATTTGTCAAAAGAAAATGAACAAAGAATACAGGATATTGAAGAGATTAACACCAAGATAGAAAAGTTACAAAAAGAAAATGAAAAATTAAAACAAGAAATATCTAAAATAAAAACATCATCCTCTTCCCCGGTAATCGAATGTACAGAGAGCAATTCCAAGAAGATAGTCATCTACGGCCTCACCGAGTACTACAAAGAGCCTGAAGTTGACCTGCATAACCGAATCATTGATGTGTTTCGTGATATTCTACAAGTGGACTTGATGGGGTACGTAGAAAATATGTATAGATTAGGCAGAAATAACACTAATACCCGACCACTGGTGATAGAATTAATAAGCAAGAGAATGACTAAATACATCAAAAACAATAGCCACTACTTTCAGGGCACTGAATTGTCTGTATCTGAATTTTTAGACGAAAATTCACGTAAGGAAAGACAACTAATGCGAGCGGAAATGATAAAGGCAAGAAAGAAAGACTTATACGCAGTAATAAGAAATAATCAGTTATAAATAGAAGGGAAAGTCACCATTTTAAGAGATGAAACACACAAAAGTCAACCCAGCTAAGCAGAAAATGAGAAAAATAGTAATTCGACTTCTCACGACACCTGCCAACGAGATCCAACAGTCAGTGATGAAGAGACTGACAATAATTCCTTTCGAAAACACAGACCAACTATTTAAAATTCTGTTTCAAAATGTTCAGAGTCTCTATAATAAACAACATATACTTGAAACCTTCATCGTAGATAACCCGACTTATAATGCGATATGTATATCAGGGTCTTGGTTATCGAGAGAAAAATTACGCATGATAGATTTTAGTGGATATAAAATAGCAGCGTCATACTGCCGCAGCAGAGAGGGAGGCGGCGTCTGCTTCCTCCTGCAAGATCTTATCGAATTCAAAGAAAGAAATGATACAACGAATATGTCCATAGAATATATTTTGGAAGTATGTGCAATCGAGTTACCTAAAGAAAATATATTATTAGTTACAATGTATTGGAATAGAAGAGAGGAAGAAATATTTATTAGCCAGTTAAAATGTATCGTAAATTATATAAATAATAAGTATTATAAATTAAATATACATAGTTATACGTGGAGACTTTAATGTAAATATTTTGGAGAGAAATGTTAAAACTAGCCAATTCCTAGACCTAATGCTAGAATATAAACTAACACAATACATAAAAACACCCACGCGAATAACACAAACTACATCTACATGTTTGGACTTAATATTTACAAACACGAACAAAAATAAAATATATACAGCAGTAGAGGAACTAGGTTTTTCAGACCACAGCGGAACAATTATACACATCACCATACCAACACCACAGTTAGCTACACAAACAACTTGGTATGTTAAAAAAAGATTATTTAACAACACGAACATTTTAAAGTTTAAGTCTATATTAAATGAACATGATTGGAAAAAAAACCTACCTCAAAATCAAAATTTAAATGATAATTACAAGGCATTCCATGATACACTAACAATTATCCTTAACCTTTGTATGCCAATATGTAAAATCAAACTAAAAACCAATGTAAAAAAACACTGGTTAACGACCGGCATTAAGATCTCCTGTAAAAACAAAACATTGTTAAAAATACTCACCCTCAAAACAAAAAATTCTATCATTACAAATTACTATAAAAACTATGAAAAAATATTAAAAAATCTAGTTACTGCATCAAAAAGGATACAATACATAAATAAAATAAAAAAAATCAAACAATAAAGTCAAAACCATGTGGAGTATCATAAATGAGCAAATAAATAACGACCTTATATCTGAACCTAAACAAGTAGCCAACATGTTTAATAATTTCTTTGCGTCCATTGGGGAAGACAGCGCCAATTCATCTAGAAGCAAACCGGGGAGCACCTCTGTACTAAATCCCACAGTGAACACGATGTTTCTTGGCCCAATGGACGCGTGGGAAGTAAACAAAATAATTAAAAACCTGAAAAATAAAAGTAGTCACGGGATTGACGAAATACCACCACTGCTTTTAAGACAATGCGCAGATGAACTTACCTTGCCGTTTTACCTGCTACTGAACCAGTCATTCGACGAAGGTATCTTCCCAGATTTATTAAAACAATCGCTAATAAAGCCAATCCACAAAAAAAAATACGAAAACAGATCCAAACAACTATCGTCCAATAGCTCTCTTGCCATCAGCCTCAAAAGTTTTCGAAAAAGCTATGTCAAAATTCAAAATTCAAAAATTCAAAATTCAAAATTCATTTTATTTCATCATCATTTCATATTCATTTGCGAAAAATACAATATTTTTGATGAATGCCAGAATGATTTTCGGAAAAAACGATCCACCACCTTAGCAGTCTATAAGTATATCCAAGAAGCCCTTAACATCATTAATAACAAAAAATACGCTGTAGGAATATTACTAGACATGACCAAAGCCGACGACAAAGTACAATTTGGGATATTGCTAAACAAATTATACGGAATAGGTATACGCGGAAAGGCTCATGAATGGTTAACATCTTACCTAAAGAATAGGAAACAGTTAGTTGAGATAGAATACTTTAACCATAAGAATAAAGAGATTGAAAAAACTCGGTCACATGTTAAAGCAATTAACGCCTCAATTCCTCAAGGCAGCGTCATAGGATGCCTCTTATTCTTAATTTATGTTAATGACCTACCTAAGACCATTGAAAAGCCATGTGTCTTATTCGCGGACGACATATTCATATTAGTCTCATGCCAAAACAATGACAATATACAAGAAACTCTCGATTCCATACTGACTAAAACTTGCAACTGGATGAACGTACATAACCTCGAGATAAACTACTCTAAAACCAAATTAATAACTTTCCACCCTTACCAAAAAACCCCTTTAATTTTAGATTTTGTTTTCAACGACTCAACATTAGAAACCGTCAACGAATTTACCTTACTCGGACTAGTTATAGACACACATATAAACTGGAAATCACACATAGGTACAGAAAACTCACTCTAAAATTTCTAAATTCTCTTACGCCCTTCGTGAAACAAAAAGACCACTAATTTTCAAACAGCTCTTACGACCTATTATGCTTATGCCTATGCATGGCTTAGCTATGGTGTCGCCCTTTGGGGAAACAGCACAGATACACCAACACTATTCACCCTTCAAAAGAAATTGGTTAGAATCCTGGTAAATATTGAGCAAACAGACAGCTGCAAGCTTTTCTTTCAAAAACATAATATACTGACCCTTCCCTGTATATATATATTCTAGAGACATGCAAATTTGTACGGAAACATCAGGAATTTTATTCAAAACGTGGAGAAACTCAGACACGCTATCTACTCAGAGACCAATCTAGGCTAAACTTACCAAGTTCTCGATTAAAAATGCACTCAAAAAGTCCCTATGTAATGTCCATTAAGTTATACAATAAACTACCCGCATTCATTAAAAAAGAAGAGAAAATTAACATATTTTTAAGAAAACTTAGACAATTTTTACTCAATAAAAGCTACTACTCGGTAAACGAATTTCTAAGTGATAGACATGGGCTGGCAGTGATGTGTTATTTTTCAGTTTTTATTTATTTTAGTTATAATTATTGTAGTTGATAAGTTTTTTAGTGTTCTGTGCGTTTTTTCCGGCAGAATAAATTGATTTTCTTTCTTCTTTTCTTTCTATAGACTAATAAAGTCATAACTCATAACTGAAGTACCTATTTATGTCCTTAATTTTTATTTGATTTATTAATTCTACCTATTTACATCTCTCAATAGATAACTATAATAACAGTTTCCTAAGTAATTTTACATTTCATAAAATGCTTCCTCTCTCCTAACCTAGATACTTATCTTGCTGTGCCCGACAGGGTCCATATGAACCTATTTGTTATTTTACCACCTAAGAATACATGTGGAATGCAATAAAAGTATTGAGTATTGAGTACTCCTTCCTTCCTATTGGAGCGCTTACTCCACACTGTATTTCCTGAAAAACACGTAAGTCCTTATTCTTGGAATGGAAAGAACCGATTTAATTAAACTTAATACGCAAACGTAAGATACATGTATGTCAATGATATTTTCGGAAAATATTATATAATTTTTCATCATCTTCTGAACCTTTTCCCAACTATATTGGGGTCGGCTTCCAGTCAAACCGGATTCAGCAGAATACCAGAATTTTACATGGAGCGGCTGCCTACCAGACCTCCACAACCCATTAACTGGGTAACACGGTAGTTCTTGGCAAGACTAGAGTCAGATTAACTGGCTTCTAACAATCCGTAACGACTGCCAAAGATCTACAAATGACAGCCGGGACCAACGGCTTAACGTGTTTTCCGAGGCACGGCGGAAACTCGGTAAGATAGTCACCCATTCACAGACCAACCTTGGCAATCGTTGCTTAACCTTGATCAACCCATGTGGCTGATATTTTTTAGCCACGAGCTCCTCAGAAAAGATTATACAGGTTGTTATTAAATTAAGGGTGATATTAGGTAGCTGATTTACGTTAGGAAAAAATAAATGCCGGCTTTATTTAGTTCCACCTGCATCAGACTGCTTGAAAAGTCATTTGTTCGGAACTTTTTAGCCGTTTATTGTGTTCGATTTTATTGAAAAAAATCTCTAGGGGGATAGCTAGGAACGGGCTGGATCGACCAGGTATATTATCTACCCAACATCACCCTTAAATATGAGCAGGCACTTCTGGAACACCTTGTAGAGAGGAGGAAAGTAGATTTATCACTTTCTAGAAAACTTAAAATTTCTCTCGCTGTCTCTACAAAAATCGTCACCCACCCGTATTTTACTTAGGTGGATGACGACGGATTCAAAACATCTATATCAATCTTGCTGACCAGAAATCTTCGGCAGATAAATAGCCTATATCAATAAATATTTAGAAAACTGTTAACCTTCCGCCAACGACCGCTTCCACTTCTTAACCCGAAATATAATTAACGTTAAAACTGTGGTCGCAACACGAGTACAGTCAATCGCACTCTTCAAACAACGAATACCGCTCTAACTGCTACGACTTAAAGGCGCTGTCAATCTCAAATGGTTACCATAGATGTGGGGTTCACTGTACTTCCCTTTGTGTTCTTTGTACTGTGGTTTTGTTACAACATTTATTTGTTATTTGTTTTAAGGTACGAGTTTCGCGGTTACCGGTATTTTGCTTCGCTCCCGTTTTTCGATAGCTTTGCCAGGGTGAACAATGTTTTGAAACGGTTTTTAATTTGAGTGAGGTTTTTTGTTTATTTTATGGAGATTAAGGTTTGTAGTCTGCATAGAAACTTCGTTTTTTGATATTTTTTTTTAATTACTCACATTTCTTGATTGAGATGCAATTGTGTTGTGTGTTGACTTATATAAAGTTGGTTGGAAATTAGCAATCCATTACAAGCACTCCTCGACTTTGAATTAAGGTGTGACTTGGCAGACACATGCAGGTAACTTTGAAAACAATTCAATAATATTATAGGTACCTACTATGGAGCTTTTCTGACTCTTTTGACCTTCTTCCACTCTAGGTAAAGCGGAAGTGCGTGTCAGACTCCTACTGACTAAAGCTGATCCGTGTTCCTTCTAAAGCCCTTTGCGTTCCAGGGCCACGGTGACTCTTTCGAACAAATTCCGCAACCCTCACTTTTTATATTAGAAAAAGCTATGTTCGTAAAAACAAATACACATTTGTTTCCTCGTATGGCAGACAAAATCCAAGAAATAGACGTGATGATAACAAACTATATGTACACACATCAAAATGCGCAAGAACAGGATTTCCTAAATGTCCTACGGGAAAAAACGGGATATGCGCGGACGAAGTCGCGGACAAAAGCTGGTCCATTATTGCAGGTATATTCATTACATTTTACCTTAATAACGAAACTATCAAACTCTAATCTAATCTTGTCCGTGTTGACCCACATCTAAAAGTTACCCTTAGTGAAGAAAATTTCTAAACTCTGGCTTCTAAACTGTTTAAAATGATCCAATCAACTAATAAAAACCCATTTCGCAGAAATTTAACATAATCCGAGCAGGCTAGGGTTAAATACAAAATTATCCTCATTCGAAATTTTGAGTATGTCTTTATCCTGTTTGTATAAAAACAAGCGTAGACCGGTTTGAAGATACGTGAGCAAATCTTGTAAGATTAAGAGTATAAATACGGAAGGAAAGGTCCCAAACGTCACACAACAACTCCACATCTCTTCACGAACGTTTCTCTATTACCTAACAACAAACAAAATGGCCGCCATCAAGACTGCATTCATCCTCCTGCTGGTCGCCTTCGCCATGGTGATGGTGACCGTTGAGGCCGCCCGCGTCGGACCCTGCGACCAGGTCTGCTCCCGTATCGACGCTGAGAAGAACGAGTGCTGCAGGGCTCATGGCTACTCCGGCTACAGCAGCTGTAGATACGGTCAAATGAATTGTTACTGACGGAACTCCGCGAGTGCACCGGTACCTTAGTGGAGCTTCGACTAAACTTCTGGACGTCCATCTTTCGAAGAATATGAAGAGGTAATCAAGAGCTGCCTGTTTAATTGTAAATCATCAAACTTATGAGTGATATTATTTGTAAGTTCCACTTTTTCAGAATTTTGCATTTGTTTTGGTTATTGATTAAAAATTATTAGTTGTAATAATTTTTGTTTTTTCTTTCATTTTTTTTATCAATTGTTCCATAGGAATAGGAGTGTAAATATTTCAGTGTTTGTAATAATACAAACTTCAAAAGCGTAGTAATAAGATTACTGAC
Source organism: Mamestra configurata (assembly GCA_002192655.3). Classification (NCBI taxonomy): domain Eukaryota; kingdom Metazoa; phylum Arthropoda; class Insecta; order Lepidoptera; family Noctuidae; genus Mamestra; species Mamestra configurata. Next base: position 103,233 of record NDFZ01005403.1, on the reverse strand, counting down.
GTAGTAGAGTTTACAAGAAAAGTTTTTTCTTAAGTTCTCCAGATATATTATTGGAGAATATCTTAGGCTGACGGTGAAACGAGAAGTTTCGTGGCAGATTACACAAGTATCACAAAAATGGAAATATCACTATGACTTGTTTGGGATGGGACTATATACATGTATCATTAATGGTATCACGTACACTAGAAATAGATTACAATATCACTTCTTGCCTTTGAGCCTTTGAGGGGTATATCTGTCACAGTCTGAACTACAGGGGAACCTATTACCGGCGAGCGTCGGGTGGTGATCGCTGTCCGATTACCACCAGGCCCGGGTCGATGGCGCGTTGTGTTTCACGCGCGCCTCAAAGAGATGTCAGCATAGCAGACGGGGCCCGCTAGGGCCAGAGCCTGCCAGGGTTGCGGAATTTGTTCGAAAGAGTCACCGCGGCCCTGGAAAGCAAAGGGCTTTAGAAGGAACACGAATGGGTTTTAGTCATTAAGAGTCTGACACGCCCTTCCGTTCCACCCCGAGCGGAAGAAGTCATTTGATGATTACCGTAGGCACCCATTTGGTGGTTATTTTTGCCTATTCCTCGTGTATACTCAGAGAAAAGGACGCCTGGATCCAGCACTCCATGGCTGTTGGGCAAAATGTAACTTGTTAAAAATGTTTAATCTGGTAATTATGGGTGTTATATAGGTACAACTCTGCCCAGCTCTCTCGGGGAATGCGTGACGTTATATTCTTCACCTTCCCGCCCTGGTTCCGAACCCACATGTCGAATCTCAATAAAAACAAAAATAATACAAATCTGTTTGACAAAAGAAACAGCCGACTTCAAAATAACAAAAATGATTTAAAACCATACTACTGAACCGATTTCGATAACATTTCTACGGTACCAATTGGAAAGTACATCCATTCACATAATAAAATATTTTTTTCAAATCGGTTCATAAATAACGGAGGATTGAGATAACAAACAAAAAAAATCGGCCAAGTGCGAGTCGGACGAATACGAAGGGTTCCGTACAATTATCTATAAAAACGGCAAAAAAATCACGTTTGTTGTATGGGACCCTTATATATTTATTTTATTCTGTTTTTTTAGTATTTGTTGTAATAACGGCAACAGAAATACATCATCTGTGTCATTAAATGTCAACTATCTAACTATCACGGTTCATGAGATACAGTTTAGTGACAGACGGACAGACAGACGGACAGTGGAGTCTTAGTAATAGGATCCCGTTTTACACATTGGGTACGGAACCCTTAAAATACAACCGAATTGAGAACCTCTTCCTGTTTTTGAAGTCGGTTAAATATTAGTCAAGGCTAACAAGCTGATGACGCCACTGAGATTGACGTCTTAGTCACTGACTTTTCAATAATGTAGGTATTTATCTTTTTTTTACGAATTTGTATAACAGGAAAACTATAACACTGTAGGTACCCATAACCAGTTTTTGTTGCCATAACAAACCAGCTTTTTATACAATATAAAAAATATAAAAATATAAATACGTATTTGCATATTTCGAATATAAAAATGTTGGTAGGTACTCATGCTGTTTACTTGTTTTGATTTATAATTCGATATTAATTATTATTTTAATTGAATTAATAAAATATATTTACAAAACTCTTCCGTTATTGAGTGACTGAGTGACAGAAAACGCACAGGCCAAACTACTGGTCGTAGAAAGCTGTAATTTGGCATGTAGGTACAATCGATCAAGCTATTTGGTATGCAGGCAACTACTTTTAAACAAAGTTGTGAGTGTTGAGTAGACAATTATTGTACAGCACACTCGTAAGTATGTCACAAGCCTAATAAGTTATAATGCACACATTAGAAGTAAATATTGGCAGTGCAGTGGAAAAAAAATATTTTTGCCTGTACACCAATTAGCTTTGTTGACTGCACCTTGGAGAGTGCATAAAAGGATTCCCGGGACGGGAACGGGATAAAACGGCAATTGCTCCTTCGAAGTCGCGGGCAAAAGATGGTACCTACCTCTATTATCGCCAAAAAGCCGTTGGTCTTGCGCCTAATCTCTCCCAGTTCGTTTCGGATTACCATTAATGCAATGGTAATCCGAAACGAACTGGGAGAAATTACTAGGGACTATGTGAGTTAAGGAACAGAGAGTGCACTAATGTTCGCACATACCTGTGCACTATAATATTTTCTGCATTGGCTGATCTCGTTTGCGAATGGCCACCGTCGTAGGTCAGGAGGATAAATTATTAGTTTAAATTATCATCTCAAAATTATCTACTAGGCACATTTTTACATTCCTACTAACATTATTTATTTAATAAGGCACACTAACAGCTTATTTCCAAAATTAATCACATAACTTATGGCATCGAGGATCCTGTTTAATAAGCCACTTACAAGCATGCACAACTTTCTTAGAGCGAGTGGTTCATTGTAATTATTAAAAATGGTTTAAACAAAAATAATTAGCATTAACAAATTGAGACTTAATCAAGATTTAAATAGTTGAATTATAAAATCAATTTTAAATTACAAAACTTGAACTAAATTACATAAAATACTAAAACATTACTTAAAATATCCTAAGCTTCAATAAATAACATCAAGAAATCGATAGTATCCAGATTCAATCATAATCTGCTTAGCCTTTTCCCAAATATATTGGAGTCGACTTCCAGTCAAACCAGATTCAGCTGAATACCAGTTTTTTACGAGGAGCGGCTGCCTTCTAGATCTCCACAACCCATTAACTGAGTAACACGGTAGTTCTTGGCAAGACTGGAGCCAGATTTACTATCTTCTGACAAACCGTAACGACTGCCAAAGATCTACAAATGAAAGCCGGGACCAACGGCTTAACGTGCTTTCTGCGGCACGGAGGAAACTCGGTATGTTGAGATGGTCACCCATCCACAGTCCTTGGCAAGCGTTGCTTAACCTTGAAGATCTACCCGTATCAACAATAGTATTTAATCTCAATAAAAATAAAAATTAAATAAAACTTAACTAAATAAGTCACGGCTAATAAGCTAATGAAGTGATGACGTTGTTGGGATCAACGTTGCAGTCACTGGCTTTTTGTTCATGTAGGTTTCATCATGTACCATATTATGTAAGATATGCTCGCCATGAGAAATGGCAGACATGTCGTGAGCCACCCTTATTTAAAATCCTGCATGCATGTATTATTTTAATTCTGTTTTGTATACAAATGTTTAAGCAAATAAAAAATCTTTCTTTCTTTCTGGCAGGCATTGATTCTGGCGCGTTACAGTATCAAAACCTTGCTCCATTAGATCGTATACCGTAGCAAATATACCTTATGTAATTGGGTTATAAAACACAATGTCAAAACGAAATCCTCTCTATTTAAACCGCAAAGCAAGTTTCCTGAAATAATAAAGCTCTAATTATCCAGAGTAAACTCATTAACGATCTGTTTGTCTTCGATGGTGTGAAGACAAACCTGAGCTAATAGGCGGCCGTAGCGTAGTATTGACTTTTTAGTCGAGGTCTATTTAATGGCGTTATGTTGACATGCAGCCATGAAACGCGGACATTTTGCTTGAAGCAGATTTTGTTTTGTAGTTGTTAAGTAACCCACAATAAAACTGAGGTTGAAAATGGTTCTGTCGGTTTTAGGATTCCATACCTGAAGAAGTAATTATCGGAAGCCTAAAACTAAGCCTCCGCTGTCCGTCCATCCGTCAGTCAGTCAACAGAATTATCTCATGAATCGTGTAAATGAATAGATGCACTACCTACACCATCGAAAAAGAGATCAGGTGAAAATATCTTCCTTAAATGTACAAAACGCTGATTTAATAATAATAATTAATTAATTAAAAAATAAATTAAAAAGCCTTTTATTCTACCATAAATATGTACAACAATTTAAACATATTATTCACATTTTATTATTATTCTTATTATAAGATTTAATTTTCATAATATTTATTTATAATTATTTATTAATTTTAATTATATTCAAATTTGTAATCGTATCTTTGCCATGTGCTTTTATGCCAATATAGATAATTAATAATAATAATTGACATTAATAATAATTAATACTTATAAACGTTATATAAACATTTTAAACAAATAATAATAAACATTTATTTCGGAAGAGATTCCATATTTGTTAGTAACAATATAAACTTATAAACTAGTGTCGGTAACCATTTATTCTAAGCTGCGCGAGGCACACCGATCCTGGGGAATGTCTACGTGACTTATTAGCTAACGTACCAAGATTGGTGTTGGGGCTGGCGCGAACACGGCTTAGCAGAGAAGTACATGGTGGCCGAAAAACTATCAACGTCCGCGTCGGCAATCATGCCCGACACGCTACAAAAACGCGGCAACCCCATCAACACCAATTCCCCATCAATTGATTGAATATTTATAATTATAAGCACAAGTTAACAAAATAGCTACATTTGTTGTTATCTTCGAATATACAATTGATCAGTGTAGGTACCTTTGTATACAAAATATTGTAAAACTTATATTTGAAAAGAGTAACTATGGAGTTTCTTGTCCGTTCTTCTCCATAAGAATCTACTTTTTGCGAATGGACAACTAGAGTCACTTATATTTTAATTTATTTTAAAATGTAAATTTGACGTTCAAAAGTGCCTTTTAATGGTCTAGTTGAAATAAATGAATTGACTTTGACTTTGCAAATAAATAGAAATAAAAAAGCTGGTTTGTGATCACTTCATCAGCTTATTAGCCGTGACTTGTTTAGTTAAGTTTTTTTTTTATTTATTTTTTTATTGTCAATGTCAAAGTCAAAGACACTGCCAATATTTATTTCTAATGTGTGCATTATAACTTATTAAGCTTATGACATACTTACGAGTGTGGTGTACACTAATTATTGTCTAATCAACACTCACAACTTTGTTTAAAAGTAGTTGCTTGCATACCAAATAGCTTGATTGACAGTACCTACATGCCAAATTTCAGCTTTCTACGACCAGTAGTTTGGCCTGTGCGTTGTCTATCACTCAGTCACTCAGTAACGCACAAACACTAGCGGTCCCAACAGATGTTGTCCTGTCCGAACGTTTGCTTTGTTTTTGACGAAAAATTATAGAAATCAATTGCAGCGCCACCTACCGGATCTAATTGTAAATCTAAACCATTGTCAAATCCCCTTGAACACACACAAAAAATTTCATCAACTCCGCTGTCCATCTGTCTGTCCGTCTGTCACCAGGCTGTATCTCATGAACCGTAATAGTTAGACAGTTGAAATTTGATGACACAGGTGATGTATTCTCTTGCCGTAACAAATACTAAAAAACAGAATAAAATAAATATTTAAGGGGGATCCCATACAACAAACGTGATTTTTTTGCAGTTTTATAGATAATGGTACGAACGAACCTTTCGTACGCGAGTTCGACTCGCACTTGGTCGATTTTTTTTATGTTTGTTATCTCAAACCTCCGTTATTTACGAACCGATTTGAAAAAATATTTTATTATGTGAATGGATGTACTTTCCGATTGGCCCCGTACAAATGTTATCGAAATCGGTTTTGTAGTTTGGTTTTAAATCATTTCTGTTATTTGGAAGTCGGCTGTTTTCTTTAAAAAAAAAAAAACATTTATTTCAGGTAAAGACCCATAGGTGTTCGATTAATACAGCAACATAAATAATATTATCAATTTCTTACTACATTAATTAAAAAAAAAAAAGTCAAAAGTCAAAAAGATTTGTTTTTTGTTTTTATTGATATTCAACATGTGGGTTCGGAATCTAAATAAGAGTGAATAACGGGATCATTCAGTCTTATTTAGGTCCAGTTGACCGGTTGGCAATTGACAGTGCAGAATGGATATAGAACAAGGGCAGAAAGGTGAAGAATATAACGTCACGCATTCCCCGAGAGAGCTGGGCAGAGTTGTACCTATATAACACCCATAATTACCAGATCAAACATTTTTTAACAAGTTACATTTTGCCCAACAGCCATGGAGCGCTGGATCCTGGCATCCTTTTCTCGGAGTACACACGAGAAATAGGTACGGCAGACAAAGGCCAACATGGCGGGGGCTCCTACGAACAGAATAGTGGGGAAAACGGAGATGTCGGACTTTGATCAGCTGTGGTACCAAATAGGCTAGATACCTAGATCTAGATTATGCCAAAACCAGAAATTGCGTAAGATGACCGAGCTTTGGCCGTTTTTTTTTTTATAAACATTTTCTAAAAATGAAACCTAGCTAGATCGATTTATCGCCCCGGAAACCCCCTTCATTTTCTTTTTTTTTTTAAGGGTGGGAAATCATCAAATGACTTCTTCCGCTCCGGGTGGAGTGGAAGGGCATGTCAGACTTTTACTGACTAAAACCCATCCGTGTTCCTTCTAAAGCCCTTTGCGTTCCAGGGCCGCGGTGACTCTGTCGAACAAATTCCGCTACCCTGGCAGGCTCTGGCCCTAGCGGGCTCCGTCTTCTCTGCTGACATTTCCTTAAGGCGCGCGTGAAACACAACGCGCCATCGCCCCTAAAACCCCCTGCATACTAAATTTCATGAAAATCGTTGGAGCCTTTTCCGAGATTCAGATTATATACAACGTGTTGTTTTGCATCCTCGTCAAATTTCAGGAGGTTGTCATAAAAGACATAAATAATCAATTGAAAGTACTGTAGTGGGCAATAACTAAAAAGCGCTGCTTTTATTTGTTGTTGAATTTTAACAGTTTTTCAGAATTAAACCCTTAACTTAATACAAATAAAACAGAATCACCCGACTACGCACACAGCGACAATGCAGCTGTGTGCGTGAGTGTCGACGTCATACCTACGAAATGACCGGTAGCAATAATTTTACCTAATTTTATTTCGAATATCACCTACATTGTTGTCACAAATTTTGCTTGATAATTAACTCATTTTTGAGCATCATTCGATGAATGATCGTTGCGTTACATGTATTGTTTGCGTTTGTTTGTGTGTGAAAGCGCGGTTATAAGGCTAGTAACAGACGGGCCGCGTTGAAATACGGCTGGTTCACACTTACGGATTTCCGTAAATAAGCAAAAAAATAAAATAAATACCTACTCATTTTATTGTTGATTTGGGTCGAGAATCATTAGCATAATTACGTCCTTGAATTTGACGAGGATGCAAAACAACACGTTGTATACATATACATATTTACAAGAATTGCTCGTTTAAAGGTATTAGATCATAACTATTATGAAAAAAACTAGTACCCGTCTTGTATTACCATATCCAAGCACCTTCCTTTCAGACATCGCAAAACAAACAGCGGTAGATCGCGTAGTCAATTAGCTGACAACCTGTCACAACACTCACTACCTTACTCCTGTAACTTAAAGTCCAAATTCGAATGCCAAGGTATTGCTGCAAAGCGGTTTGTCAGCATCTTATTAGACATTCCGTTTCGGGTCTTTGTGAGCTTCAGTACTACCGTAGTAACAGACTGGGGCCTAGTATCTGTTATGAAACGACGGGACATCGATCAATTCGTGAACTGATATTTATAAAGAGCTCTAGTCATTGCTTAATTATTGAGTTGTCAGAACCAAAGGTCTTTTGTTCAAATTAGGCTGAGAGCCAGCACTTTTTGAACGTCACATAAAACATTCCCCCAAAACGTGTATGTTTGTTACTTCTTCACGCGCAAACGGCTGGACTGATTTAGATGAAATTTGATATAAAGATTGTTTGAGTCCCGGGAAAGAATATTGGATAGTTTTTATCCCGGGAGTATGTTCCCTTGGGATAATTTTCGACAATCACGTGGGCGGAGCCGCGGGTGGCAACAAATATACAATAAAACAAAATCCCCCTGCAGCGTTTGTCTATTGAACGGATTTTCATATGGTTTTAAACCATGGACGGAGTGATACTTACAGAAGGTTTGGTAAAAATGATAATATAATATGACGATGACTGTTGAAGACGATAGTAGAAGTCATACTGATCGGGAGCGTATACGTCGATATAGAGCTACCAGAATTTATGCATATATAAGGCAGCTATGTACATGTGTGTATTCATTGGGAAGTGACGGAGAACCTCTACCTAACCTGGTTTGTAAATTGACAACTGAAAGAAAGAAAGAAAGAAAAGTAGTTTATTTGGCACACACATATACACACAATATTTGTACAAAAATGCTTAATTTTAAAACAATTATATTGTTTGTGTAAAATGCCAGACAACGTAATTCCCTGACGCTGATTTTCAACTGAACCTTAATTATGTTGAAGTGTACGGATGTAACAAACAAAACAAAGAAAGAAACAACAAGAACAACAACAACACTAACAACTACTACAACAATAACTTTGGTTGGACTGAAAGAAACAAGACTTCTCTCTCCTTTTTTCAGTCCAACCAAAGTTCTGTATGAGGTCGCCCTGTTCAGTAAGTCCGCTCTGTGCCCACATTTCTCCAACTACTATGGACTCCAATGTCATGGAGAGCTAGCTTAGCCTTAACCTGATAGATAGCTGGACTCCAGTCCGTTGCTGAAAATTTAGTATTGAGAATTTGGTATAGATATTTTTAGTGATTGAAAGATCTTTCAAGACGCTTAGTTGTCACTTCGCGTGACCCAAGGGCTACCTTTGGACAAAAGATAAGCATTGCCATACAACGTGGCAATGCTGCCAGCCTTTTGGGTACTTTACCTGTGGCCGATGCGAACGAATTTTTCGACGCCATATTTTAGACTATATTTAGTTCGTTTTTTTTTTTATTTAAGTGTATGTATAGTAAATAGTTGTAAATTATGTGTTTTTACTGTATTTTTATGTTCAAACTATCTTTTAGTGATTAATTACAACAACTAGAGGTACAGGGTGACAAAAGTAATGCTTAATTCTTCATTATAATAGGTCCTCCTATAGTTCAGACTGTGACAGATATACCCCTCAAAGCCTCAAAGGCAAGAAGTGATATTGTAATCTATTTCTAGTGTACGTGATACCATTAATGATGTATATAGTCCCACCCCAAACAAGTCATAGTGATATTTCACTTTTTGTGATTCTTGTTAAATCTGCCACGAAACTTCTCGTTTCACCGTCAGCCTAATATTCAAATATTCTCTAATAATATATCTGGAGAACTTAAGAAAAAACTTTTCTTGTAAACTCGACAACGTAAGTAATCTTTTTACTACGCTTTTGAATTTTATGTTACAAACACTGAAATATTTACACTCCTATTCCTATGGAACAATTGATAAAAAAAATGAAAGAAAAAACCAAAATTATTACAACTAATAATTTTTAATCAATAACCAAAACAAATGCAAAATTCTGAAGAAGTGGAACTTACAAATAATATCACTGATAAGTTTGATAATTTACAATTAAACAGGCAGCTCTTGATTACCTCTTCATTTTCTTCGAAAGATGGACGTCCAGAAGTTAAGTAGAAGCTCCACTAAGGTACCGGTGCAGTCGCGGAGTTCCGTCAGTAACAATTCATTTGACCGTATCTACAGCTGCTGTAGCCGGAGTAGCCATGAGCCCTGCAGCACTCGTTCTTCTCAGCGTCGATACGGGAGCAGACCTGGTCGCAGGGTCCGACGCGGGCGGCCTCAACGGTCACCATCACCATGGCGAAGGCGACCAGCAGGAGGATGAAGGCGGTCTTGATGGCGGCCATTTTGTTTGTTGTTAGGTAGTAGAGAAACGTTCGTGAAGAGATGTGGAGTTGTTGTGTGACGCTTGGGACCTTTCCTTCCGTATTTATACTCTTAATCTTACAAGATTTACTCACGTATCTTCAAACCGGTCTACGCTTGTTTTTATACAAACAGGTTAAAGACACTCAAAATTTCGAATGAGGATAATTTTATATTTAACCCTAGCCTGCTCGGATTATGTTAAATTTCTGCGATATGGGTTTTTATTAGTTGATTGGATCATTTTAAACAGTTTAGAAGCCAGAGTTTAGATATTTTCTTCACTAAGGGTAACTTTTAGATGTGGGTCAACACGGACAAGATTAGATTAGAGTTTGATAGTTTCGTTATAAGGAAAAATGTAATGAATATAACTGCAATTATGGATCACTAGCTTTTGTCCGCGACTTCGTCCGCGCATATCCCGTTTTTTCCCGTAGGAAATTCAGAAAATCCTCTTTTAGTGCTCCCGTATACTCCCAAAGGAAACTACATGCCAAATTTTAGCTCCAGTTGTTTCGGCTGTGCGTTGTCTGTCAGTCAGTCATCGGTAACGGAAGAATTTTTATATATATGATTATATGACAGATTTTATATTAGGATTAAAGACTACTGATTAAAGCTTGCACTGACTGGACAGGTCCAAAACCAAAATCAAGATCATTTCAAACACTGATCTAAATGGTCCTCACATAACCTGTTGTGAATGTGAGGACCATGTACTCGTAGATCGCAATATTAGGGGTTCATTTCATATAAGTCTGGCAGTTTGAGTTCTTTACGCGGCCTACCCAAATGTCCTTCATTATTATTATAATAATCCAAAAAAAATCGTGAGAATAAGCTAGCTGTGGCTATCTTTAGCTGTATGTTACTATAAATCTTCAATCCCCAGTCGCAAAAAAATAAGAAAAGTCAAGAGTATACAACGTTAGCTATGAAAACTAAGATACAATTTGTTAAGACACAATTGTGATACAATTAGTTTATCCTATTTAACTTTATGTGAATAATTTAAACTTGAAATTGTTCATAATTTTTCATTGTAAATTTTAATTATTATTTGTTTATCTTATTGTTTCCATAGCAGTTTCCGCGTGCAGTATAGTGCATGTTGTGCTCTTCTTTAAGTGACGGGGCACTTAAACTTAAGTCTGGAGTGATTTCTCGTTAATGTTATAGTGTACTTATTGTTGAAGAGCCAAATAAATTGAATTAATAAAAAAATACAAATTAACAAACATTAAAAAAAATCGGTTGTCTGTAAAGTCGGTTTTCTGACGATAGTTGAACGTGACAACGTCATAAGAAAAAGGTTTTTTTTTTAATGGAACGCCTCAGGACGAGGTAACGCCGCATGCGTCATGTTTTCTCGTGCGTGCAGCCGGCTCCATCGAATTATAAGACGTTGTCACGTCAAAAACACATTTGACAGAACATATATCAACGACAATTTGAATATAATCGACCAACAGTAGCCGTTTAGGGTTGAATCAAAATCTTAAACATTTTCCTTGTTGCTTGGCCTTCAACTCGTTTCGTCATGCCTTCGATTTTAATTTATTGAGGAAAATTTATAAACAAATAATAAAATTTGAATTTTTGGAGATAGGTGGTACTTTGAGAGATTTATGACTATTTCGATTAGGTGGGTAAGTTTTGTTTAGTTGTTTTGTTGATCCCACTGTTTTGGTTTTTTATTACTAACTAGTGGCCCGCCCCAGCTTCGCACGGATGTATTTTTTTTTTCATTTTCTTTGATGTAAACCTTTTCCTGACAATAACAAATACAACAACAAAAAAAATAGCGAAATTGGTCCCGCCGTTCACGCGTGATACCGTGACCATGGGAAATAGGGATTCATTTATGTATATTATAAATAGATAGATTAACGCCCTCGCAGACAGATTTGACGAAACGATGTGACAACCTTTTTAAGGGATCCGTAGTCCTTTATAGTTTCGCGTGTCCGTCTATACGTCCGTCTGTCTGTCCGTCCGCGGCTAAGCTCAGGGACGAAACTTGAAATTTGGTATGGGTATATTAATCACGCCGACAAAGTGTTAAAATAAAATCTTGAAATATTTTTTTTTAGGGTGGCCCCCTACTTGTAAAGTGGCGATGTTTTTTTGACCGATTCTTATCAAACATAGCTAAGAACACTCCCGACTAATTCACCTTCCAAACATAAAAAAAAACAAAATCAAAATCGGTTCTACGCTACGATGCCATAGACAGACAGTGTGTCTGTCTATGTGTGTGTCTGTGTGTGTACACACAAACATAGACACGTCAAACTTAATAACAACCTGTCATTTTTGCGTCGAGGGTTAAATAGTCCAAACTGCTATGGCGCAGAAGGAGGCTGCGGAAAGGGAGAGGGAGATCTCGACCGCTCTCCCGGCCCGCAGCAGGCGCAGCGGGCGTCGGAGGAGGGCACACGCTGCCCTCTTCCGGCCCCCCTAACTGGGTCCAGGGGCGACGGATTTGGGGATGTCCATCGCCCCCCACTCATCCGGACCCGAGGTGCCACCTCGCCGATGCGAGGTGGCCCGCAGTGGCGGGCCGGCGCCAGCCGGGGATTACGGAAGTCGCATACGTTCCCGCGATCCCCGGCGTAGGTGGAAGATGGAACACCGGGGTGGTTTTAGTCAGTAAGAGTCTGACAGACCCCTCCACCCGCCCCAGGGTGGAGGATTTCCATGAGGATTTCCCCCCGAGATCAAAANTCCATGAGGATTTCCCCCCGAAAAAAAAAAAAAAAAAAAAAAGGTACGAAGAGTATTCAAGGTTGGTTATCAAAAAAATCTAATATTTCAGACAGAGTGCATTAATTGCAGGTAATATGTACAAACAAAAAACCTCAGAAACTAGTGTGACTACTTATAACTACCAGAAAAATACGAATTACGTTTTATTAGGTAAACCTACGCCACACACCGGACACCAAAAGCAGTCTCAAAAGTAATTTTCAACATTTATTCTTTATTTGTGTTTTCAGCACAAGCGAAGGGAAATTCCCGATTTTTATACACCTAATAGGGCCTATAGACTTCAGTATCTGGTATAAATTTCAACTTGCTAGGTCCACCCGTTCCTGAGAAGAACGGTGGTAACACACGGACATACAGAAGGACAAGAGAATGATCTTATAAGGGTTCCTTTTTTTACCTTTTGAGGTACGGAACCCTAAAAATGAAGCATAATAACCCTCCACTTTTTATTTTAACACTCCACTAAATCCTAGGATCGTATCTCATACTAGAATGACTAAATCTGGGATCAAGTAAGTCCGCTCTTACATCGTCCGCAATTTCGCCTTAGTTTATTTGGACATTAATAAGACATTACAGGACAATGTAGCCTAAACCAGTGTATATGCAACCATAGAGAAGAGCAAAAAATGTACAAGGAAATACGGAGGGGTCAAGTATATATTATGTAGGCACTTTATAACTATTAGTGTCACGTTTATGAACTATTAGGTTTGTTTACTAACTTGAAATGAGGAAAATTGGTTGGACTGTTCTTGGGATTTTCTATAAGGAAACTATGAGTGCCAGTCCGGAGTCTGAATCGATAAGTGCGTAGTTTCTATTGATAGGCACGCCTCCTATTAAATGGGACTTCAATCTGCCTTTTTACAACTATTTTATGTAGGCTTTCAGTCTAGCTGGACGCAGCTGAATACCATTCTTATACAACTGATTTTGTGACAATCAAAACCCAGTTACTGGATAACAATTCTCAATACTCAATATTTTATTTGCATTCCACAATGTTAGCTTAGGTGGTAGGTACCACGGAGCAAATACAAAGAGGAGATGTTGTAATTTAATTTCCCTATGAAGAAACGCGTGACACTTTGCGGGGTGAGGGGGTGTTAGATCCCGCCCACTTCTTTATTTTCCATCTACCGGTCAATAGCAAAACTACTCGCTAGTTCCGTCGATTTTACTTTGTAGTTACGCAACTATCTCACACTAGATGACATTAAAGTGCAGGATGCAACAGGGTCGTACTCAGGATTTTCGATGCAGGGAGTAGATAATCTGTTTTTTTTTTAATTCATTTTGCGAACCGTCTTTATACATATTTTTTATTGAAATGCCTATTGATACTTTTATGAAAAAAAAACATGTTTGAATAAAAAGATTTTTGATGAATGACGAAAGAAAATTAGTTGTTTATTAGGGATTACATAAGTCATAAGTCCGTAGGTGATATGGAGTAGAATACGCTCGCAACTAAGCCCGAAACTACGAACTTCGGGCTTAGAGAGTAGCCCGGGGTGTTTGTGCTATACGGCGACGCAAAGTGAGTTGGACTTTAGTATGAAGCGGAATTCCGCCGACTCATTTTACGCGACTCACAACTCATAAAATTACGTTCATTTAGCCTCACCTTTAATTAAGTAAACAACAACTACCATACCAGTTGTCTCACTGAGGGAAAGTACTTTAAATAAATTATTGTAGTTAAAATATTTAGTTTTAAGAGATTGTATTTTTATGTCTAGCGTATTTAAAATGTTTTACTTAAGTACCTTCCACGTGTGAGACAGCCGCGAGACATTCGGATTGGATTCTAATTCCGGCCCTGTATTTTTGACATGTTCATGATTAATGTTCATAATTGACGATAGATGGCGGCCTGTTTACAAAATGATATAAAAACTACAAAAACAATATTTTGGCGATTAAAGGATCTTTAGGAATGAAAGTTGAAGAAATTTCAGTACATATGATTAATAAAATATATAAATACTGAGCTCTACATACCTAAATATTCTTAGTTCCCATGACACAAAGTGTCGCCATCTAATGTCGGGTAGAATTATATTTGAAAACACCGAAGCTAAGAGATTTTTCTAGAACTATTTTAATAAATTACGCATAAAATAACTTACAAATGAAATGTGATGCCGTCCATAGCATCAGAACGTCTATCCGAATAGTTTTTACAAGATAAAACATAACACTTCTT
>NDFZ01005403.1:1431-88067 GCA_002192655.3 Mamestra configurata | reverse complement strand
TTTATTTATTATTTTTGGTATTCATTTTTATTTTGTATATTCTGTTTTATTTATTCATTCAATTTATCATTAAAATATTCATTAATATTATAATGGCATTTATGGATGAGGATTTTTTTTAGTTTATTTATAAATATATTAAATTTCTGTTCGTTTTTAATTGCATCTGGTAATTTATTATATATTTTAACGGACATTACTAAAGTGCTTGTTGAGTGTATTTTCAGGTTAGAGCCACCAGGTAGGTTTAGCCTATTTTTGTATCGTAGTGTATATTTTGTTTGTATGTTTTCTCGTGTAGTGAATAATTGTTGGTTGTTTCTAACAAATTTGCTTATTTCTAGGATATATATACAGGGAACTGTTAAAAGTTTGTGTTCTTGGAAATGTAGTTTGCAGCTGTCTGTGTCTTCTATGTTAACGACGTTTTTGTAGTGTGAAAAGTGTAGGTGCGTGTGTACTGTTTCCCCATAATATTACGCCATAGCTTAACCATGCGTATGCATAGGCATAATATGTAACCAGGGCTGTCTGAAGGTTTGTAGTTTTTTTTTAATTTCGCGGAGGGCGTAAGCAAATTTTGATAATTGAGATCGAATTTTTTTAATGTGTTGTAAATGTTTGTCAAATTTTGGGGCTTTTGACTACTCGTAACGACTGTCATAGAATGACAGCCAGCCGGGACTTCAGAGGCACGGAGGCCGGCTCTCAATATTAATGAATTGTCATCCATCCACCGACTTACCTCAGCAAACGTTACTTAACCCGACCGATTGAATATGACCAATTCTTCCTAAGAGCACGAAATACAACCAGGAAACTTAAATTCAAGAGTGAACAATAAACTTCTGGGCAAGCGTGCTCCTTCGTCAATCCTATCATCGCTTGCCATCAAATGAAATAGTGAACATACGCGCAAGTCTATCTATAATACCCACAGGCAGGCGGGTTGGCGATCGCAGTATAGCTGTTACAATGGACAGAGAATGCTGCTGCCAATTCTCTGGTGAGTCCCTTAGTCGCCTCTTACGATACCCACGGGAAGTGACAAGATGGTGCTATTCTTTTACGTCTGACACCATACAGAACCTACAAATAAACGAAACAGAAAACATGCTTTAAACATGCAAAATTGGGTGCAATACCCTGTCCATACCTTTGGCAAACTTGAGCGTGATGTCATGTTAACGTTATGCAAATCAGATTGGCGAAGTGATTATACTGGTAAGCCGACTCTCTGGGGTCGATGCCTTTAGGGAAAAAAAAATTTGGACCCTGTCTCGGGTGACCATTTTGAAACTTATTAACGACAAATTTTAAACTTTTGAAATTCTCTGAGTTCTTACTATGTTTATAATATATTATTTCGTACTGTGACAACAAAACGTATTCATCATTAAAAGTTATCCATTACATCTCAGTTTTCAGATAAAACGCCTGGAAAAATCAGGTTTGTTCTACAAACCCTAATCTTCAATGATGAATAAAAAAGGTTTTTACGGTCTGACTGGCACTTCTTTTACACTGGGCCTCAGGAGATATAAATCGTGATTAAAATAAAGTTAGGTTAAGTTAGGTTATGAAGTGTCTCAGCCGGGGATTGCGGAAGTCGCATACGTTCCCGCGATCCCCGGCGTAGGTGGAAGATGGAACACCGGGGTGGTTTTAGTCAGTAAGGGTCTGACAGACCCCTCCACCCGCCCCAGGGTGGAGGATTTCCCCCCGACATCAAAAAAAAAAAAAGGTTATGAAGTGTCTTCCTTTAAAAAATAACGGTCAAATTGGGAAGACTCTGATTTGGACTAAAATTCGTAACAATTTTATGCTCAAAACGCACGCACGTGATATTTTATGATCAGCAACTAAAATAACGCGACAACAGATCTTTAGATCGTAGCAGTTTTTTTACTGCTCGCGATGTTACACCAAAACTTGAATTAAAAACCAAATAAAAATGTGATTTCTCCGCTTTTAGATGGGATATGAAAATAAAATGTTTGCAGATATTTTTCATTAGGCATCCTGATTACTAAATAATATAAATCAAATCAGATTTTTTTTAGTGTTGACTGGTTATTAATATTTTAAGGTAGTCGATAAATCTCTTGAGTTACCTTTTTATCCTCAGGTTTTTCAAAATTGCTAAATTATGTTTAGTCGTATAGCATTTTGAGCCAGACCCAAAACAATTAAGTTTTTTTAGTTTTGTTGTACGGACGCCAGCACATCATAGCTTGATGCAAAAATCTGTCAAATTTATTTTTATATATTTTCAACTTTATTGCTAAAGCATTAAGTTTTTATTTTCCTTCTATCTTGGCCGGTGTTATTTCGATTCTTCAAAAACTTAGCAAATCAGTTTTTAAACAATACTCGTATTTCTTTTTCAAAAAGAGACGTTAGGGTGTGTTCACATCTGGCGAATGCGCCGCTTGCGAACCGCGTGCGTGTATCGTAAGTTCGCGCGCCATTCCTGCGCCACCCACGCGCCTCTCACGCGCCTCTCACGCGCCTCTCACGCGCCAGCTATACGCCTGCCGTGCCCGGACGGCGCAAGAGCCGCGCGCGTGAGCCCCACGTGCTGCATGTACTTCATCCTCCCTCCCGCTCATCCGCTCAGCCCGTTTCTGACTGCCGGAGGCTGAATACGTGTTATCATGCAGTGGACAGATGAAATGTTTGCGATATATTAAAACGTTTACAAGATATCGTTTTGTGAGGTCTAAAATATTCATATTACTATATAATTGCAAGCGCACGAGCTGCGCGCGTCCAGAACGCGCGCCGCGCGCGCCCACTGTGCAATCCTTGCGTGAGTTGCGCTAAACAAGCGCACCAAACAATTTCAGTAACTGCACGTGTGCAGCGCACGAGCAGCTCGCGAGTGGCGAATTCGCGGCGCATTCGGACACACCCTTACATTGGTTTAACTTATAAGATTTCGTTCAGACAATTTCGACGAAAACGAATTGTCCCATTATTGTGTACTGTTGCCTGCCTTTGGGAGCCTTACTTCATTGCCGTAAGAGATAAGTAGGTACCTAGTTTACCAGTTTCTATACACAAACACATTTTTTACTGAAGCTGGTTTACTGGTTCTACTAACGTGACGTTATCAAGTAAGTAGTATGAGTAATTATTATAATTATTAACACAAACCTATTAACATAAAACGGAGGTCACGGCCACCTACCCAGACACGAGGATAATTTTAAAAATTGCCTACAATGAAATATATGTATTTTATGTCCCTATTGCTAATTTGCAATCAACTGGGAATGATTCCAGACTTCTAGGTCACTACCGAAAACACATGAAGACCAATTTACATACTAAAAACCGGCCAAGTGCGTATCGGACCATGTGTAAGGTTCCGTAGTTACCAGTCTCCTAAACCATATCAGAAAAAAGGTATAATGTACTTAACCATTATAAGATTACCAAGTCATAAATGCACTTGGTTTCAAGTCATTATCTATGGTACTTATTTGTAAGATTTTTTACTTATGTACTCAGTTCCATTTTATAAGTTGGTCGACTATATTTACTCATTAAGCTTAGCTCTTTAGCTTAGGTGGCGGTGATAGTTTTCCTTCTAAATTCGTTATGCTACTACCATTAATTTTTAACAAAAATTAATATTTCGCAAACGGATCCTTGGAAGGAAAAATGGTTTTAGCACAACCTCAAATATATATAAATAAATTAATAATATATATATGGACACCCTTTTATTTATTATTTTTTTAAGGATAGGAAATCATCAAATGACTTCTTCCGCTCTGGGTGGAGCGGAAGGGCGTGTCAGACTCTTACTGACTTAAACCCATCGTGTTCCTTCTAAAGCCCTTTGCGTTCCGGAGCTGCGGAGCCGCGGTGACTTTTTCGAACAAATTCCGCAACATATATAGACACCCTACACCATGGGATAGACGATAAAAAAATCACCACCACTTAACTTGTAACTACTCTAAAAATATATTTTTCAAGATTTTATTTTACCAATTTGTCGGCGTGTTTAATATATATAACCATACCAAATTCCAACTTTCGATCTCTGAACTAAACCGCGGACGGACAGACAGACGGACTTGGCGAAACTATAAGGGCTACTTATTGACTACGGAACCCTAAAAAGCTTTCACACAATATTATCTCAATGACGACCTCATCGATCGATGTAGGGATACATTTTATAAGTATTTTTGACAATTTGGAAACTTATGCGAATTTAACGCTCTTTTACGAGAATAGGATACCTATTTTAATACATTTCTCAAACCTAGAGTTGAGAAATGTGTGACAAGGATAGAAGAATAACTTCAAAAGTGTTTAACTTCTCTGTTTTTCGACCAAATTTTATTTATTTTTTCACAAATCGTAATGCCCTTTACTTTATTTGAATTTAGAATTCGAGCTAATTATCAAGGTTTGGAACAATAAATTCTATGTCATACAGGACCAAGTCCAAGTTCTATTTCAAGTAGCACCATAATCTATGTTCGGTGGCATGAAATCTGTGATTGATCTGAACTAAAAGCCACCTACTGCATAAGACTGCTTGAAAATGTGACTTGTTTGGAACTGTTTTAGTCGTTCTCCACGTTCGGGGATTTTTGACAAGTAATAATAATAATAATATATTGGGACAACTCACACACGGTCATCTGATCCCAAACTAGGCAGAGCCTGTACTATGGCAACCAGACAACTGATAAACATACTTATATATTTCTAAATACATACATATTATAGACAAATTACACCCAGACACAGAACAAATGATCATGCTCATCACACAAAGATTTGTCCTGGGTGGGAATCGAACCCACGACCTCCGGTTTATTTATTTAAATATATAAAAATGAACCCCTATTTCTCCTGGTCAAACTGTTACTTGAGAACGGCTGAACCGATTTGGCTATTTTTTTTAGCCAGATTACAGGGAAGGTTTAAATACAAAAAAAAATAGGAAGGTAAGTAGGGTAGGAAAGTAGGGTATGTAGGGAAGGTAAGTACGTAGGTAGAGTAGGAAAGTAGGGTAGGTAGAGTAGGGTAGGTAGAGTAGGGTAGGTAGAGTAGGGTAGGTAACGGTTGACGGGAGGAGACGGGAGCGAAGCCACAGGCAAAGCTAGTTTTAATATAAATACAATAGTTCACTTGAAAATCAACTTTAAAACACACAATTTTAAAGGTCCATATCTAGGTATCGACGATACATTTAAAAATAAACTAGTACAAAAGCAAACCGCTCCTCGCCCTCACTGGTCCCATATAAATCGGACATAACCCGCACAAACAACAGACAGCAGACTTGTATAAGAATAAATGTTAGCACTGAGAAACATACGACTCGTGCAAAGCTGTTAAATATCTCGCTCAGCTAACTTCTTATACTTTGTTACTTCTTGCTTTGTAGTATGAAAGAGAGGTGCAGTAAGTCAATTTTGCAGGGTTCTTGATTCAGATCAGTACCGAATTGGCGATCTTTAATCTTAATTATGCCCCATCACCAGAGATCGGAATAGGTTGACTATTATTTACCTAATGTTCGTGTAAGTAAGTAACTAAGAGTTGATAATACCTCCTGTAAAATCCCGGAATCATAAATGGAATCATGACAATTAAAACCCGGAATTATAAAAACATAAACTGGATTCTGTGTATAGTTACAAATTATTGATTTGAAGAATTTTAATTTAACAGTTTTAGTAGGTATGGAACTTTAAAAACATAATAAGATTCTTGAATATAATCATTTTGTTCAAATGTATTCAAAGCGCAATAAGTAATTTGCAATTTCTTAAATCCCGGGAAACAATCGTCATGTTTATTATTTCGGGATTTTAGAGGAGGTATTATCAACTCTATGTTACTTACTTCCACGAAAATTAGGTAAATATAGTCTACCTATTCCGATCTCTGCCCATCACGTATACAAAGTCAATGTAGATACAAAACTTTCCAATTTTATCGCAAAAGGGCCAACGGCAAGGGTGTCGATCAACATAGTTATATCTTCATGAGTTAGTACAGTTACATCTGCAACACCTCCAGTTTTCTAAAACAAGGTTTTTTGAAGTGATAACTACTTATGGGAGGGTAAACCGCTTCGTAACGCGTTACGGCGCCAGTCTATCTGGCTTCCCTTTCTCTCACGCATACGGCAGCGGTAGGCAGGCTCTTCCTCTCTCACTCTAACCCACAGTGCTAGTCATATTTCGGACAGACGCTTCCCATATGAAAAAGTTCAACTTAGATTAGTTTAAGTTATCACTTCACTCGGGCGTCCCGAGACGCATTCGTTTTTTTAGTATTTAAACTCTTCGGAGGTTCGGAGTCAATAGTAAAATGTTTACTTCTTTAGAAGCGTGCTCCATGGTGTGTTATGTGTCAAGCATTATTTTACAAGATAAATTACAAAATAATTACAACTTATCATTAGAATTAGCTTAAATTCTTATTGATGGTCACTAAATCATACCCAACATCACCAAAAAAACGCTCGGTTTTTTTTTGTTTCTATAGGTATTAAGGGTCGCACAACATAAAGCGAACCTTCTGCAACTATCTGATCATGCTCTTCCATTTGAACTTGCTGTTGTATTTTCATCTGTGAATTATGTGTGAAGTGTAATTGGTTAGCAACTCCTGCTTCTATGCTGTGTTAGTTTCTGCACTTACACTGTGAATTGTAGTCGGCCATTTCTAGTAACATTATTTGTACTGCTTTATATTTCATGTATGTAAATCGGTTCATAAAAGTTTGATCAGCCAGTCTATTCTGTAAATATTTCGAAGTGAAGGCTTGGGTGAAGTGATCACGAGGTGAGCTGTCAATCCATATAATCAAGATGTCACATGATCGTGAAGTGAGCTGTCGTTCCATCTTGATTATATGGGTTGACAGCTGCTCACTTCGTGATCACTTCACCCAAGCCTTCACTTCGAAATATTTGGGCAGCGCAAGAGAGAATTTCCCGAAATTCCTATGGGAACGGGGATAAACGGGACAAGCGCGTACGAAGTCACGGGCCAAAGCTAGTGTGATATACATATACCAGACTCTTTATTCTTTGCATACTATTTGCACGACGAGTAGAAGTAAACTAAATTGTCATGGATGTCCTTCAAAATAAAGTTTATTGCAAAGTTTAATTTAATATTAAATAGTTACATGTTTTAATGAGTTGAATAAACTGGCACGTACATACATGTAAAAGCTAAAATTTTAATGGTTGTTTTCCCGCAGCGAAATGAGTTTGTCTTGGTAATACAATCGATTTATGAAAAATAAATAAATTTAAAATCAAGAAATGGCAGAATAACGATTGTGATAAACAAAAAAATATTACGCGAGAGCTTATTTTGCTCTAAACACGCTCTGCCAGTAGTATCTATCTATACGTCAAGTCTAGTGAGTTACTATTGCTTTCGAGTTTATGATTTTTATTTTATTTTTATTATTTGAAAAAAAAACGTTTTTTTTTTAATTTTAACTTTATGTTTCGATAGTACTACTGATGGCTAATCGTTCTGCCGCGGGAAAACAACCATTAAAATTTCAGCGTGTATAGGTTCTGAAACGTTAGTACTGTTTTCGAAATTAAACAGAATAACATAGGTTATCTACCGCTAGGTATACAGCCTGGACACACATTCAATAATCGATATTAATATCTACGACACCGGTCTGTATCCGCTATAACCTCAGGATCCTGGCGTCTCTCACTAATTGGACAACAGAGGTCAGCTTTGAACACAATATCGTTATTAAGCAGCTGTGCAGCAGCTGGTAGATTGGGAGCTGGGACCGATGCATTTTAATTGGGAAGCTTCTACATTCATATGAGGGGAAGTACTTACCTATGAGTATCTTCCAGGGATTAATGAAGCAAGATTTCGATGTTTTTCTTTTTTTTTTTAAGGATGGGAAATCATCAAATGACTTCTTCCGCACTGGGTGGAGCGGAAGGGCGTGTCAGACTCTTACTGACTAAAACCCATCCGTGTTCCTTCTAAAGTTCCGTTCCAGGACTAACAGTGTTCTAACAGTTTCTTTTTTGCTAGACTTTGTCGTGGCTCAACTTGAAAGTTTGTTTAAATAATTTCGTTCTGATGGCGAAACAATTATTTGATAAAAATTAGAGGCAGCCAAGATGGTCTCGGATAGTTCCGAGACCATCTTGGCCATGTTGGCATCTTGACTTTACCGGTAACCATGACATATATCTACACTAGTGTGTAGATATATGTCATGGTTACCGGTAAAGTATACAACCCTAATCTCTTCAAAATTAGAGTGAACAGGCTTCTTCTGGGTAAGCTCGCTCGATCGTCGACTTTGTCTCTGTCACCTATGACCTAGACTAGAGTCAAGAGCAAACCCATCTGAAATAAAAAAAAATAAAAAAATGTCGTTTTGAAATTTCTTTATTTAGGTACTTCTTATACAATTCTGATTTCTGCTATTGCGGGCTAGTAGTCTTTCGGTAGGAGGCCAGCTGGTCTGGACACGTAACAGGCACTTAGTTTATTTAAGGTGGGTATTCTACAAAGCCAAAGAAGAAATTTATCATTGTGTGGACTTTTAAAGAGAATGTAACCTGTGTGTTGGTATCAGTGTTTCTTTTTGGCCCTTCAAATATCAATTGTCAAAAATAACGTGTAATAGTATTATTTATAATTAACTGGCTTCTGCCAGTAACTTCGCCCGCGTGAATGATCTCAAGGGAACATATTCCCTAAATAAAAATGTTCTATGTTCTATTCCACAACATAGTCTACCCGTGTGCCAAGTTTCATCCAAATCCAACCAGCCGTTAAGACGTGAAGAGGTAATAAACAAACTCCAGACAGAGTTACTTTTGCATTTATTATTTACTAGCTGCCGCCCGCGGCTCCACCCGCGTTATTGTCGAAAATTATCCCAAAAGAACATACTCCCGGGATAAAAAGTATAATCATATGTGTTATTCCAGACTATAATCTACCCCTGTGCCAAATTTCATCAGGATCTGTTCAGCCGTTCTAACGTGAAAGAGTAACAAACACACACACACGTGACTAGCTGCGCCCCGCGGTGTTACCCGCGCAGCTAGTAGTAGCTAGTATAAAAAGTAAGAAACCTATGTGTTAATCCAGGGTGTCAGCTTCCTGCATACCAAATTTTATCAAAATTGGTCCAGCCGTTTGCGCGTGAAGAAGTAACAAACATACACACTCACTCACAAACTTTCGCCTTTATAATATTAGTGTGACAAACAAATCTTTCCTCTTCATAATACTGACTGGCCTGTTGGTCGAGTAGTTAGTGACCCTGATTGCTAAACCGGAGGTCGTAGGTTTGATTCCCACCCAGGACAAATCTTTGTGTGATGAGCATGATCATTTGTTCTGTGTCTGGGTGTAATTTGTCTATAATATATATGTATTTAGAAATCTATAAATATGTTTATCAGTTGTCTGGTTGCCATAGCACAGGCTCTGCCTAGTTTGGGATCAGATGACCGTGTGTGAGTTGTCCCAAGGTATTATTATTAATATTAGTTTACATTATAGTATAGACGCAAGTAAGTATAGATTTGTAAAGCAAAAAAGTTGGCCGTCACGGTACGCCCAGCAGATGTGAAACATCTACTTTAATATTAGAATTCATAATTAATAAAAATCCATTACGTAAGATGGAAAAAAATATAGAAAAAATAGAGTTTCGTTGATAAAATCTATTTATTATTCTTATTACTTTAATTAATATGTTTAACAATGGAGCCACGAGATATTATTGTGATGTATCTTATGTGATTTCTGCAATAGTACCTGTTGAAGATGTATTGGACGGTATTAAAGAAATGATTGGTCGATGATAACTAAAGTAGGTAACAACAGTATTAGACGTCATGTTTTCCAGATATCTCGAAAATACAGCGTCAGTTGTCGTTCCATACTAGTTACTTTTGATTATTAAATCAAATGATTGTTCAAGGAACGTTGTTTGTTAGAATGTTCTAGTTTGTTATTATTGCTGTTGTTGTTGTTATTGTTGTTGTTTCTTGGAATGTTGTTGCTGTTTTGTTTGTTTTTTGTTGGGATGTTGTTGTTTGTTGGGATGTTGTTGTTGTTATTGGGATGTTGTTGTTTGTTGTTATTATTGGGATGTTGTTGTTTGTTGTGGTTATTGGGATGTTGTTGTTTGTTGTTGTTGTTGAGATGTTGTTGTTGTTGGGATTTTGTTGTTATTGTTGGTTGGAATTTTGTTGTTGCTGTAATACGAGTCGGTTTTACCTCCAAGGCGCGCCAATAGATGTTTCTAGGGCGAAGGGAGTCGAGAGCGGCGGCATAGTGGGGACATCACGGCATGACAGCGTAGCATACGAGTTGATTCCACTGCCAAGGCGTGCCAGTAGATGACTTTTGATGGCACTTCGTACTACCTGTATACTTACCTACTTACATGTAGTATCTTACCAAAAATATGTTACCCCTTCTGAACCATAACTCACTCGGCAAGACAACGTTAATTGTCCATGAAGATCGTTATTCATATGAACAATATAATCATAGAGCTGCCGTGTTTATGATTCGGTTCACCTATGACCGACAATTAGTTCGCTCGATCTAGCAATGCATTGTCAAGTTAATTAATTATTGATATATGGACTATGTTGGATTTAAGGATATTTCTTTTTTAAGGATGGGAAATCATCAAATATTCTTCCGCTCTGGGTGGAGCGGAAGGGTGTGTCAGACTCTTACTGACTAAAACCCATCCGTGTTCCTTCTAAAGCCCTTTGCGTTCCAGGGCCGCGGTGACTCTTTCGAACAAATTCCGCAACCCTGGCAGGCTCTGGCTCTAGCGGGACCCGTCTTCTATGCTGACATCTCTTACCGCGCCATCGACCCGGGTCTGGTGGTGATCGGACAGCGAGCCACCCAACGCTCGCCGTCCGCAGGCCCGCGCCTACGGTGGCCGGGGATCGCCCTGCGACTCCCGACGCCCGGGGCGTCTTCTCCTGGGTTTAAGGTATTACGTTAGTAATTGTTAACTCTTTTATTGGTGTGAGCTTAGACAGAATGCGATCATACTCAAACTCAAAGCATTTATTTAAATTAAACCATTAACAGGCATTTTTGAATTGTCAATGTCAGTCAAAGAGATGAAGTTATTTCTTTTTCTTTATAATTTGACAAGATATATTTCGAGCCAATATTGAGAATGGTAGCGGAATAGTTCCCATTCTTAGTAAACATCAATCATCATATCAGTCAAAGATGTCCACTGCTGGACATAGGCCTCTCCCAAAGGGCGGGTTTCCCATAATCGCCACGCTTGGCAGGCGAGTTGGCGATCGCAGTGTAGCTGTTGCAATGCACAGAGAATGCTGCTGCCCATTCTCTGGTGAGTTCCTTAGTCGGGAAGAGATGGGATAGTGAGAGTTGTATTCTTTTACGTCCGACACCATACAGAAAAAACCGTCAACATCCGACACCATACTTAGTAAATATATAGACGTTTAAACGCTTATGTTTACCAGTCAGTTCACCTTACACCCGAAATTAGTAAACGCCATCGAACAGCCCACGTTGACACGTTAATTAATACCGTCTGCCTATCAGACCTAGTAACTGTGTAGGACAGACAGACACTCGAGTGATGCTGGGTTAGTTTTTTGATCAAAAGTCTGAAAGCCATTAATAAATTAGATAATCTAGATTATTTCATTCAAGGTTAAGCTACGCTTGCCGAGGTGGGTCTGTGGATGGGTGACCATCTTAACATACCGAGACTCCTCCGTGCCTCGAAAAAGCACGTTAAGCTGTTGGTCCCGGCTGTCATTTGTAGATCTTTGGCAGTCGTTACGGATTCTTCAGTCTTGCCAAGAAGTACCGTGTGACCCAGTTAATGGGTTGTGGAGGTCTGGTAGGCAACCACTCCACGCAAAATACTGGTATTCAGCTGAATCCGGTTTGACTGGAAGCCGACCCAATATAGTTGGGAAAAGGCTAGGCAGATATAGATAGATAATGATGAATCTAGATTAGTTCGTTGGTAGACCAGTTTTATTGCAATTGTTGTCACGCATCCTAACTCTCAACTGTGTTAAATAAATATATATTTAACGGGATATCAGGATTATCTCAGGATCAGCCATAGCCGTGACGTAAATATTGGCGTAGTTTTAAATCAAAATCTTTTAAGATGTCACACAATCAGTTTCTAATAATAATCCTCCAAATAATTATAACATTAGCACCGTATTAGGATTATGAACAGAGATCGGAGTAGGTAGACTATATTTACCTAATATTCGTGGAAGTAAGTAACATAGAGTTGATAATACCTCCTCTAAAATCCCGGAATCATGAACATGATGATTGTATCCCGGGATTTAAGAAATCGCAAATTACTTAATGCGCTTTGAATACGTTTGAACAAAATTATTATATTGAAGAATCCTTTTATGTTTTTAGAGTTCCGTACCTAGTAAAACTGTAAAAATTAAACAGCTGTCGCACATCTCTTTCTTCTTTTGATTCTTCAAATCAATAATTTGTAACTACACTCAAAGACCAGTTCATGTTTTCATAATCCCGGGTTTGAAGTGTCACGATTCTATTTATGATCAATTCTATGTCACTTACTTCCACGAACATTAGGTAAATGTAGTCTACCTATTCCGATTTCTGATTATGTGTAACAATAATCGATCTAATCATGAAATATAAAACGAGTACACCGAATATTAGCGATCCGTCGGATTTGTGGAGCACGGTCGCCGCTGACATCCAGAATGTCTGTTTCAAAATGGCCGCGTCACCAACCAACCAACGCTTCGCTAGACTGACCGTTGCCAGTCTATAGTAGGCGCCAGATAATCGTGGAATAACGGTCATTGACCCACCTACAATTATTGACATTTTTAATTTGAAAAACGGAATTAATGACACAAAGCTGTCCCGAATCATCATCTCTCGTGATCCTTAACATTGTCTAATAATGAAAAACGATTCATATTTAATTGTTCAGGTACCTATGAACAGTTATTAGGGAAAGGTCAATATACTTTATTCCACATTTATCTGGCGCCTACTATAGTTTGGTAGTTATTTCCGTGCGCCGTCATATTTTTCTATCTGTGTTTTTTTTGTCTCAGCCTAAACTGTCCCAAATCTAAGTAAAAATAAGTCTAAGCTGGGCAAAAGCCTTTTTTTTTAGCGAAAAAATGCCTAACGCATGCCACGCCATCCGGGGAGACGATGTGGTTATGTGGGGCTTGCACCTACTAAAAACTTCGCCTGTGCACCTACTTTTGCCTTGATGGGTGGGCCGCGAGAACTGCTACGCATGACATTCGCGACCCATCCAGCGTGGCCCACTTCTGGGCTCCCTCTTCTTTGCCCGCCTCCGGGCTCCCTCCTCCTTCAGCGATATCCGGGTGCACTGGGATATCACCACAACTCCAGGAACCGTGCAGCGTAGACGATAGAGTCCCCGATCTATCGTCCGCTGGCCCCTCTTATGGTGGCATCAAGTCGGCATTTCGCCGCCTGCGCCGTCCTACCCTCCCTAAGGCCTTTTGCTGGGCAAAGGCCTCCCCCAAGTCCTTCCAAGTATTCTTATCCTGCGCCACCTCGCGCTAGCCCTCAAAATGCGCGTCCAGGTCGTCTCGCCACTTCTTTCTGGGCCGGCCTCGGCGTTGTTTAAATTTCCTTACATCTATCACGACTCTTCTATCTTACATATATAAAACAAAGTCGGGTTAGTTCAAGATCTTTGGTTTGTTGGATTTATCCTGAATAGCAGAATAACTATTAAAACATTGTAAAAAAAAAAATTATACAAAAATCATTATCGAATACAACGCCATTTCTGATACATGACAAAAACAAAACACGGCATAAATGTACTCTGAGGCGGTACGAAGTTCAACGGGACCACTAGTCTCTAATAAAATACCTTAACTCCACATAACACATGATGAACTTAACCATAACTAAACTACTAATAAATGAAATCAAAGAAACACTTATACATAGTTATCCCGGCGGAAAGAACTTTCCCCCCTCCTCCCTCCCAGGCTAATTCCTCCTATTTATATGAATGCCAAACAAATTAGTTACATTAGCCTCGGGCGAGCTCAGTGTAATCTTGTATTGATCAAAAGAAATATCATGTATTTCCTAATACATCGGGCTAATTGATTTTGGGAAGGTGCTGCGTATTATGTAATGAGTACACTGAAAGTCTAACACGATACCCGATAGTCTAAGTTCGGTTCCGCACTGCATCCGATCCGTGAAAATACGGATATATAAAAAACTCTGACCAGAATTCGGATGTTGCTTTTTGCATTGCATCCGATCCGAATCAGTGAAAATACGGATCAGGAGTCTGGAAAACTCGGCCCGAATTCGGATATTGCTTAGTTTCTTACAACACCAATCGATCGATGGTAGAATGAATTAGTCGACGTCGATCGATTGTTTTTACTTCTTTCCTCGACCACACCAATCGATCAACGCCGATCGATGCCAATCGATGGCATCGATCGACGATCGATTGATTGGTGTAGTAACACCCTAACGCACTAATCGGATCTCTGATCCACATCCACCCCACACCTCCTCCTGCCCCGCTGTCGAGCCGATCGGATATGTCCGATTTGAATCCGAGTTAATGCGAAAGCTCTCATACAAACAATACAACAGCTACTTCGGTACGTCTATATTTCTTCCGAATTGGAGACTCACGGATGACGGAGAGAAATCGGATGACGGGAGTTGAATTTAGTGCGTAAACACCATACAAATACTTCTATGGCTACTTCGGAACGTATTTTCACGGATTCGGATCGGATGCAGTGCGAAACCGCTCTAAGACGATATAAGTATCATGTTACCCAGTAACTTTGTTGTGGAGGCTAATATTCTAATATTTAACCGCGACCGTATTTAGTTAAGAAAGTAGAAAATGATCGCCCATAATGATGAATGCAATTTAATCTCATACAAACTTAAACCACCTGGTAAACCAGTGGAGTATTTATTTTGAAAGATGTTTCTAGAATAGTACGATTTGTGAAAAAATAAATAAAACCGGTTGAATGATAAAAAGTTACACACGTGAAATTATTTTTCTCTCCTTGCCACGCTAAACGTCGCGTCGTTTGTACTGGACGGCGCAAATTCATGAAGGCGTGACTTGCGACTTGCTTGTGTCGTCACATGCAATTAGTGCTGTCTGTATTAATCATTTATATTTTTTAAATAATTTTATGTTACTGTGTCTTGTCTTCGATTAACACTATTTTATTTTAATCAGGCAAGAACCCTATTTTCCGTAAAATAACAAAAAAAATGGCTGACCTTTAATTAGAGCGTATCGCCAAATGTGCAAAATAATACATTTTCCTTGACAACACATTTTTTGTAAAGAAACTTATACATCAGCTACATACCCACAAAAACAAGTCAAAAACCGGCTGTGCCAAACATGATACCAATAATAAAAAGTGTCAACCACACACATCACAAAAACATTTAAAAAAGAAGCAAAAAAAACACGATACATGACCTCATAATCGACCTCTCAAAACGTCTCCTTGACATAAGGGCATGAATACAATCGCGCATTTCTATAATGATCATAGGACGAGCGTGTCGTAATGATGAATCTATTTTCGCGGGTGAATGCCGCACCTTATTCGTTTTCCTTATGAAGTGAGGGTCCATATTTTTGGTAGGAGGCGTTCATACTGAGAACCGGACATTAGAAAGATTATAACACTGACGTCTGCTAGTTATACTGTCCCATTATATATTTTAACACAGGGAAGATCAGCTTTAATCTTAAGACATTTTTTAGCAAATTTTTCAACTCCAAAAATTCCATTAAGACGCCTCTTACCCCAATTGTATAAAGATATTACGTGCAAATAATATTTTCAAAGAACACCTTTCCTTCCGACATTGGAACCATTTTTCTTTGCAATGTCACAAACAGCTAGTCCATTTTGTAAACATCACACCGTGAAAACTTTCGTGAAAATGAGCGTGAAGTGAACTTGATGTGAACTAACATATATGGAGGTAAACTGAACAAAGAGTTAAGTCTCGCAAACCTCCATAGAAAAGAGAGGATCCTCCGACCAGACGGTTGTTGTGTCTGGTGGGCAACTGTCCGATATTTGATATTCGGATTGTGATGCAGGATTTCGTTAGTAGTTCACCACTGGCGGGATAGATGGCATTGCGGTTCTTTTTGCTGTCGTACAAATTTCACTGCGTTAGTTTTTCTTGTGTTTGGATTGACATCTCACTTCATGTTCACTGCACCTATGTTTACGCGTTCATACTTAACAAAATTGCACCAAAAGGTTGTTTTTATGTCTATGTGCTGTCTCAAAAATCTTTTCCAAAAGGACCTAATTCAAAACCCTTTAGATACTCAGAAAGCCAAATCCTCGCCCAGTGAGACGAAGTTTATTCCCCTAACTTCCAATACAATTCCAATAACTTCAATAATGCTAACTGGCCCATGTGTCCACAGCCTAACGGTCGAGAAAAGGAAATCGAAACATTATTATTTAGGAGCTTCGCGCCAAGCGGTAATGCTCTGAATGGTTAGCGTGAACAATTATATTATACGAGGCTATATTTTGTATGCTTTGTCAAATTATCTTAGAGAGAATAGGTAGGTGGTAGAGGAAATACAGTAAAAAGCAGATGGATTTTCGATGTTTTCTTATTGTCTAAACCAAAAGGCCAAACATTTCAAGAGTTTTGGCCGAAGGGTGTCCTTATCGACGTTTCCGCGGCCAGCTGCGCGACACCAGTCAGCGAAACACGACGCCGTCATTTCGTGTGTAATAGTTTCCATTTATTGTTATCATCATATATCAGCCAATTGCCGTCCACTGCTGAACGTAAGCCTCCCCCAAAGATCGCCAACCATCCCGGTCCTGAGCGGTCCGCATCCATCCGCTGCCAGCCACCTTCTTCAAATCATCGATCCATCGTGCCGCAGGGCGTCCCACACTACGTTTGCCCATTGTTATACATATGTATTAATTGTATTTATACTTATTGTTTTATGTTTATGTATTCTATTGTATAGGCCCTAGATGCCTGAAATAAAGGATTAAATTAAATTACTATTTTAAGGTATTGGCCACTAAGGAAGCCAAAAGAGGCAGAGGACAATCCATAGGGAAAAAGCCAAGGGATTGAAGTGATTAGTGTCACACACTTCATTATTTGCCCCCTTAATACGAAATGCAGAGACCAATCTAGAAAAATTAAGCGATTGCGGACCCAGCTTGGCAGCTGTAGAAATATTTTAGCCAGCCATGCAATGTGACAATGTAGCTTCGACTTATGCCAAACGGAGTGCCCGTTTTGGCCCCCACTCAGAAATGAAGCACTAAATGATAGATGATATTTATTTTGTAAGTAGGTTTAACATAACATTTTTACACGTCAATCTTTTAACGAGATGAGGGCGGTGTTTCCTAGCTGACCCTGAGAAGAAACACCGAAACAAACACACAGGTCAAAGTCTCTTTTAAAGTCCATACAGTCGTATTGGTCAAATCATATCAGAACCATGTAGGTTAATGTCTGAAGTGGTCTTTTGAGGAAAGAACCACACAGATTTGAGTGGACCTGTCCAGACAGTGCAAGCTTTTGTCAGTTATCGTGTAGCTCAAACTTAAAACTTTAAGGATCACTATCTTTGCTGCCCATCATGTACCTGCTCCTCTCAAGATTAACTAAATACTGGTCGGACATGGTTTGAGTAAGTAGTTTATCGACACGTAAAGAAAAAGTCTGTCACTCAACAATCAAATGCTAAAGCAAAAGTTTTATGCAATGCAACAGAGTTCCTTAAATCCAACCGACTATTTTACCAAGGTATAATCCTACTAATATTATAAATGCGAAAGTTTGTGAGGATGGATGAATGGATGTTTGTTACTTTTTCACGCAAAAACTACTGAATGGATTGTGATGAAATTTGACACAGTTGTAGATTATAGTCTGGAATAATACACTTTTTATCCCGGGAATATGTTCCCTTGGGATAATTTTCGACAATCACGCGGGTGGAGCCGCAGGCGGCAACTAGTAAAAAAATTAAGGTAAGATAGTCGGTTTTTATTTTATTAGATCATGTGACATTAAATGTACAAAGCAAAACAGAAGAAAACACGTTCTATTGAAAAATAGTTATTCCTTTCTCCGTTTACGACAAACAATTCAAGGTTCCTCAGTTTTCATTCCATTTCATTCCGTTCACTTCAATACAATACAAAACATCGACGTACTAAAGAATTTGCATTAAAATTTTCAAAATGTCCTTTGAAATTGCATCCAGACTCGGGGAGCAGTGGTGTTCAACCTTTTATTACTTGAGTCGTAAACGCAAAGACGGTGGCAACGTTTTTTTACCCGAATGCGCCAGAAGGAGGGTTATTATAAGATGTATCTGTTACCAGAAAATAGCAAACTCCGTAAGATTATAAAATAACTTGAGAGATTGTAAAATCTCGATAAATAATTGTCAACTGAACACACAATTTATCGGAATGACTTCGAGATATTATAGACAATCAAATTTTGATGCGCGGATGACATGTGACGTTTAAGTCAAGAAGAGCTCGTGGCTAAATAATAACAGCCGCACGGGTCGATCTTCAAGGTTAAGCAACGGTTGCCGAGGTTGGTCTATGGATGGATGACCATATTAACATACCGAGATCCTTCTTGCCTCGGAAAGCACGTTCTACCATTGGTCCCGTTACGTATAGTCAGAAGCCAAAAAATCTGACACCAGTCTTGCCAAGAAGTAAAATCAAAATCAAAAGTCATTTATTCAAATTAGGCTGAGTGCCAGCACTTTTTGAACGTCAAAGTTCTTCTTAAAGACAGCCCCCCAAAACGCCCGCCCGTCACCACTTCCTAGTGTTTTAGCTGGGAAGAAGAAGTGGCGCAACAAACTCCCCAGCAAGTACCGTGCTACCTAGTTAACAGGTTGTGGAGGTCTGGTAGATAGCCGCTTCACGTAAAAAACTGGTATTCAGCTAAATCCGATTTGACTTGAAGCCAACCCCAATCTAGTTAGCCAAAGGCTAGACAGATGATGATGTAGCGTTTAGGTAGCGCATATCCATCTGTGCTCTGTGTAACCCTCTGCAGACTAGTTGAGCATTTTCTGAAAGAAAGAAAGAAAGAAAAATATTTATTTGGGACTCGCACAAAACAAACAGAAAAGTAAAAAATAATAAAACTAACAGTCATAAACAATAACTAACAGAAACAAAAAAAACAGCATGAATTTAATACGTCATATGCGAGGCCAAAAAGGTCCCTATCTCAGCATATGCGCACTCAGCGCTGGTATTCTGATAGGGCCTGTGATGCCACGGATACACTCACGGAACACAAACTCTTGAGACCAACATCTCATAGCACATTTAAAGCCCTGCCTTACGGTTGAGCACCACCGGCTCAGACGCAACAATATCAAGTTCCGCGTTTTAATTCGAATAGTCACAAAGCGCGCGTCGCTCGGGTTTCACATTGAAGCGTGCAATCCTACTCCGCGAGCAACTTCACGCTTATATTGCATTGCTGGCTAAGTAGAGATATTAAACCTGGACAGTTTTTGTAGGTTTCCGTGGATGTAATCCGTGGATGTGTATGTAATTAATTTAATGGTTTACATATTGGTCAGACATACAAAAACAAACATGCACAATGTTCTTGATACAACAAATCTTAGAATAAAAATATCAACAAAAACATAATACATTGACATTCAACTAAGTATTACATGTCAACGTATCATGTTTATGAGGAAAAAGTTAATATTTATTCATGCCGAACCTTTTTGACTCCACAGTGTTCATTACTTCTTTTAGCGCAGTTGTCATAAAAACCAAAAACATACCGAAGTAAGCGAGCATAAGCAAATACAGCAGACAAGGCAGAAAATCTACTAAAAGGCGAAAAGCATATGAATCTGCGTAAAATTTACGGCTTTTGCATATTCATATAAAACCGAACAAAATTATAACCAGCCATTTGCAACGTGTGCAGGTATAAAACTATACAATGTCACCCGACACCGTATTGCCTCGTTAACTGGAACGTAACGTAAACGCGTTCGTAAACGTATAGAACTAGTAGGCCATGCTAATCGTTTATTTCCTGTTTTGTTGATTATCCACTATTCAGCACCTCATTTGTGTTTGTAGTTCCTTCGTGAATTTGTACACCTGAGGCCAAGGGCGTAGCCAGGTTGCGGAATTTGTTCGAAAGAGTCACCGCGGCCCTGGAACGCAAAGGGCTTTAGAAGGAACACGGATGGGTTTTAGTCAGTAAGAGTCTGACACGCCCTTCCGCTCCACCCAAAGCGGAAGAAGTCATTTGATAATTTCCCATCCTTAAAAAAAAAGTGCGTAGCCAGGGTTCTATCAAGGGGGAGGGGGGGGGGGCAGGCGTTGAAAAACGAAGAATATAGGCACACGCTGCACAAGCCGTGGGACAGGCTACGTGAAATATGAAAATATGAAAAAATACACACAAGGAAGCAGCTTTACTTTACAAGGTAGTCTGGTCCGAGGTTCTTCACAAAACTGTTTCAATGCTCCTCTTTTAGTTTTATCCTGATGTCATTCAATCCGCTTTTTAAACGGTGCCGTTTAATGAAAAGGCTAGCCCTCTAGTTAATGCTGCGACATCTATTTACAAACATATTGATAAGGTCTTCGATTGTAGCGCATTGGCAATATGTTCCAATATGCCTGAGTATTTGGCGATCTAAGGCCAATTCTAATAGTTTTTAAGCAACGTAGGGGGGTGGCTGCCCCCGACCCCCCCTGCCCGTACCTCGCTACGCTCTTGTCTGAGGCTCTGGACAAGTGACTTTCTGTCGGCGGTAACGTGGCGAAGGAGATTGTCAAAACGTCCAAAAAATGTATGGGATTGACAAACGCGGTCAATATGTCGCGGGTTCGATTCCCGCACAGAACGAATATTTGTATGGCCTACAAATAGTTGTTTCGGGTCTGGCTGTTTGTGTATGTGAGTATATATGTCTGTGAACGCACCCACCATACAGGAGAAGTTCCTAAGGTGAGGCAACGTTTAAAAAAAAAAACTTTATTGCTAAATGTGGAGGCTTGTAAATGGCTTGTTCTGAATAACCTTACTATTCTTGTACTAACAGCTGTAAGCCTCCCCAAACTTTATAAAATAAAATAATAATAACCTCAATTTCACGATTCGACGTGGAGTGCAGTTAGAAGAACATAAAAAATAAAAAACATTAGAATATGCCCCGTAAGTGACTAGATATCTTACATAGTTTTTCAGCCAAAGAATCAACATTTCTATCTAACGTTGCCCTGCTGTCAATTGGCAATTTTTCATCGACAATGATAGGTGAAACCCACAGTTTAAACAGAACCCGTATTGCTAAAACACAACTGTCTGGCTTTGATTTACCGATTTCTTATGGGCATTCGTGCTACCTAATTTAATATTTTTCCTTGACGTTCAGTGTGGTCAAACAGATGAATGTGTTAGTATGTAATTAGTCCTCGACTAGCAAAAATCACAAAAACTTGAATAAAACATAAATATTCAATACCAAAAATACACAATATTCACTTTAAATTCTAAAGTTGCTTCGAGAATTTTCTGTACAAGGAGAAACTCGAGCCAGACTTTATAAACACATTTTAAATAATAATCCTTCGAGTATTGAAAGTTTATAAATTTTTCACTGAGTATTTTCTTTCAATACTTCAAGACTTCCCTAGGGATGTTTTATCTCCTATTCTGTTGAATGCTGTGAACCAGTGTGTTGAAACAATGTGTATTCTATGAAATGATATTCAATATCTAGATATTTTTGAAGTGATAACTTCTTATGGGGTAAACCGCTTGGTAACGTAACGCGTTACGGCTCCAGTCTGTCTGGCTTCCCTTCCTCTCACGCATACGGCAGCTGTAGGCAGGCTCTTCCTCTCTCACTCTAACCCACAGCGCTAGTCGTATTTCGGAAAGACGCTTCCCATATTAAATAGTTCAACTTAAATTGGTTTAAGTTATCGCTTCTGTCGGGCGTTTTTATTTTACGTTATACTAGTACATGTTTGGAGAAACGTAACTTTTTATTTGAAATATAACTAGTAAGCCTTTAGGTATTTGGTGATGGTGCATGGTGTGTATCTTATCTTGTTAATAGTAATAATTTAAGTTACACCTGTATGTTTGGATGTTTGGCCCATGTAATGGGAACATGCGAGTATAATCGATAATTCAATCCTATAGTAAAATTTTAATGGTAGTAAATAAATAGGTTATGTGTTTCGCTTTTATGCCTAAATCGTTGAACCGATTTTGTTGAATTTTTATTTTATTCAAAACAAATGAAATACTAATAAAAAATTACAACGAGATCCACAACGAGTTCTAAATACATTTTGTATGCATGCAATTTTAGAAATCTCAGGAATTTCGAACGATTCCGGGATCCGGGATTCTGAAAAGCATGTCCGTATTATACTTTCGTGGGAATAAAAGTGAAGTAAAATAACTAGCGCCCGATTATCCGATCACTGCTAATTATACACGGGTGGAGACGCAGGCGGCAGCTAGTGATTGATCAATAAATCTATTATGCTCCATCATTGCATCACTTATTTGACATTCATCGTCCTTAAAATCAGCGACTTGTCCAACCCTAATCTAATCAACGCCAAACTGACACATATCTTAACAAATCACTCGCAGTGAAGACAATATTTGAACTCTGACTTCTAAACTCATTAAAATAATCCAAACAATAAATAAAATCCCGTATCGCAGAAATTAAGACAACCCAAGTCAGTTGTCATTTCGAGCAGAATTAACGAGATTTCTTTTTTTTTTTTCATCCTAGTAGTCTCTAGGTTAAATCAAAATTTTCCTCAATCAAAATCGTGAGTTTTTATCTATCCTGTTTGTACAAAAACAAGCGTAGACTGGTATTTTAACCATGTAAGATTTATAGTATAAATACAGAAGGAAATGTCTCAAGCTTCACACAAGTAATCCACATCTCTTCGCGAACGTTTCTCTACTGCCAAACAATAAAACAAAATGGCCGCCATCAAGACCGCCTTCATCCTCCTGCTGGTCGCCTTCGCCATGGTGATGGTGACCGTGGAGGCCGTCCGCGTCGGACCCTGCGACCAAGTCTGCTCCCGTACCAGTGCTGAGAGGAACGAGTGCTGTAGAGCTCATGGCTACTCCGGCTACAGCAGTTGTGGTGGCGGACGGATGCAATGTTACTGACAGAACTCCGTGAGTGTAACGGTACCTTAGTGGAGCTTCTGCCAAATTGTTCGATGTCCATCACTCGAAGAAAAATTGTAAATTTTATCAGTGATTATATTTGTAAAGTTCCACTTCTTCAAAATTCAGCCTTTGTTTTGGTATTTGATTAAAATGGTTTAGTCTTAAAATTTTCGTTTTTTATTTTCTACATCTTTGTGAAGTTTGTTTGGGTGTTTTTGCGATAGTTACCCATCTTGCTGGTGACCGCTTATAACACTGAATATTTTTAGTTTGTGAATTAGTGTGATAGATCTTTTAAGTAATGCTTTCGAGGTGATCAGATCTGTTTACTTTTACGTTCTCAAGATCCTTTATATTACCTTGTTTCTTGTTAGAACTTAAGGGTGATATCAGTAGCACACTATTAGGTTACATACTGGTCAAACGGCAATCTATTTTTACTAATATTATAAAGAGGAAAGATTTGTATTTTTGTATGTAACGAATAAACTTAAAAACTACTGGACCGATTTGAAAAATTCTCAGCAATGGATAGCTACATTATCAGCGAGTAATATAGGCTATATTTTATTCCCGTACTCCCACAGGTACGGAAACTACGCCGGTGAAACCGCGTGACGTCCGCTAGTCAATAATAAAACTAAACTTTTTGTTCGCTGCGATCGACATTGCGCTAGCGTTATCGATTTTCGAAATCGAATCGACACGGAGCGATTGTCACTTGCCTAGACCTCCAGGAAATCAAATCTAAAATTGTTTCAAATGATTTATTGCATCCTTATGCATCGAAGTATCAGCGTGCAGCACCGCAACTTTGTGGTTGGTAAAATGTTTTTGGTCTTGGGTCGTCATCAACATCATCGTATCTGCCGATAGATGTCCACTACTGGACATAGGCTCCCCTAAGGGGGAGTTGCCATAATCGCCACGCTCGGCAGGCGGGCTGGCGATCGCAATGTAGCTGTTGCAATGCACAGAACCACAGAGAATGCTGCTGCCCAGTCTCCCACATTCGACACCCACGGGAAGTGATGGGATGATTTGATGAATAAACCATACACACACCATACTGTTTTGCGACTGCCGAGCGTGGAGTCCTGGGTTCGATTCCCAGGTCGGGCAAAAAAGTGTCATTGGGTTTTTCCAATAGGAATTTCTCAGTGACAGCTTGGAGTTTGGAAGTTGGTGGTGTGACACCCCCGCCACAAAAAGCACATTAAGCCTTTGATCCTGCGCCAGATCTCGTCGGAATATAAGAGTAATGGAAGAGAGACTGCACCTGCTGTTTCTGCGCACACGCTTGTGCACTATATGTCCCGCTCCGATGGGTAGTCTCGGTTGAGATTGGCGCCATGGCCGAAATCGGTCAGGAGGACTAAAACGTTTTACACTTAGATGTCACTTATTTTAGTGAGAGGAGCTCGTGGCTAAATAATAACAGCCGCACGGGTTGATCTTCAAGGTTAAGCAACGCTTGCCGAAGTTGGTATCACCATTTGTCATTTCAACTATGGAAGCGAAGGTGCTGACAAGAACTAGTGATATTCTTTTCTATACATATAGTAAAAATGTACCGGATCGCTGTCTGTACATGGAAGATATATGACAAAAAATATTGTTGGGCCGTTTATCAACGCAAATAGCACCCAAAACAATGATTGTTAGAATTTTTGTCTGTTTGTCTGTTTGTCAGTGCGTTTGTGCACGCAAATCTCAGAAACGGCTTATCTGATTTAGATGTGGTTTTCACTAATACATTGTAGTAAGCTTCACTCTGCTTCACTTAACATTTAGTGTTTGTTTCATGTCAATCGGTTCATAAATAAAAAAAATATGCCAATTTAAAGAATCACGTCGAACATTTGTTAAACTA
This sequence comes from Mamestra configurata, assembly GCA_002192655.3. Classification (NCBI taxonomy): domain Eukaryota; kingdom Metazoa; phylum Arthropoda; class Insecta; order Lepidoptera; family Noctuidae; genus Mamestra; species Mamestra configurata. Next base: position 62,845 of record NDFZ01005403.1, on the reverse strand, counting down.
TCTAAATCTATCTATTCTTTCTCTATTCAGTAGCATTGACTAAAATTTTACTAAACTTCATAATCTAAAAATAAAAATGTCTGCCCCAAGTAACTATTCCACGCAGACGAAGTCGCGGGCAAAAGCTAAATACATATAAAAAAAAAACACATATAAATCTTAAGTTAACATTTCAAGGCTAACCAGCCAGTGTCGTTGACAACATCAAGACGTAGGTCTTATTTTTTTACAAATTTATTTGCATACAAGTAAAACTTTATGGGCGGACAACATTGTTGCCATCGCGGGTAGAACCTGGATGAGGCTGGCACAGGAACGGTGGTCTCCTTCTGCGAGACAGTTATCGCACAGAAGGAGGCTGCGGAAAGGGAGAGGGAGATCTCGACCGCTCTCCCGGCCCGCAGCAGACGCATCGGGCGTCGGAGGAGGGCATACGCTGCCCTCTTCCGGCCCTAACTGGGTCCAGGGGCGGCGGACTTGGGGATTTCCGTCGCCCCCCATTCATCCGGACCCGAGGTGGTGGCGCGTGGTGTTCCCGTGCGTCCCTCTTTGACGTAGCGAGGGGAGTCAAACACCTCACTCCCCTCGCCGACGCGAGGTGGCCCGCAGAGGCGGGCCGGCACCAGCCGGGGATTGCGGAAGTCGCATACGTTCCCGCGATCCCCGGCGTAGGTGGGAGATGGAACACCAGGGTGGTTTTAGTCAGTAAGAGTCTGACAGACCCCTCCACCCGCCCCAGGGTGGAGGATTTCCATGAGGATTACCCTCCGACATCAAAAAAAAAAAAAAAGGCTGGCACAGAAACGTGGAGATTGGCACAAGAAAAGAGAGGTCTATGCTCAGCAGTGGGCGAAGTCGGGCTGTGGATGTGGATGATGATGATGATGATGAAAACTATAACACTGCAGCGGACTTAGTTGCTATAACAAATTAGTATTTTTCTAGCTACTCGGAAAAAATGGGGAATCACATGCTTTTATGAAATATTATATTATGACCTATCGAAATTCATAACTGTTCATAACACATGTCGCGGATAGAAACAAGTATTAAATAAAAAACAAACTTCCAAAATGTTTCACAATTTAAAAACAACGGGTTTCCCAAAATATAAGGTTCTTGAACCGATTAAGAAATTGACTTTTTCCTCAATTAAAGAAGCCGGTTTGAACATTTTGCGTTTTGTTGTCAACAGGAAAAAACCGGCCAAGTGCAAGTCGGACTTGCACACGAAGTAGGGTTCCCAACCATACTGTTAAAAACAGTATTATACTTTTTTCGCTCGTACTTTTTACTGTTCTATAAAAAAAAGTATACAAAATGCTGTTTTTATGACCGCTGGTATTCCTGACACTTCAGCCTTCACAGAAAGAGTGTTTTCCGTAATGATTGCAAAGTGGCGGGATGGCAGAAATAGAGCTTGCAATGATTCCATTAAAAATAAGCTGAAATATGTTTTCAAAACGACAAAAAAAATACTGTTTACTTTTCTAAAATACTGTCCATTTTAGTTCTTCGACCATGATATACTTTATTTCTCGTACAAAAAGTTGGGAACCCTATCCGTACCATAAGCCAATTAAAACATGTTTCTTGTATTTTTTATTTCGCCCCCTTTTATTTTTATTATTTGTTGTGATAGCGGCAACAGAAATACACCTATTACGGTTCTTGAGATACAGCCCGCTGACAGTCAGACGGACGGACGGACGGACGGTCAGCGGACGTTTAGTAATAAGATTCCGTTGGTTACCCTTTGAGTACAGAACTCTAAAAATATACGTCTCAGATACAGTTAACGTCCAAAATATCCGAATAAGTAGGCTGTTTAAAATGATCTGACAATATAATTATGTTAATGGAGGAGGCAACACACTGAAAGAGATACGATAGACCTTTGCTCAATAATAGCGGGATAATTCAGTGTGGAAAGAAACATGCGGGGCAGTCTTTGGGTACTGCCGATAGAAGTGAAAACTAAGCGAAAGCTAAAGCGTTCAGTGACGATGACGCGTGTTCCACGATTTTTGGTCACACAAAGCGTTAGGTGACGATGACACGAGTTCTATGATTTTTGTTCACCCATTAAGTACACATATATACACAGTATACATATAGCTCATGGAAAGCGTTCGGTGACGATGGCACGAGTCCCATGATTTTTGGTCACCTAAAATGTACAAATATATACACAGTATACATATAGCTCATGGAAAGCGTTCGGTGACTATGACGCGAGTCCCATGATTTTTGGTCACCTAAAAAGTACACATATATACACAGTATACATATAGCTCATGGAAAGCGTTCGGTGACGATGACACGAGTCCCATGATTTTTGGTCACCTAAAAAGTACACATATATACACAGTATACATATAGCTCATGGAAAGCGTTCGGTGACGATGACACGACACCCATGATTTATGGTCACCTAAAAAGTACACATATATACACAGTATACATATATAGCTCATGGAAAGCGTTCGGTGACGATGACACGAGTCCCATGATTTTTGGTCACCTAAAAAGTACACATATATACACAGTATAAGTACATATAGCTCATGGAAAGCGTTCGGTGACGATGACACGAGTCCCATGATTTTTGGTCACCTAAAAAGTACACATATATACACAGTATACATATAGCTCATGGAAAGCGTTCGGTGACGATGACGCGAGTTCCATGATTATTGTTCACCCAAAAAGTGCTAACGCGCCTAACGAAGTATTAGTTTTATTAGTTAACGCCATTTTCACTTCAAAAATCTTATTGACGCGTCGGATCTAATAGACTTGAAGAAACTTTAATATAGATGCAACTTTGACTTATTATTCTGTGTTTATATGAACGCTGTTATATTTTGTTGTGGATGTCGCTAACTCTATTCTTTTTGTAAATCTTGATTGACGTGTGTTTTCTTTCTTATAAATAAACTAGCCTTCCTCATGAATGTGACATGATAGTCACATTCATGAGGAAGGCTAGTTTATTAATATTTACAAAAATATTTTTTCAAATCCGATTGGCAGTTTCAGAGGTTATCGCGTTCAAACTCTTCAGCTTTATTATATTAATAATATAGTATAGACATAGATTAGTATAGATTCATCATACTCGCGCACCACTACTAGATTCCCAGATAAACTGATAGACATACATACATTCAACATACAAATAAATACAACGTAGAGACATCGATTCGACAATAAATAAAAACACTGGCTATACTGGTAGTTCTTAGGAATAGTTTGAAACAATTATAAATCCTGTCACCGAAATTTAAAAAAACTTTCCAATTACAAAAAACGTCAAAAAAAATTGATCATAGTCTGGTATAACACATAGTATACTTTTATTCCTTGGGATTCGACATTCACGCGCGTGGCAGCTATTTAGATTATATTTAACCGCCATGACCCATGTCTGACTGCTAAGTAGTTTTGCCTAGTAACTAGATTGTAGAGTTCTGAAAGGCTTATGCTTATTCCCAATATTTTACGCGACCGCCATTGCGGAATTTGTTCGAAAGAGTCACCGCGGCCCTGGAACGCAAAGGGCTTCAAAAGGAACACGGATAGGTTTTTAGTAAGTTAGAGTCGGACACGCCCTTCCGCTCCACCCAGAGCAGAAGAAGTCATTTGATGATTTCCAAAAAAAAAAGTGTCATTCTATCAGCAGTTGCGAGGCGAAGGCGTTTGTTAAAACGTCAAATCTATCTATCTAATACCTTCAAACGAAAAATGCTTGTATGTTTGTATATATATAATCTGAATCTCGGAAACGGCTTGAACGATTTTCATGAAATTTAGCATGCAGGAGTTTTCGGGGGCGCGGGCCTGCGGACAGCGAGTGTTGGGTGACTCGCTGTCCGATCACCACCAGGCCCGGGTCGATGGCGCGTTATGTTTCACGCGCACCTTAAAGAGATGTCAGCATAGAAGACGGGGCCCGCTAGGGCCAGAGCCTGTCAGGGTTGCGGAATTTGTTCGAAAGAGTCACCGCGGCCCTGGAACGCAAAAGGCTTTAGAAGGAACACGGATGGGTTTTAGTCAGTAAGAGTCTGACACGCCCTTCCGCTCCACCCAGAGCGGAAGAAGTCATTTGATGATTTCCCATACTTAAAACAAAATGTGTTTTCGGGGGTGATAAATCGATCTAGCTAGGTTTCATTTTTAGAAAACGTTTACGATAAAAAAAACCAGGCGAAGCTCGGTCATCCAGGTATTATGTATTGGATTGACAAAACCTGATGAAATGTCACGTGATCAATCCCTCATATTTTGGTGTTTCGAAAATCGCATTTGATCATAGAATGGAACTTTGTCAAGAGCCTCTGTAGCATATGTTTGAAATTCACCGTCGCAACCTCATCGAACAAGCGACTCAGGAAACCAAAAGACCATTTAAGAGTAAAAAGCTTAAAACACTATTTATTCTGTGCTTGCATTTTCTAGCATCGCCAATATATGTATTTTAACCACACACATTATTTTAAACTCCTCGCGTATATTTTTTACTTGTTAGTCCGCCAAACGGCTTTCCCGAGCCAAGTCGGTGTTTAACGGCAACTGTGTAAAACCTATAAAAGGTCGACGTGCCAGGGTTATAAACTGAGGTTTTTGCTATATTGTTTCCTTTAAACTATCGCTGGTATTATTGATACAAACTAGTTTTGTGAAGCGATAAAAATGGAGCAATTATAGTATTACTATCAGTGTAGGATTGGATTTCATTCATTTCGGTCGGTTAATAACCCATTATTACAGATGATACGGTGCCCGTGCCTCGGAAAGCACCTTAAGAAGCCAGAAAATCTGACACCAGTCTAGCCAAGAAGTACCGTGTTACCCAATCAATGAGTTGTGGAAGTCCGGTTGGCAGCCACTCCACTTAAAACACTGGTATTCAGCTGAAACCGGTGTGAATGGAAGCCGACCCCAATATAGTTGGAAAAAGGCTAGGCAGATGATGACAGATGATACGATCGTTTTAACAATATTTAAATACATAGGCATGTTACCGGAAAATGGCAAACTCCGTAAGATTGTAAAATAACTAGAGCAATTTTAAACTCTCGATGAATTGTCAACTGAACATTTGGAATACCTTCTTACGCATCAAAATTTGATAGTCTATAATATCTCCGTGTCGGTTCGAGAAATTGTTGACTGACATAACTGGCGACCAATCAGCACTCTGTTCTACAATGTATCTGTTTTGGTGTGATAGTTAAATTGGAAACTTGGCCCCTCATTGGTCTTTGTTGGTGTGAGCTCATATCTGAACAGACCAATGAGAGCCTTGTTTCCAGGTTTATTTATATAACTCTTTTCAAATAAAAAATACAATAAATGGTACTCACATAGTTATTTCAGTCCACAGTTTCTGTATTTACAATTTTTTTAAACAATTGATTTTACAGTGTGTGAGTTATTTAATAAAAAAAACGTCATGTTTGAAAGGCAAACATGTCGTTTTAGCTACTGTTGGTAACTAATCTCAGTTGGTTACAGATACGTTCTAGAAACCGGTCGTAAGAGAGGATTTCCCGATATTCCTACGGGAACGGGAAAAAACGGGATATGCGCGTACGAAGTCGTAGATAAATGCTTAGTATATTCTATAGTTCATGACAAAATATACTAGCTGAAGTATGCCAAAAATAATTTTAAATTTCGACAAAGACTTAAATTATAGACTGGCCACAAAAGAGGCAGATTAAATAAAGTTTATATGAAGTCTTGTTTTCGATGTTCGAAATTCTCATTTGAGGACAAGCTCGTCCCCAATTACATGCAACTTAAATATGTCTGGCGAATCTCCCACTATAGTAAAGTAATGGTGCGTTTACACGTTTTTTTTTAACCCAGGCAACATGCCTATAGTCGCATTTTATTGAAGTTAATAATAATAATATAACATCTTGGGACAACTCACACACGGTAATCCGATCCCAAACTAGGCAGAGCCTGTGCTATGGCAACCAGACAACCGATAAACATACTTATATATTTCAGAAAAATATATGTAAGTATGTTTATCAGTTGTCTGATAAATATTATTTCTAAATATATACATATTATAGACAAATTACACCCAGACACAGTTGCTCCACTAATTGCTCCATTCGTGTTGTCGAGCAATAATTGCTCAAAAAATTGCCCGTGTAAACGCACCTTAACACCTCAGGGGAATTTCAGGCGTGATGTTATCAACCTGTCTAGCTTTGTCCCAAGTATGTTAGGGCCGGCATCCAGTATTCCAGAATACCAGTATTATACACGAAGCTTACTGGTTTGTGGACGTCAGTTAGGCAGTCCTAACTGACGTCCACAAACCAGTAACGGCTGTTATTATTTAACCACGAGCTCCCACAATGCATCACATACTTCAAAACAGCCGAAAGATGTCCACTGCTGGACATAGGCCTCCCCCAAGGGGGTTTGCCATAATCACCACGCTTGGCTGGCGATCACAGTGTAGCTGTTGCAATGCACAAATAATGCTGCTGCCCGTACTCTGGTGAGTCCCTTAGTCGCCTCTTACGACACCCGTGGGAAGTGATGGGATGGTGCTATTCTTTTACGTCCGACACCATACAGAACCGACATAACATCATAACTATAATAATTCGTAGCTACACGCATGTTGGCAGTCATATTAAACATTTTTAAGACTTGCTTCGTTTAATCTTTTAAGGGTTCCATACCCAAAGGGTAAAACGAGACCCTATTATTAAGACTTCGCTGTCCGTCTGTCCGTTTGTCCGTCAGTCACCAGGCTGTATCTCATGAACCGTGATAGTTAGACAGTTGAAATTGAAACACAGATGATGTATTTCTGTTGCCGCTATAACATCAAATACTAAATAACAGAATAAAATAAATATTTAAGGGGGCTCCCATACAACAAACGTGATTTTTTCGCCGTTTTTATAGATAATGAATTATTAATGGTACGGAACCCGTCGTGCGCGAGTCCGACTCGCACTGGGCCTGTTTTTTCTGTTAATTTAGGTCAGAACTAGTTCAAATTCAAGGTATCATGCCATGTATCCGCAGACGACGAGAAGCACTTCTACATTATAGAACTTAAGTCGTCGAGGAATTCGTTTTTAAAGAATTTTTTAATGAGCTTTCATTAATTTTGATTGAAAACCTTAATTTGGCTTATAATTGGCAAAGTAATTAATTGAAAAGAAGGCGAAACGGAGCGATTAATCACTAAGATCGTTTTTTGTTTCACAAAGTGACAGATGTTATTAAAAAAAACGTATTTTTTTTAAAAACAACTGTCCAAAAATGTTTAACAGATTTCAAAATAGGTAGGGTACCTATCATGACTGTTCTACTCGAAAATGTGTAAACTATGCCTATGCCTATGCCTAAAATCTGAAACGATCTGCTTTCGCGATTATAAGCTGTTGTCATCATCTACCTAGCCTTTTTCCAACTATATTGGGGTCGGCTTCCAGTCAAACCGTATTCAGCTGAATACCAGTATTTTACGTGGAGCGGCTGCCTACCAGACCTCCACCACCCATTAACTGGGTAACACGGTACTTCCTGGCAAGACTGGTTTCAGATTATCTGGCTTCTGACTATCCGTAACGACTGCCAAAGATCTACAAAATGACAGCCGGGACTAACGGCTTAACGTGCTTTCCGAGGCACGGAGGAGTCTCAATATGTTAAGATGGTCACCCATCCACAGACCTATCTCGGCAAGCGTTGCTTAACCTTGAAGTTCGACCCGTGCGGCTGTTATTATTTAGCCACGAGCTCCTCCTATAAGCTGTTTTATTCTACAAAATTAATTTTACGTTTTAGATATAAATATTATGGTCTTGAGGCGAAAAGATTTTCATAGTTGAATTTTAGAACGAATTTGCAGATGTCAACTTGACAGAACCCCAAGGACTGAAAAAGACAGTCTTATCAAATCGATTAAGAAAAGTCGATATTGATTTGAGGAATTGTAATAAAACTGGGTTGGTGTTCGCATTTTACATAACTTCACTAAATTGTGTAGCTTAAGAAACCTATCATTGCGTGAAGCAAAACATAAATTACCAAAGAATTAATTGACTTGACATACGAAAACACAGAAAATTTTATTAAACACTTATTGTTATCTCATAGTTCTTTAAATAAATATAGGCATTAAATGCAATTATCTAGTTTTACTGAATCTAAGTTCTTATATTATGAGTTATAACATAACTATAATTCCCTGGAGAATTAAACTTAACGAAAAAAAAACTGTATTGCTCATTATTGTACCGGTACCCACAGTTTCTAGTAATATTGCAATTATTGTTATTCTATGTATACTTAGGAATCCTAAAAGCTCCTGCGGGGCAGGCCTAGCCTAGTGCAGGAAGTCTTTGAAAATTCTTTTAATATTCTTAATTTTGTAAGAAACTAAATGCTCTTGTATTAGTTTGTGTTTCATGTTTTAAAAAAAAACACTCAATTTACAAACGCCAATCCCAGCAACCACAACAAAAAAATACAAATAAAATCCTTGCCCACACAATAAAAATCACTTCAAAATATCGAAAATTAAATGTACATTTTCATGTAGGCCAAATTCCCAGTGCGGCTACCCAGTCGATACCGGCTTATTGTCGACAAAATTGATTCTCGTACAACGGTACCCGATCTCATTTGTGATGTTATTTTATCAAATCCATTTGTGAACATGCTGTATTCGTAATTGAGGAGCGGAGTGGATGTTAGCCGTGTCTTCTATAAATAAACTCTTCGACGGTATGGGAAGAATTCTGAATTGATGGAGCGGTGGCTTTAATTACAAAATGTAACGAAAATATTTTCAGAGACAGCCATGTTGATAATTTAGAAATTTGAGTAGTAAACTCAGTATTGTTTAAGAGGTGGAATATTTTGCCATTTAAAAATTAATAATTAATTTTAAATTTATTTATTTTAATTCATATAATATGTTTTTATATTAATTTATTTTTAAAAAGTCATAATTAAAGCTTAATTTAATTATTGTATGACACCAATAGTCAGACACGTATAGGGAAAAAATTATGACTTATTTAATCAGAATGTCATCTAAATACACCAGCGCATTCCAATACCAGACTTTAAAGTTTATAGACAAATTTAGGAACGAACGAGCAGCCTGTAATTTAATTTAAAAAATCGTGTCGCAAAATGCCCGTCTTCACGACGTTTAAATTAAAAGATCTTTTGAATAATATCCACAAAAAAAAAAAATTAAAATATGCACTTAATATTCTGGTCTTTTTAATCTTGATTTAACTCTGTCACTGAAATTAATGAGTACTGAGAGGTTAGGATTCTGACGTGTCTTTTGTCTGGCTCATTAACGTTTTATTTTTTCGTTTCTATGTAAAAAAGCTGGCCAAAAGCGAGTCGGACATCCTCCAGAGGGTTCCGTTACTTGGTAGGAATAATAGAATTAGTTAAATATTCCAAGAAATTGGAATGTTACCTAATATATCCATCATAGTATCATATAACTAAAAAACTACGCGTCAAAAATAATATAAAAAAATTAGCCAAGTGCAAGTTGAACTTGCACACGAAGGGTTCCGCCGAAAAAAAGGGCCCTTTTTATTTTTAATTTTATTTCATTTTTATTATTTGTTGTTGTTATATTGGCAACAGAAATACATAATCTGTAATGTCAACTGTCTTACTATCACGGTTAATGAAATACAGCCTGGTGACAGACGGACAGACGGACGGACAGCGAAGTCTTAGTAATAGGGTCCTGTTTTACCCTTTGGATACGAAACCCTAAAAATACTATCAAGTAATTTAAAGCAGCCGAGCAGATCAAACATATCAAAGATAAACGTTTTAGAAATAAAATCTCTCATTTGTCGATGTTCAAATATAGATAAATTACATCAGCCAATCCGGCGTAGACAACTTTGTTTATTGTTCGCTCCGCCTCTTTTTTTTAAATTTAATCGCAGTCACGTTACCGCTTCAAGAATCTTATTTATAATGGTTTACACGTTTGTTTTTTTTACGAACGAGTAGGTAGTCTAGACGGTATATTATCAAGCTCTGCGAGACTACAAACTTAAACGGCATGATTTTCCTTATTTTTTGTTTGTTTTAAAATGTTAATTGCAACACGTATTTTTAACGAACGAAACATAATACACTTATATAAAAAGACGGCGATTTGTGAGTCGGTAGAGTCGGATAAATTCTATACTATAAACCTAAAACTTGACATTATTCAAGTGGTTTAGATATTGCAAGTATACGGCGAACCCTCATTGTGCGAGTTGATTCGTACTTGACCGATTTTAATTATTTTTTGTTATACTTTAGTAGTAACACTTTAAGCATGCAAAGTGTAAAAACTAAAATGACATAAAAAAACGCTGAAAAAAATACGTTTCTTAAATTTTTAGCCTTTTAAATTTTATTTTGTTGAAAATACTTTTAAGATCAAGCTTTCAACTATTCTTATAGCAACAATAGTTAATAGCTTGATTTAAAAAAAGTATTTTTAGTTAATACTTTATTACACTGCTCTTACAATAATTTGGAGATTGCACAATTGTCATTAACATAGATATTTTTGCTGCAAGACATTTTATCTTTGTCTTTGCTGATGAAATAATGTCACTGTCTCATAAAACACTAAGGGTGCGTTTCCACCAGCGATGCGGAGCGTGGAATTTGTATCTATTTATTTATTCAGATTTTTCGACGCCATATTTTAGACTATTTTTAGTTAGTTATTTTTTTATTATTTATGTGTATAAATATATATAGTAAATAGTTGTGCATTAGAAAATAAAGACTTACACTTTATTCATTTCATTTGGGAAAACAAACAGTAATACATTAAGCATAAACAGTGTTGCCTTAAAATAAAACTTAAAAAATATACTACCCACAATATTTTTCACAGATAACTATAATTTTGAATAAAAACAAGCTGTTAACTGCAGCAGGGCTAACAAAATGAAAAAGAAGTTAAAATAAATAGATAAACTATATTCTATAAAAGAAACATTAATTAAATTCATAAAAAAATCACAGCTCCTTAGGCTATGATAATTATAAAATCTATGGAGCCTACTGCCGATCTTTCAGAATTTTAATTAGGTCATTTATAAGAACCAATAAAATAGCTTAATTTACCTAGCCTGTAGCGAGGCTAGATAAATGGAGTGATTCTATTGGTTCACTCAAACACATTCCTCGCTACGCATCCTCGCACATCTCTGGTGGAAACGCAGCCTAATACTTGTATACGACGCGCACTTGGTCTCAATCATTTACCTAAATGTCACGTGACTTTCGCGTAAGAAATCCCCACGGAAAATAATACTTGCCGTATTGTGACATCATTTTCCTTATAACACGTTCACACGGAGACATCAATTTCTAAGCCGGATCAGTTTTTTGCAGGATTCAGTTTAGTCACAGTAAAATTTAAATGTATGCGTCCACACGTGCTTTCAGTTTTACGATCCGGTCATCCGGCAAATAACCGACACGGGCAAAACTTAAAATACGATTTTGCGACTGCAATCAGATTCGGTCACACGGCAAAATACCGAATACAGTTCAGTGGCAATAGCATTTTAATATAAAGCGTTCACAAGGATGCAGAGTCCGTTTTTTACCGAATGCTGCAGAAAACCAGCCTGTCTATTCTGTAAACATGTCGAAGTGAAGGCTTGGGTGAAGTGATCACGAGGTGAGCTGTCAATCCATATAATCAAGATGGAATGACAGCTCACTTCGTGATCACGTGACATCTTGATTATATTGATTGACTTTTCAAGCTAGTGCTTGAAAAAAGTGAAAAGTTTTTTTATCATCAAAAGGTAAACTACTAAGTTTACCTTTTGATGATAAAAAAACTTTTTGCGCTGATAGAGCCGCGGACAGCTGCGCAGTTATTATTACATGAATCTTGCACGCAAGATCAACGCGAGTCATACCTTCCTACACTTAGTCACGACTAAGTGGTAGTAAGGAATATAGTAAGGAATGACTCGCAATCATTCGTGTGGAAACAATTAACCGCTAAGCCGCAGAGGTAATTATTACTTACCGCAAGTACCTATCTAGTACTTCTTTGGTCTCGCGGTCGCAAGCGCGATTGCTGAGCGTGGAGTCCTGTGTTCGATTCCCAGGTCGTGCAAAAAGTGTCTTGGGATTTTCCATTAGGAATTTCTCTGTGCCAGCCCAGAGTTTGGCAGTTAGTGGTGTGACATCCCCGTGCCTCGGAAAGCATGTAAAGATATTATGACTATTTGCTAATATGCTACTGTTTATTTTTCCTTAAGTAAATAAAATAAAATAAAGCCGTTGATCCTGCACCTGACCTCTCTCCCATCGCGTCGGGTTGCCGTTCCATCGGAATGATGGAAGAGGGAGTGCACACACACTTTTCCTGTGTTTGCACACACACATTGTGCACTATAATATTTCCTGCGCCGATGGCCAGTCTCCGTTGAAATTGGCCGTCATTGCCGAAATCGGTCAGGAGGACTATCGTACACTATTATTATTTTATTTTTTCTAGCTTTACTGTCCCACTGCTGCCCAAAAGCGTCACCTAAATTCTTCCAGGTATTCTCCCAAGCCACCTCCAACCAGGCCTTGACGCTAGGCGCTTAGGTCGTCTCGCCTCCTCTTCCTAGGACGGCCTCGGCGGCGCTCAGCGGTCACTAGGCATGCGGCTGACGTGACCCGCTCAATACCCTTTTTACAAACTATACAATATGAAAATCTATTAAAAATAATTGTCAGATTGTTGTAGCTAACAACAATCTGACAATTATTTTTAATAGATTTTCTACTTTATTGTTAATACCGTAGGTCCAAGATTGATTGGGAAAAATTGACAGTTTCGGGTAACTTGATGTGCTGGCGTCAGTACACTAATTAAAACACATATTTGTGAAGCAGTTCATAACAGCCTAGAAAATATACACTCGTTATTTCAAACCCAGCAGGCCATTTCCATCGTCAACAGTCTGCAGCAGATTGGCCCAGAATCACTCGCATATGTGAAAAAAGCTCGTGAAAATTCAGTCGTTTTTGTACTGGTCCATTGTTAAGCAGTATTATCTGCGGATCAGGACATACGGTCACACTGAATCTACACACAATCCGTTAAGTAAATAGGTGACGAGTACGAACTTCATTCATCACGGACCGAGTTACTTGGCAGTTTTTATCTAAAACTTCATATTTACAGACCACATAGAAATAAATCCCTTACATCGACGTCTCAGTTCCTTCGTTTCAGAAATTTGTTCTTGGTTCCGCGGCAATGGATGCCTGTCTTGGTCCTAAGGGTCGGTGAGTCACATGATACAGAATCGCAGGTAGTTGTTAAGTGATTGAGTGAGTTGATTTCTTTTTGTTTCGAATTTAATTTAATTTAATATAACTGTTCTTTTGAAATTGTTTTAATTATTTTATTGTAGTCAATTTAACTTATTCGCAATGTGACTTTCTATACCTATATTTGACATCTTTTTTTATAATAAAAGATAATAATAATAATATTTATTAAAAAAAAAAATATTATCATTACTTATTATCTTTTATTTATAAACGACATTTTTTTTTACTTTTGTTTTTATAACAATTTTATAAAGTGTAATTCATTTTATTTTGTAATGCGTTGTTTAAATTTTATTATTATTATTTTGTTTTAAATGTACTAATGAATTGTTAATCTTTCATAGAGAATGTTGTGCAAACAAGTAATGTACAGAATTTTATACTTATAATTTCCTGTTTTTTTTTTTAATTATATATATGTCGTTGGTGTGCCTTACTTAATAAATAAATAAATACAGTGATTGATCATCAAGAGGAAATTTAAGTAGTCTTAAACTGAAGACTTTAGTCTTGGTCTTGTCTGCTGAACCTGTAAGACTTGGAATATTTTCTCTGGTTTCATTTGTTTGTGGGGTGTGGTTATGTTGTTCGTTAAAGGTAAGCTACAGTATTCGTGGCTTCAGATGCGTTGTGTATTGGAAATAAAGGTTGAAGAACGCTGTAAACTTCTCTAAAATTTTCCTTAAAAGATTTTAATTTCCTTAACCTTTTGAACGCCATTGCCACGTATACACGTCTTTTTTCTTTGTAAGAACACTTTGCATACCTTTGTATAAATGCTAGTTCTTCTAACTCAACAGACAGATTTGTTGCTGGGGAGTTTGTTGTGCCACTTCTTCTTCCCAGCTAAAACACTAGGAAGTGGTGACGGGCGGGCGTTTTGGGGGACTGTCTTTATGTAGAACTTTGACGTTCAAAAAGTGCTGGCACTCAGCCTAATTTCAATAAATGACATTTGATTGTGATTTTGATTTTTGATACATGAAAAGCTAGCGCATGCCCTGTACGCCAAACGTCACAAGTATGTGACAAAAAGTACGGCGAATTTTTGGCTTGGCGTCGGGGGCACGCCGATGCGTTTATGCTCTGGCGTTGAAAGCTTAAAAGAGATTTTTATTAAAAAAACTATCTGAGTGCTTAAGAAAGAAACATACACAGATCTTATTGGTGATTTTGTTTAAAAAGGTCAAGTGCTTAATAATTCTAACAGGCGTGCGAGTATGTCTTAACGTAAACGACGCAATGAATATAAAATAAATGTTAAACAATTTTTTTATTTCTTTTTTTGAAGTGAAAACTTCATTAGCGGCACTTTTTGGGATGGGTAAAAATGTTAAACTCGCGTCAGGACACGTGACCTGATCGAAAATTCGTAAGACGGAGGGAAAGTTCTGAAGTGTTAAATTTTTAATGTAATTTAAATTTTCATGTTTGTGTACGATACCGCAATAAATGAATACTTTATTTTACCACATAAATGATAGTACTTTTTTACTGATAATTAAAGCAATTCGTACGAAATTATTTCCCTAACCATTCGTTAATGTTCAAGTTTTCACTTCTGCCGGCACTCCCGGAGTGCAACCCGTTGTTACTTTTATTTGATATGAGTTTGCTCTTGACTCTAGTCTAGGTCATAGATGACAGAGACAAAGTCGACGATGGAGCGAGCTTACCCAGAAGAAGCCTGATCACTCTAATTTTGAAGAGACTTAAAATTTAATAAAAATTGTAGGTTAGTAATACTAACTAACTAATATAACTAACTACACCCAAAGGTTTGATCTTTAATTCTCAATTTATTCCTATCCTTTACTGACAGTATTAAAGTACGAAGAGACTTTTCAATTAGTGTCCAGAACGAATAAAGGCTATCCACCTAGAAAACCCAGATTAAGTTTGTAATCAGAACAATTTAATCAGTTCTAATCCCTGTGCCGTGGTTCGCGCTGTTATTTCATTCGTGCATAGCCTGTCTCTCGGGCTAAATTAGTCGCGGAGCTTTTGTACAAATACAGGGTGCTGTTTTAATAGAAACTATAGTAGTTATGACTTTGATTATGGACTGGAATAACTCCTGTTTGTTTTTAAGGGTTCCATACAGGTTTACCAACGGATCCCTATTACTAGGCATCCAGCTGTTCGTCTTTATGTCAGCGAGCTTTATCTCGCACTTGAATGTTTTTTTTTTTTTTTTATCGAAAGATTATGTTGGCCAGTTTTCGAGAACCAAAAAAATGAAACTTAATGTTACAATATAAAATAACATTTTAGCAGGATTTAAAATCTCGCGTTTTAAAACAAAACTTGGCTTTATCCAGTAGTGGGACATAGCAATTTAATAAGATGAATCGATTTTAATCTATTATGGTTCCGATGTTTCCGTTGGGGTTAAAATTCTGAAATAAAGACTAAGTGTAAGTAAATGTGGGTATTCCCAATTAACACTATTTAATGAAATTCGTGTTTGATATTTTAAAGATTCACCATATAAAAGGCCCCATTCAAATAGATTGACAAACTTTTAGAAATCATTCAGACCACCAAAATAAGGACAATGGTAAAAATAACAATAAGAAAAACGCATTAGATACTAACAAGAAAAAAAAATTAGCTAACGCTTCAAATGTTGGTTACCCAATGCATAAGCACATCCATGTCTTTGTCATATCATAATTCTGATACTACAAATGTGCAGGCGTACGTGACCACGGCATAATGGATGTGTTTATTCTAGTGTGCCAGCAATTTATTATTTTAGGTCAAAATAAAATTCCTTTGATCACTGTTTGTCTTTGGTTAGATGTACACACTGAACGCTGTGTTAAAATTTGTCCATCTATTTTAATGGGACCTTAAATACCTAGCTTTTACGATAACTTACCTACTTCGGTTAAACACCAGTTTTCGTTGCAGACTTCCATTTTAAAAACTCACCCTGTATGTACAGTTGCTATAAAGTTCTTTGCTCTGCGCTCTGGTAATGGTTTTAACCTTTATTATGCTTTGTGACAAGGAGAATAACATATATTACCATTATTACAAGGTTTCATTTAAGCCTGCATTCGTCGAACGAGTGATGACGTTGTTTATTATCATATTAGTTAAGATGTGAAACGGGTTATGGTTCTATCTGCGACATTTAGTACATACGTGACTTTTCGGGTTCATTCGGGTTATTTTGCTAAATTCTGAAGCTTAAAAATGTTGTCATAATAATTTAATAATTTGTCACAAAATGATGTACTCAGTTGATAGGGGTTTCAGAAATATGAGATCCTGTCTTCTGTCAGCGGCTTCGCCCCCGTGAAAGTTGGAAATTATACCAACGGAACAAAACTCCCGTCCTAATTCAGGACTTGGTCTAACCGTGTGCTAAGTTTCATCCAAATCTTTTCAGCCGTTCAGACGTGAAAGGTAACACACAGACAGAGTTGATCTTACATGTAGTTACTTACTTAATATTATAAATACAAAAGTTTGGATATTTGTATGTATGGATGGATGTTTGTTACTCAATCATGTCAAAACGGCTGAACGGATCTTGATATAATTTTGCCAAGAGGTAGGTTATAGTCTGGAATAATACATAGGTCTTTTTATAGTATGCTCCCTTGGGATCATTGCTGACATTCACGCGGGTGCGGAGCCGCGGTCGACAGCTAGTTTATTATAATATACTCTGTTCTCTATTAGACCTTTGATTATTATGTATGGAATTACGGATGTTAATATCTGAATTTAAATTTTGAATTGTTATTTATGCTTTTATTTTTTTTATCGCTACTGCTTACCCTGGCCGACAAATAAATAAATGACAGCAGTTTTTGGCAAATTATAGTTCACAATTCGGAAAGATCGATTCATTGATCGATTTGACTGGAAAACAATTTCCAGTATTAGGCGGTACACGACACCATCCATTCTCGACACGGCCATTACTCGCCAACACGGCCAATTAGCATAAACGTCATTACACATGTTACACACAAATTAACTGCAGCTGAGAATGATCTGCGTCTAGTCGCACTCACCTGCTACTTGTAGCTCGTGGCAGAATAATAACCGCACGGGTCGAGCTTCAAGGTTAAGCAACACATGCCGAGGTCAGTCTTTGGATGGGGGACCATTCGTTATTTGGCGAGACTGGGAATTTTCTGTGTCTAGTCGGACTCACCAGTTACTTGTAATTAATGACAGCTTGTCCATTACACCGTACAATGACCCCCGGGGGAATCGTTAGTTTGTAGATTGTCGTTTAGGATGTAGTGATTTGTGTTGATAGGAGCTCGTGGCTGAGTAATAGCCGCACGAGTCGATCTTCAAGGTTAAGCAACACATGCCAAGGTCATTGTGTTTTTAGTACTTTATAATTTTTCGTAATTCGTAAACACCACTGTTATACGAAAACAAAATACGCAAGTTCGTTTACAAAAAAAACAAAACATCCAAACATTTTTTCCGCTATTTTGATTTAAAAACCAAACCAGTGAACCGATTCTGATGAAATTTCTATAAGACCAATCGGAAAGTATATCCTTTCAAATAGAAGAAGAATTTTTCAAATCGCATAAGAAATGACTGAGTTATGAGATTATAAACATTATAAAAATACAACCGAATTGAGAACCTCCTTCATTTTTTTGAAGTCGGTTTAAAAGTAAAGCAACTAAATAATAATACACATATTAATAATCCAAGTACTTTTCTCCTATAGTTGGCAAAGAGATTAATAAGAAAATATTATCTATTGAACTATTTATATTGCTTTTCACTATTTAAAAAAATCATGGAATGTGCTGGCTAGCGCTGCGTGTTCATACGACCTAGATTAAGTTATTAAAACCTATTTTTGTAAAACTGATTAGTTTACGTCTTATCAACCTACTTATAGGTAAAAGGCGTAAGATACTCGTACTTACACAGCGTGAGAATCGAGAATATGGCACATGACACTACGACCAATGAATTTAATTTTTTTTTGTTTCACCGTTTCTATAAAAATATTCTTACCACACTAATATTATAAAGGCGAAAGTTTGTAAGTGTGTATGTGTGTATGTTTGTTACTTCTTCACAAGCAAACGGCTGGACCAATTTTGATAAAATTTGGTATGCTGACACCCTTTTTTTTTTTTTTGTCGGGGGAAATCCTCATGGAAATCCTCCACCTTGGGGCGGGTGGAGGGGTCTGTCAGATTCTTGACTGACTAAAACCACCCCGGTGTTCCATCTCACCCTACGCCGGGGATCGCGGGAGCGTATGTGACTTCCGCAATCCCTGACTGGTGCCGGCCCGCCACCTAGCGTCGGCGGGGGGAGTGAGGTGTTTGACTCCCCCTGCTACGTCAAAGGGAACACCACGCGCCGCCACCTCGGGTCCGGATGAATGGGGGGCGACGGACATCCCCAAGTCCGTCAGCCCTGGACCCAGTTAGGGGGGCCGGAAGAGGGCAGCGTATGCTCTCCTACCTATATATTTTAATTTTAAACTGTAAATTTGACGTTCAAAAGTGCCTTTTAATGGTCTAGTTGAAATAAATGAATTGACTTTGACTTTGACTTTGACTTTGACGCCCGATGCGCCTGCTGCGGGGCGGGAGAGCGGTGGTGATCTCCCTCTCCCTTTCCGCAGCCTCCTTCTGCGCGATAACTGTCTCGCAGAAGGAGACCACCGCATCCCAGGACTCCTCACCGCCGACCACAGCATGAACTACGGCCGGCAGCGAGAGGTCACCGCCTACAACAGAGATGAGGGCACGGCGCGGCTCCTCCCAAGCGGCACACTCTGCCAGCGTTTGCCGCGCCGTGTCCTCCCGACAGTCGACGCAGTGAAGCTGACACCCTGGATTAACATATAGGCTTATACTTTCTATTCAGATTCCGCAACCCTGGCAGACCGATGTGCAGATAACATATTATAGTGGTAAGTGTGAAGGCAACTTCACACTTACCACTATAATATGTTATCTGCTTAATTGACAATCTCTGAGAGCGTTTGATATTAGAACTAAATGAGGGATTTGTATGTTAAAAGTAAACTTTGTAAACAAGCATATTACAAATTAGAAGATTACATTCAGGATAAGAATGCTTGGAAACATGCTGGTCCTGCTCCATAGGACAATCATGGGTGTTGACAAAATCAAACTGGCTGATTTATGTATTAACTTTTATAGATATACTGTTTCTTTTTTGTGTTTTTATTTTTCTGTTGACTCACACACTGTTTCATTAATGGTCCCAATATTTGTAAATATGTGAGTACCATTTACCTAAATTTCTTTAGGAAATTAATAAGTTTACCTCTGCTGGTAATACTTTGTTCCTATAAGTAGCATACTCTGGGTGCATCGTCCTCACATAATATTAAATTAATTTTTGTATGCCAAATTTTGTAAATCATTATTTGAAAAGAGTAACTATGGAGTTTCTTGTCCGTTCTTCTCCATAAGAATCTACCTTTCCGAATGGGCAGTAGAGTCACTTTATTAATGTAATATTATAATTTTACTGAACTGTAAATGATGACGTTCAAAAGTGTCGTTTAATGGCCTTATTGAAATAAACGTTTTGACTTTTGTCTTTTTATTGACGTTTACATTACAACTTACAAAAATATATGTACATTCAGCATGGCTTTTCATTTTGATCCTCAATTTTACCACGAAGACTCCAAAATTACATGAAAAACAAACTCATAAAACACGAAGTACATAAATACAAACACGGCGTACGAAGTACAAAACTGAAACGGCAAAGATAATAACTACTATTGTTGCACCAACAAAACTCATAACAGTACTAATATACCAACGATATTTCACAGTTTCAACTGTTCTATATATAACTGCTTCACATAACTGTTCCACATAACATTTGAAGCTAAAGTACACAATAAATTCTCATTAAAAATAAAGTGAAATTGTTGTGATGGCCGAGTGGTTATGCCTTTCTTGCTTTTGGTCGTTGGTTCAAATCCGGGCCCAATGTGACTTTTACTTTCAAAAAGTGCTTTCTAACTTTATTTTGGATTAAACTGACATCGGTGAAGGGCCCTATTACTAAGACTCCGCTGTCCGTCTGATTGTCACCAGGCTGTATCTTATAAATTGTGATAGCTAGACAGTTGAAATTTTCACAGATGATGTAGATCTGTTGCCGCTATAAAATAATAAAAAATTAAATACAAGAAACATGTTTTTTTCGGCTTACGGTACGGAACCCTTCGTGTGCAAGTCAAATAATACCTGTGATGGCGTTTTAGTTTTTATCAACGTCGGGCTCAATAATCTTCAGCTACATCATTGTTTTTTTTTTAAATATCAGTTCAGAGATTGTGTAGGGTTTCAGGAATTTAAAAAGTATTTTTTTTATAAGTTATAAAAGAGCGCTTTCCTATTGCTTGCCATGTGTTATTACCTCTCAGAATATGACCCTTATTAGCGATAGTTTCGGATGGTGTAATAATACAAGGTGTATTTTTTTTTTAAATCAACCGGTTTTGCCTAGAATCGCGACTTTTCAAAAATCCAACGATGCAGTTTTATTATTATTTTCATCGAAATCGGGCTCGAGACTCTTTTCAGTGTTTTTCGTTATTCCTCATAGTTTAGGATTGGGCCATCCACGCACACTAGAAAAATTCACCCTGTAAACATTGTAACTAATAATATCAATGAGTGTGGAAGTTTATTAAATAGATCGGTCTATGATAATAATTTGTGTCTCGTGTCATGTTACCTTGTTCTTTGTATCGTGTTTGTAAATCAACTCTAGTCACACGTTCGTTTTTTTTTTTTTTAAGTATAATTTCATGGCTGTTGATCATTTATTGGCTGTTATCGACACGCGAATGTTGAGGCAATCCAATTGCTAGACAACACAGACTTAGTTCGTGGGCTAAAAAGAACTAAACCTTTTGAATTAGTGTAGGCTATACATTTAACACATGAACATAGTGCTTTTATAAACTATATCAGACTTTAAGAAAGTGCTACAGACTTGTGTAAAAGTGCAAATGGACACTATTCTTAGTTTTAAAATAATCTATCACGTAACATATTAAGTTAGAGTTAAATTGCTTATTAGTTTTTTAGGCTAGATCGTTATTAATTATTAAAAAAATTGTGCGTACGAAATAAATACAAGAAAAAATTAAATTAATGAGTGGCCAGGATCAAGAAGAAACAATAAAAATGTCCGTAAAACAACATTTTGGTTCAAAGATGTCCTTTTCCAAATATAAAAGAAAAACATGGGTTGTTTATTTATTTTGTTTGCACCTCTCTTAGGAAAACGATTTACATCGTGTTTATAATAGAAGTACCTTTTTCCTTACTCCTAACCTTGTCTGACTATGTCTGTCTTCTCAAAATCAAAATTAAATTCAAAAGTCATTTATTCAAATTAGGCTGAGTGCCAGTCCCCCAAACGCCCGCCCGTCACCACTTCCTAGTGTTTTATCTGGGAAGAAAAAGGGGCGCAACAAACTCCCCAGCAACACATCTGTCTGTTTAGTTATGAAAACTTGAATTTACACAGCAGTATGCAAAGTTTACAAAACATGACACAGAAAATTAAGTCCTAAGGCATTAAGTCCGCCTTTGTACAGTGTTTTTACTAGTGCATAAAGTTTTAATAAAATAAATAAATCAAATTATATGTTTAATATGTAAATCGAATTTTATGAAATTAATTGTCTCGTCTCACATACCACAGTATCTCAAGACGAAAGTCTAAGAACATTGCGTGTTGCCAGTGATGACTTATGGAACCGAAACGTGATCGCTCACAATGGGCCTTATCAGAAGGCTTAAAGTCACCCGAAGGGCAATGCTCGGAGTTTCCTTGCGTGATCAAATCAGGAATGGTGCAAGAAAACCAAAATTACCGACATAGCCCGAAGGATCACCAAACTGAAGTGGCAGTGGGCAGGGCACATTGCTCGCAGAACAGATGGTCGATGGGGCTGAAAAGTTCTGGAGTGGCGACCGCGTACCGTGAGACGTAGCGTTGGAAGGCCTCCCACAAGGTGGACTGATGACCTGGTGAGGGTCGCGGGTAGTCGATGGATGCAAGATGCACAGGACCGGTAGTTGTGGCGACACTTGTGGGGGGCCTTTGTCCAGCAGTGGACGTCTTTCGGCTGATATGATGATGATGTCTGACTGTTATTCATCTCATAACATGATTTCGTGTTTCGTTTGTTTTTTGCAAGAATTTATTTTTTCCTGCTTGTCCGCAATGTAAGGAACATTACGGACAAGCAGGAAAAAATAATGTGATAAACTAAGCGTTGCGATACAATTGCCGAAAATTACGAAAAGGAAATCCCCATTATATTTTTAACTGACTTCAAAAAAGGAGGAGGTTCTCAATTAGGTTGTAACATTGACGGCGTTATTTTCCTCATGATGGTTTGAAAGGCATGGAACACGTCGAAATGCATTCTCGTGTATTAGTGCAGATAAATTCAAAGTCAAAGTCAAAACATTTATTTAAATTAGGCCATTAAACGGCACTTTTGAACGTCATCATTTACAGTTCAGTAAAATAATAATATTAAATTAATAAAGTGACTCTACTGTCCATTCGGAAAGGTTGATTCTTATGGAGAAGAACGGACAAGAAACTCCATAAATATACACACACACCAGCAGTAATCAAGATTCTGTGAGAGTTGGTGCGGCCTAATGCACAACGCGAAACTGGCGTATTGGTTAATACCTGGCTAGGAGCAGTAAAATCTTTCTTTTTTGTTTTCTCAACTTTTTTTTCTGAGATTCGTTTGATTCATTGCACTATTGCAATCCATATGGATTGCAATATTATAAATTTGAAAGTAACTCGTCCGTCTATCTGTTTGTTACTCCTACACGACATTAAGGCTGGATAGATTATATAGCAAAGAGATTTTTGGTAGTACCTAGAAATTTAATGTCTTTGTTATATAGAAATACCCAGAAGCAGACTCCTAGCCATGGAAATGTATCTGTGTACTTCTCTCAACAGAAAATCTCCAAACAAAACGCGTAACCAAGACGACCGCACCAAAGACCACTCAAGACATTCATCAAAAAGGCCTCAATTTCCAAAATAATTAAAAGCAATCCATCAAATTCTACAACTCTTGACTTCCCTCCAGACACTTCTTACATTAAACTCTGAACAAACGACGTGGTACTGTGAACAATAGGCCATTTGTCTTTAGAACAAATTGGCCGAATCAAATGCTACGACTTGATGTATTTGCGGGCAGGGGAATCATTTATTGGTGCTGTGTTTGATGGCGCTGGGTCGATGGGGACTGGGTATGGAGGTTTATAGGGTAATGGGTAATAGGGGATTGTTATAAAAAATAGGTCATGATGTAGAAAACATTCATAGAAAACATAAATGAAAAAAAAGAACCTTGATTATTTTTTTCGATGTTCCTGAAAAAATAAATACTCAGATGACATATTTGAGTTCACCGTTTTCAGCACAATTTGCACAGCGTTTTATTTAGTTTTAAAGGTGAAGAAACAAACGAATAAGTAATAAATAAAAGCGGGACTAAGACAGTTACACAGCTACAAAGACAGTTAAAAAGCTATAAACGAACACATTCAAAAAACAACAAAAATATCATAAAATATGTACATAGCAAAACCATAAAATTATAGTTTTTACCCTATTGACCTGTAACTAATCTAAAATATTTTATACCAATATTATCATCCCAAGACACTTATAAAAAAATAGTTACCATTACGTTTACCCTTCTGTCTATCTATCTATTGGGGTATGGTTTCCGCACTTAGTCCTGATATTGGACCATTGTGCATGGGCAATGGCGGCCATCATTCCAACCAGCCAACCTCCCTCCAGAAGCAGATCAGTCCTCCTAAAGAGTTCAGGATGTCTGTGAGTGAATTTGGTGAATTTTACGTTAAAGGGGTAACGTTTACCCTTCTCATGGGCTTTTTGTGCTATCGATAACTTCCTTGTTGGCCGATAAATGTGGTAGTATTTGAAAGTGTTCTGTATGATGTCGGACGTAAAAGAATAGCACCATCCCATCACTTCCCGTGGGTGTCGTAAGAGGTGACTAAGGGATTACCAGAGAAAGGGCCGCAGCATTTTCTGTGTATTGCAACAGCTACATTGCAATCGCCAACTCACCTGACATGCGCGGTAACTATGGCAAAACCCCCCTTTGGGGGAGGCCTATGTCCAGCTGTGTATGACGTCCGTCATTCGGCTGATGATGATGATTTGAAAATGTTACATAAAAACTATCACACTAATATTATAAAGGCGAAGGTTTGTGTGTGTGTGTGTATGTTTGTGACGTCTTCAGTAAACGGCTGAGCCGATTTAGATGAAACTTGGTATAGAGATAGTTTGAGTCCCGGGAAAGGACTTGATCTCGGGAGTAAGTTCCCTTGGAGAAGATCATTTTCGACATCAACGCCGCAGGCGGTAGCTAGTCTATTAATAAAAGTTTTTGGGCATCGAAAACTAAAGGTCGTCTGACGAATTTGGCAACACCTGTGTGCCCTTCTGTATTTGCTCTTATTTCTTTCAAGTGTTTCGTGTGTACATAAATAAATAAATAAGAAATTGAACCCAATACTCAATCCATAATGCTCAGGTTGCACGAGGCTAATTTATTATAAAATGATACCAACTAAAGTTCGTCTTTTTATTGTATTCAGTAACTTGAAAGTTCAAAGACAATTTTGAATCGTACAATGTCGTGTTTTTAAGACAAG
Source organism: Mamestra configurata (assembly GCA_002192655.3). NCBI lineage: Eukaryota > Metazoa > Arthropoda > Insecta > Lepidoptera > Noctuidae > Mamestra > Mamestra configurata. Next base: position 37,688 of record NDFZ01005403.1, on the reverse strand, counting down.
TTATTAAAAATTTGAAATACAAATTTTGCGTAAAAGTAAGTAGGTACATTATTTAAGTCTCTTCAACTGTCAAGTTTCTGACCACAATTAAAAGTTTAGATTATTACAATTTAAATATATTTTTTAATTTAAATGTTTTTAATGCAGGACTATGTATATTCGTTTTGTTTCGTTCTTTTTAATGTATTCAGTGCCAATCCTAGATAGCCAGGATTTAACTCGCTTGCTAGTTTAAAAAATTAGACCCGTGTAATCTGGGCATTGGGGAAAGCTAAAAGTGCTGCGGGGAAGTTGTCAACGACGTAATTTAATAATGTACCGGAGTTTACTGGCCGAACTAAGATAGTTGCCGTCGGTGTGCTGCAGCATTCCGTTTTGTGACGAATTTACTTGATATGTTTATCGATTTTTTTCTTAAAGCTTATTTCAATCGGAACAACTTCACCGCGCGTTTAGCCCCGCTGTCCCCTACCAAAAATGTGGCCTATTTCTATCGCAGAAGCACATACAAAATGACATAACGTCTGTTTTATGGAAACCCAAAAAACCCTGAAATTGACAAACATATGAATGAAATGGAATAAAAAAATACGTATCAGACTTATATACATAAGAAAAAGCAGAATCGAGTGAACTTTTATTGACATCTTGTAGTTATAAGGGAATATTAATTGGAAAACGGAAGCCACTAGACAGGAAAATGCAGAAGACTTCGCTATACGAACATAATGTGATCTAAGTATGAGTGCAAATGGCACTGCTACTTCATTAAACAGCGCTGATAGTTACTAAGGGCCGTTCATGATTGATTATTTGGAGTTGAGAACATGTCAAACCATATTTTCCACCGATTTCTGAATTAGAGTACTATAAATCTGTTAATTTTTTGTAATAATGTACAGGGTTTGATACGTCCTTGACTCAGAATACCCATTTGTGTTAAGTATTTTTCAGTACCTAAATGATTTAATAATTACATATTTTTTTGCAAAATTATATTAAATGGACCTTCTAAGCTTTCTTATTTTGTTGTACTCAGTAAACTGACACTATCTGCGAAATATTGCAAACTTAAATTGCATGTGAAGATTTCGCACGTAGTAGGTATTTTGACTATTTTTCCATCCTTCAAACGAAGCATGTTTTTATGCCGTTTCTTTCTCATAAATTTCGTGTTTTAGATTAAAAGGTTATTACTTCATTTCCAGAAATTTTACGTGGGCTTTAAATTAAAATTTCAAATAGTTGTATAAAAGAATTGTGTTAACTTTTAAGAACCCTTTCCTTGCGTGCTTTTGTTACAATTTATAATTTACTCGTTTTTTTATTCCCTTCATTGCACTGGCAAATTAGTTTAAAGGTAACTGCATATTGCATTTTGGCTTGAGGAAATTGATTTGATTGTTATTTTTTGAAGTGAAAACTACTTTAGCGACGTTGTGCACTTTTTGGGATAGGTAAAAAACGTTAAACGTTCTGAAGTGTTAAATTTTTAATGTAACATAAATTGTCATGTTTGCGTTCGATAGCGCAATAAATGAATATTATATTTTACCACATAAATGATAGTACTTTTATACTGAAAATTAAAGAAATTCGTGCGAAATTATTCCCTAACCATTCCAAAATGTCAAAAATGCACAACGTTAATGTTCAAGTTTTCACTTCTGCCGGCACTCCCGGAGTTGTTTTTTTTAAAGGAATGGAGTTTTTGCATGTGTGTGTATTTTCAACTATATTTTGGTGCCCATTTTGCTGCCTAATGTCACTTAGTTCAAAGCTTAATGAACTTCTATTTATGCTGCTCCAGTTGAAGTCATCTTGGCAAGGCCGGCTTTCGCTGAACACCAGTATTGTTACTCTGTCTTATGCACGAATCCCAGCATTAAGTTGAGCGATGGCCAAAAAAGATAAATACACTATTTTTTTTCTTTTTCTAAAGTTTAAGTCAAAGCGTTTATTAAAGTAACAATATAACATTAATAAAGTGACTCTACTGTCCATTTGGAAAGGTAGATTCTTCTGGAGAAGAAAGGACAAGAAACTCTATAGTTACTCTTTTCAAATAATCCGTCAAAAGGAAGGGATGACGGGTGGTGGTGGCCGCGCGCCTATGTAAACCGCTGCGCGCTCATTTGGGGCCCTTTTCTTTTTTCTTCGTGGAGTCAACTTGTGTTGGGAAACCTCTGCCCGTTTGGATAGCCAATTCTGAATCTAGCCAAAGCCAAATCAAATTAAATGTCCGTTTAAATTTTGAATTTAGTGTTTAGAAATAAACCGTCATTTTGGATTGTTGTCTTTTTTTTAATCAATTTTGCTTCATTGTGCTAAGAATAGTTACTCTCACATAATATTATGTGAGGACGATGCACCCAGAGTATGATACTTATAAGAACAAAGTATTACCAGCAGAGGTAAACTTATCCATTATCTAAATAAATTACGGCCGTAGCTTGGTAAAAAATGACTTTAAGATCACAAGATATTTATCATCATGACAGAGATCCGCAACTAGTACTAGACTCCCGAACATTGTCAATTGTACGGTGGTCTTTAGACCCATCTAAAGTTAATTTTCAAAAGCATGCCACACTGCAATCCGACAAATTAGAGCCATACCATTTTATATTTTAAATTAAAACTACAAATCGCCTGCTTACTGACCTTAATAACAACTACAATTAAATCTGAATTAAGCTCGAAACAGTTTTTTATAATTAACCTAACACTTATACAGGCTAATATGTAAATGCATATTTCTGAAATTGCTTCGGGATGTGTCATACAAATGTCACCGGTGTAATGAGTGACGGACACGCAAAGCTTATTTTGCCGACTGTACATCATTTGCCAGTGAATTTTGAACCCTATGGCGATGTTTTTTGGGATGATATGTAGTTTGGTGACGTGCTCAATATGTTTGGTGGTAGAGCTACAATTATTTGCAAGTTGCCAACTTTTCTGATTATGATTGCCCGCTTTTCGTGGTTTAATGAAAGACTAAATAATTGCTACCTTTTTTCATTCTGTTGAATCTTCTGGATTGTGGATATTTTTTGTTTTCACTTATCTGTCATCATCAGAGATCGGAATAGGTAGAGTATATTTACATAAAGTTCGAGGAAGGAAGTAATTTAGAGTTGATAATACCTCCTCTAAAATCCAGGAATAGTTAACATGACGATTAAATCCCGGGATTTAAGAAATTGCAAATCTCGTATTTCGCTTTGAATACATTTGAACTTAATATTTACATTGAAGAATCTTAGTTTTTTGAGTTCGGTACTAAAACTATTAAATGAAAGAGCTTTGTTTTACATACAAAATTAATTCTTGAAATGTCTTTTGTTATTTACCTGATTATATTGTAATCTGAACATATTTTTATAATCCCGGTTTTAATTGTCATGGTTTAGAGGAGGTATTATCTACTCTATGTTACTTACTTCATCGAATTTTAGGTATATTTACTCTACCTATTCCGATCTCTGGTCATCATTGCTCCTGGGTTTTTATTTGAGATTTTTTTTAGTTGATCTGATAGTGATACTTCAGTTGAGACGAAATGGCTTCTATTTTTTGTGATTCTGTTTTAATACCGTCAGTGTTTTTAAGGGTCCGAACATCCGTAAAAACGGAACCCTTATCTGTCTGTCCGTCCGTCTGACACAGCAAATTACCTCTGAATTTACTCTATTTTTAAATAAATAGTTTTGAAATTATTCAAGAAAATACATGAAAAAAGACTATTCCCCCGCCTTTATCTCCGAAATTACTGAGCCTGAAATTTTGAATGAAAAAAAACGCAGATACTAGATTAACGGAAAACTTATAAGAGTACTATAGTGTTAAAATAACATGTTATAAAAATGAGATTCGTTCGGAGCCTTTTGCACGCGAGTCCGACTCGAACTTGGCCAGTTTTAATTTTTAACATACAAGAGACATACAAAAACAAAACAATTTTAATAAATATTTTGTAATCAGTTTTGTGGTAATTTCCTAACGCGTTGTAATAGGGAATATGCATGAAAAAAATAAACAGTTTATCTAGAAATATACAAAAACATAACACTAACAGTGAAAATAGAATCGAAATTGACCGAAAAACAAACGAGATATACCTATTTTAAACAAATATATATGTCCCTCTCGCGAAAACGCTGTGTTCTGTGGCAGCTGTATATGCGTCATAGTATTTGACGTCACAGTTGCTATCAGACTTCTCTTTCTACATAATTGTCAACTTTGAAGCATTATAACTTCTTCGCTGATGAAGGTATTTTAAAAATTCTTGCATAATTGTTTACAAGAGATAATAAGTTACTATTTTGCAAATATTAAAAATGCATGCATATGTAGGTACCTATTACAAATCTATTCAAACTATTTCCATCCTTATCTTGTGCTTCATTCAATATCAACTATTGAATAATGAAAACAAAGTAAATACAACTTTCTTCTTTCTTCTCGATAAAATATCTCCAGCTTAAAACGTTGAAACTTAAGTTTTAAAATAACACGATAAAGGAAGTGTACCTATTTCCCAGCGTTTGTAGCCAAAACTACGTCTCATCCATTACAGACGGAACATAAATCAAAAGTTCTGAAAACCACTGAGAACTTAATAACTTGGAACGGATACAACTTTGGATAAAATTCTCACGAAATTACTTACTATTGTGGAAACCTGAAATTTTACTGATGATTTAAAGTGAAAAGTTTGGTTTAAGCTTCGTTACATTTTAAAAACGAAGGAATTCGTCTTGAAATTATCTAAAACAGCTTTTATTTTGTGACTGATATGCTGTATTTCATAACATTGCTTCTGCATGTTCGCAAGTGAACTAAGGTTACCGACACAGCCCGAAGAGAGTTGCAAAACTTAAGTGGCAGCGAGATGCGCTGAACGCGAGACGCACAGGACCAGTAGATCTGGAGATTCTTGGAGTACCTACGAAACAGTTCTGTGTCCCAGCGATACCACGAAGGTTGTGGAGATCGTGGAATAGGTTCTAGCGAAGACCAGCTGGACCTTAAGGGTCGAGAAGTTGGAGTTGCGCCATAACACAAATTTCAAGTCGTTTGTGGTGCGAGTTCCGACTCATCATATTGAGACCTTTCTCAAGTAAGAGTTGTGGCCGAAGGGTGTCGTGTATCGCCGATTCCGCGGAAGGCTACGCGAAACCACGCAGCGCAACACGACGCCGTCACTTCGCGTTTGTACACGAAGTGACGGCGTCGTAAACTACGTACTAAAAATATTATTACACTAACAATAGTGTAATATGTATAAAGTCTGTAAGTAAATATTATGGGTCTTTATTACCTGAAATAAATGACATATTATTATTATAACATTACTTTTGTGTATTTGCAAGAAATCCAAAGTTACCGACTCAGCCCGAATAATTGTCAAACTTAAATGGCAGCGAGATAAGCTGGATGCGAGACTCTCAGGAAGGCTGTGTCCAGAAGTGGACGTTGTTCGGCTGAAATGGTGATGATGCTTCTGCAAATAGGGTGAATGCCATCATAAATTCAACAAATCCATCGTAGTAGCACTTTCCCGTATAGTGTGTGTAAAGTACCAGACTGAGGCATTGTGTCGTTACACAATGTGATTTCTACTCATGTAAGTCAGTTATAGCAATAAGCTAACTGATTGGGATTTTTTAGAATACGAATCCATAGAATTTTATAATCTACATCTACATCTACACTATAATAATACAATAAAGAGTTTGTATTTTTGTGTGTGTGTATGTTTGTAATGAATAAACTCAAAAACTACTGGACCGATTTGAAAAATTTTTTCAGCAATGGATTGCTACATTATCAGCAAGTAACATAGATTAAATTTTAACTCCGTATTCCCACGGGAACGGAGCGCCTCCACGCGCCACGCGTAAACGTGCGCGAGGGCTCTCGCCTCCAGATCCCATGGCGTTAATCCGGCAAGGAGGCTCGCCTCCTCGCCGGAGACCGTGCGGTATCCCCGAGCCAGCCGGATGGCCATGACCCTTTGGGACGCGTTGAGCTGGCGGGCAGGTCGCCCCTTCAACGTAAGTGCCCACACTGAGGCCCCTAAAGGGCCATGGACCGCACGATCCCCGCATAGAGCCTCCGGCAGGAGGCCTTTGGGCCCCTTGATTGGGCAGGAGCCGCTTGAAGGCAGCCCCGGCCCGCTCCAGTCTTGGAGCCAAACGTCGGAAGTGCTCTCAAAGTTCCATCGGCTGTCGAAAACAAGCCCCAGATTCGTTGACCCGACGCCGAATCCATTTTGTTTTTCGTCTACCACTGCGCATATAGCCATCCAAATTCACACTTTAAACTTTTCTCACGATTTTCCCTCAACTTGTACACACGACGCATTTAAAAAAGTTCGTTTGAAATCATATTGGAATGTCAACTACAAACTTATACATATACTTTTTCTGTGATACAAGGAAAATAAACACAACAAAATGTATAAATGAATTGACGCATGTCACGTAGCTGATTGCTACGAGCCGCTACGAGTGCTACGAGCGCTAAGAAAGCGTAGCGATGTCGTCAGTAACGTCGTAGCAATTACGTAGCAATGAATTTCTGTTTTGTGCTGTGTTTTTTGTATTTTATTTGACTAAAGATATGAATTTGTATTTGGTTTAAGATCATCAAAGTTTTTTTGAAATTCATCACGCCAGTATTACCCAAAGGATTATGCTGACCGAAAGGGTACCTATAGTACACTCACTTTTGGCCAGTTATGTTCAAGTATATTGTAATAGTTGGCAAACCTATTGCCATCATCCGGTCACAAATCCAGATTCCAAGCTGTTACTGAAATTTTCCAGTTGAAAACACCCAAAAGCACTTTGCCCAACCCGGCCAATCGAACCTAAGAGTTCATGCTCAGCAGTAGGGTTTGTTACCAGTGGACTCACTAGACAGCTACCACAATAGATAAATTAAATTATTCAACAAATACTTCTAATTAAAAATGAATAAAATTAATTAGTACGACCCAATTTAAGATCAAGGATTAATTACTTATTAACAATTACTACTCAATTTAATTTTAAACCAACGTCTTTAAAAACAAATTAAAAAATCACGTTACTTAATTATCTCAAGCTGACAGTTTAACGAAAATAATTAATTGCAGAAAGTTTAAAACGCTGCTTCATAAAGGTGGTCATTCACTAGGAGCATTCGCGTTTACACAAAAAGTTCGATTCGAACATCACGTCCCATTGGAACGTGATGTTCGAATCGAACTTTTGCCAGCTAGATCACAGTTTATGAATTATTCAAAATTCGAGAAAATTTTCAAATTTGGGACAACCAACTTTATCTAACACATGACAATTTTAAAATTCCATTGCAACCCATATATATTCGGGGTATTTTAACCTAAATAGTCATTTACCTAAACATTAACTTAAATAAAACACAACTCATAAGGCGTTTGATGGAATTCAACTATAAGTAGTCTTAGTATGTGCAAAGTCAAAGTCATTTATTCAAATAAGGCTGAGAGGCAGTACTTTTTGAACGTAAAAAATAACATAATGACAGCCCCCCAAAACGCCCGCCCGTCACCACTTCTTAGTGTTTAAGCTGGGAAGAAGAAGTTCCTCTATTCATCTGTGTGCGTAAAGTTTTAAATAAATAAATAACTCGAATTGTGAACGTCCTGTTCGAATACAAACTGTCACACTGAGCATGAGTGGGCCATTCGAACGCGTAACATCGATTTAGTTGTTCTGTTGCTGTCAGATGAAATGGTCGTAATGCTGAGGGCGGCGCCGGATTAGAAACGTTGCGCATTTTAATGCTGGGTTCTCCATACTCATTGCTGTAATATACAAATCGTATCGTACCATCACAGGGTATGTGTAAATTTTGCTCGCTGAATATATTAACTGATATTATGGTCGAATCTGAGAACTGAAGGCTAATTTGAAAGCTCCTTTTCAAAAACGAGAATCGCCGCTCAGTAAAGTTGCAGAAGAATGTGGTGAACAGCTACCTTTACAATAACCAAGTATAGATTTACTTAGAAATTGATAGACATTATATGGGCGCATGATGTGAAAATAATTAAACATTCTAATTGATGACTTTAAATAAAGTTAATAATAAACAAAGTTTATTTCATGAAACTGCGATACGTTCATTATAAACTTGATTTCATCGAAGCATATTGTTTTACAAGAACGTAATAACCCGCGTTCTCTCATACTCTCAAAGTTATCGAAAACACTTGCCAAGTGTGAGTCTAGCCACGCGTAGAGTCGTGTTACTATTTAATAACTTTTGCGTACGGCTTTGCTCGCGTTAATATAGATTTATCGGACATACGTAAGTCGATTGAATAATCTCCACGACACGGTTGGCCCAATGGTTGAGCGATTGGCTGCTGCGCTGCATGTCGCGGGTTCGATTCCCGCACGGAACAAATATTTGTATGGCCTACATATAGTTGTTCCGGGTCTGGCTGTTTGTGTATGTGACTTTGTATATTTGTAAATGCACCCACGATACAGGATAAATTCCTAGTGTGGGGCAACGCTTAAAAAATTCAAAAATCGGGACCCCAACGATATCTAGTGGCATTCGACGAAGTTTAGAACGTTGTGCTTAGTCTACTGGTGGCGGTCAAGCAGGTAACACGTCGACGAAACTGTCACTCGTTCCGAATACTGGAGCTGTGTACCTATTGTGTAAGAATATTGTTATTGTGATTTTGAGTGTGAATTACAATTTGATTTAAAAGCAAACAGGTTTTCAATAAACTTTCTTTATAAATACGGGCAGTTAATCCACGAAACAAATGGGTAGACGTACACCTTAAACATGGCAAAACACTAAAACTATGGAAAAATCAGTTACCATTTTATTCTCCGGGGACGGAGTTGTGTCTGTCTGTTCGTCTGGTACGGAGCATTTTCTCCAAATCTACTGAACTGATTCAGTCCAAATGTACTCATTGGAATCTTTAAGTCCCAAATACGGTCACTTTTGTGGGACAGCCTATGAGACACAGAAAAACACAAAAAAAAAACGTATTAATTAAGAATTTCGTTCGTTCTTTTCCATATCTACACTTGTGCGGAACTGCGCATCTTGCTACTCGTATCGAGTATATTTGTTTTTTTTAACGCTCAATTACGCCTCACAAATATCATTAGGATTAAACTTTTGTATTCTGTTTTTTTCCGCAAGTTTGTTGAAGAACGTCATTTGATACGTGTGACCTTTGGTCATGTTACTCTTGGGTCCCTCCCGCCTCTACTATTGCAATCATCGTTTTCTTAACTAACATTTTTTTATGCGAAAACATCCTGAACATTTTTCCTGTGAGCAATACGATAAAAAGTTTCCTTTTAGACCGGTGACACGCGGTAAAACAAGCGCAGTTGTTACATACGAAGGTCAAATTGCACCATCTTTATATTGTTCCTCGTTCCCTCTTATTAACCGACTTCAAAAAAGGAGGAGGTTGTCAATTCGTCGGAACCTTTTTTTAGTTAATATTCTCTTGACCGAATTTCGGCCAAGGACTCAATCTGAATGGAGACGTAGTCAAGTACGTAAGAGATATATTATTATAGTGCAGAAGTGTTTGCACAAATACAGGTGAACGTTGTTTTCAGTATTGCTGTTGAACGATATGACTGCTATCCAACACGACCGGATAGATATCAGGCGAACAGAGAGTAATGTCCCGCATACCTCCGTTAAAATAGGAGGATCCTCTGACCAGACGGGAGTTGTGTCTGGTGGGCAAATTCCCGAGAGTTGATATTCGGACAGTTGTATATATTCAAATCGCACGGAGGACTTTGCTTGCGCGATACAGGATTTCGTTGGTTGTTCGTCGCTGATAAGATAGATGGCGTTGCGGTTCTTTTTACTGCCGTACTTGTTTCTTAGTTTTTCATGTGGTGGCATTGATACCGCTACAGCTTTACATAAGAGTGAGTCACTATCAGCTCTCGAACACTGGGCTGCTTCTGAATAACTTTTAAGTAATGAAAATACCCGATAACACAGTCGGACTTGCTTATCTTTGTATTATTATAATTTACGCGTAAAGAACGACAACTACTCTATTCAGTGCCTTAAAAAAACTAGGAACACAGCGTCTCTGGTACGATAACAAGACTTCTTTCATCTCTAAACGTCACACAGCTTCAAAGGTTCCTCCCCAAAAAGAACAGCTTCAAACAGGCGTATCGCATTACTAATACTTAAAGAATTCCTTTGGCGTAGCTCGGAATGTGACTTACGAGTATCTTCGAACGTTGCAGAATATTTTAGGCCTGTAAAGGTAGTCGTTTTTAAGAAATCAATGCCGTTAATACTGCGGATCTGTACGAAAATGGTAAAGGAGTAAATTTATATAATCATTAGCCTAATCTAAGCAATCAAATCAATTTGACTTGCCTTCTTCCAACTATGTTAGGGTTGGCTTACAGTCAATCGCAATGCAGCTGACTGCCAGTGTTGTACATGGGGCAACTGTCTGTTGCTCGAAAACTTTAGCATACCGGATAAAGTTATTTTGAAGAAAAAAAAGGTTCTGATTTAACAGCTAGTTAAAGCATCCTACAAAAATTCCTATCTAACGGGCAACCTATACCTTCGTTTTTTCCTGTTAAGAAAACCCCACCTGATCTGCGCGAGGATTTTCCTCGTTTTCGAGCATAAATACTGAGAGAAACATCTCAAGCTTCACACAACAAATTCACATCTCTTCGCGAACGTTTCTCTACTACCAAACAACAAAACAAAATGGCCGCCATCAAGACCGCCTTCATCCTCCTGCTGGTCGCCTTCGCCATGGTGATGGTGACCGTGGAGGCCGTTCACGTCGGACCCTGCGACCAGGTCTGCTCACGTACCACCGCTGAGAGGAACGAGTGCTGCAGGGCTCATGGCTACTCCGGCTACAGCGGTTGTGGCGGCGGACGGATGCAATGTTACTGACGGAACCTAGTCAGTACTACAGCATCTCAACAGTTACNTTGTTTCTTAGTTTTTCATGTGGTGGCATTGATACCGCTACAGCTTTACATAAGAGTGAGTCACTATCAGCTCTCGAACACTGGGCTGCTTCTGAATAACTTTTAAGTAATGAAAATACCCGATAACACAGTCGGACTTGCTTATCTTTGTATTATTATAATTTACGCGTAAAGAACGACAACTACTCTATTCAGTGCCTTAAAAAAACTAGGAACACAGCGTCTCTGGTACGATAACAAGACTTCTTTCATCTCTAAACGTCACACAGCTTCAAAGGTTCCTCCCCAAAAAGAACAGCTTCAAACAGGCGTATCGCATTACTAATACTTAAAGAATTCCTTTGGCGTAGCTCGGAATGTGACTTACGAGTATCTTCGAACGTTGCAGAATATTTTAGGCCTGTAAAGGTAGTCGTTTTTAAGAAATCAATGCCGTTAATACTGCGGATCTGTACGAAAATGGTAAAGGAGTAAATTTATATAATCATTAGCCTAATCTAAGCAATCAAATCAATTTGACTTGCCTTCTTCCAACTATGTTAGGGTTGGCTTACAGTCAATCGCAATGCAGCTGACTGCCAGTGTTGTACATGGGGCAACTGTCTGTTGCTCGAAAACTTTAGCATACCGGATAAAGTTATTTTGAAGAAAAAAAAGGTTCTGATTTAACAGCTAGTTAAAGCATCCTACAAAAATTCCTATCTAACGGGCAACCTATACCTTCGTTTTTTCCTGTTAAGAAAACCCCACCTGATCTGCGCGAGGATTTTCCTCGTTTTCGAGCATAAATACTGAGAGAAACATCTCAAGCTTCACACAACAAATTCACATCTCTTCGCGAACGTTTCTCTACTACCAAACAACAAAACAAAATGGCCGCCATCAAGACCGCCTTCATCCTCCTGCTGGTCGCCTTCGCCATGGTGATGGTGACCGTGGAGGCCGTTCACGTCGGACCCTGCGACCAGGTCTGCTCACGTACCACCGCTGAGAGGAACGAGTGCTGCAGGGCTCATGGCTACTCCGGCTACAGCGGTTGTGGCGGCGGACGGATGCAATGTTACTGACGGAACCTAGTCAGTACTACAGCATCTCAACAGTTACACTCCAATATAAATCCTTAAATCAACACTAGATTTCATCAATATTTTTTTGGTAACAGTTTATGTTCTGTCCGAGAAGCTCAATTGTATTTTGCATGTATTTTAAATTTGCCTATTAAACGTTTTAAACTTTAATCATATTTTACTTATCACCACATAATCAAACAATAACCCTACAAAATATTATTTTCACACAATACCGAGTGAAATAAGGAAGATATTTGCGCCAGATCTTGTCGCCTCTATTAAATTGTTAGCTAATATTTATTAATCAGGCAAGGTGTCACTGATTTTCGATGGGAATTTCTCAGTACCAACCCGGGCTCTAGGTTTGTTCCCAGTTTGAAACGGAAACAAATCTAGGTTCAAGTCAATAGGCTCGCATGGGGTGTTGACACTTGAAAGTAACTGCCAACAATTTGGGTGCGTCAACACCTCTGCCAACCTCATTTGTACACACAAGCATGAAGTGTTATTATACACTATACTATTATTATATTAATACAAATGAGAGCCGGGTCTAACGGCTTCACACGCTTCCCGAGACACGGTAGAGTCGAGACTCTACCGTGTACAAACGTATATATCGTAGCAAACCGAGGTTTGCTACGATATGCTTGGTAGTCACCCATCCACAGACCAACCTCAGCAAGCGTTGATTAAACTTGAAGATTGACCCGTACGGATGTTATTATTACGCCACGAGCTACTCTCAACAATTAGCCAATTACCGCCCTCATAAATATGATCGGAGAACCGGACCGCTCACTCCATCGACGCGCCGATAGTCCAACAACAAAGTCACGTATAGAGCAAAACATTAAGTATTGGGAAAATCATAAAATCAATTGCTGTTCAAAACATTACCAAAATTTTATCCACTAATTAAACAAAAGAAATTCCGTAGCAACAACTCTTCTCAAACTCCAATTAAGAATTTCTCAACATTTCACTAAATTCGTACAGACAGAGTACCAACAAGAACTTTTTAAAATTACAATTTAAAGTCGAGACGCATTTCAAAAGTCGGCAGCAAAAATAATTAAACAAATATTTGTAATGAAAATTCTTTCATCCAAGTCACTGGCGTGCGTCTTTTATTGCATTTTAAATCGTTTAATTTAAAATCTTTAAAATTTAAATCGTTTAGACGCTCTGGCTGATGTTGGTGCGTTTAATTCGAAATTGAATTTTCAATGTAGGCTGAACAATACTGATTGATGATTGATTTAAAAAACATTTGAAGAGAGAAAACTATGTCGTCGTTAGGGATTGTGACAAAAATCGATATAAGGATCTGAAAACCAATTTTTAACCTTAAAAAAGCTTTTTCCAAAAAAATACAACCGACTTCCAAATAAAAGAGCACTACAAAAAAAAATGTCGGAAGTCAACAACATAAAACAATATTCAAAGTCTCTTCAAAGTATTTGTTGTAGAAAAGTATAACCTCTGTTGTGCGGACTTGTTTTTATAGATATATTGTTTCTTAATGTATTGCTTAGTTACTTGAAATAAACACTCTTGTCATTCAGCATCTTTTTCTAACTCTTATTTTACTAATAATATATTTAATACTATTCCAAGCAAATATCACAACACGTTATCAGCACGAAGCTCTGGAAGAGTTTAAAATATAATTTGTAATAAAATTAGTTGAGTTTCTTGTGTGACTAAAAATTTTACTAGTCGAAATGTCACGTGAAACTGGAGATGCTTCGAGTGTTAATAAGTCTAATCCCTCTACGTCGAATTCATCTTCGATTCCATCATTTTGTCTTCGAAATAAAGATGGATATCCTACTTGGAAGTTTAAGATGAGAAATTACCTTTTACACGAAGACTTGTGGGTAACAATTAGTGGTTATCCGGATGGTGACACGACCCCTGCTTCGATCAAGGTACGCAACGACGAGAAAGCTCTTGCAAAAATTTGCTTAACAGTTGACGGTGCAGCTATTACTCACGTTAGATGTGCGAAAACTGCAGCCGAAGCATGGAAATACTTGCAACAGGCGTTTGAAGATAAGGGAATGGGAAGAAGACTAGCTTTAGAGCGAAAACTGTACAGGTTGAGTCTGTCAGATTTCGGAAATATTGAACTGTACATTTATGCAGTTTTATCAACCGCACAGGATCTTGCGGATATTGATGTTGTCATAGAGGATAGGTCTATTGCTGCTATACTTTTGGGAGGGCTCACTTCAAAATATGAACCTCTCATTATGGCTCTAGAAAGTTGTAATATAGACGTGACTACTGACTTAGTAAAGACAAAACTGCTGAATGAGATGTCTAAAGATGCTGCTATATCTATAGATTCCGCCTTTCATGCGAAGAAGAAGCCTAAATCCAAGAAGAAGGGAATAGTCTGCTACGAGTGTCAAGTACCTGGTCATAAGAGACCTGACTGTCCGCTGAGAAACAAGGAGAAAGGCAAAACGGAGAAAGCTAAGAACATAACGTTTACAGCTCTCAATACTTTTGGCTGCTCAAGCAAGGAGGTATTTTACGTAGATTCTGGTTGTACTAAACACATGAGTTTTAGACGAGATTGGCTTCAGAACATTACGATACAGAATAAAGGTAGTGTTACTGTCGCAAACGGAGAGCAGATTAAATGCTGCGGCATAGGAGACATTTCAATAAATACACCCGAGAACGTAATCAACAAGATCAGCGATGTTGCTTTTGTCCCCGACTTAAAAGCTAACTTATTGTCTGTGCAGAAAGCTGTTGATAAGGGTTTTGTTTGTATTTTTGATAAAAATGGATGTAACTTTTATAAATCTAATCATTTTCATTTTACAGGTGATTCGGTACTTCATGCCTCGCCCTGTGGTGGACTGTACGTTGTAGATGGTACTGTTAATGTTCCCGAAGATGTGGCAAGTAATCATTTGACGCAGGATGTGCACTCTGACTGTCAGAATATTAGTTACAAACTCTGGCACAAGAGGTTAGGACACTTGTGTCGTATAGGCATGACCCAACTGAAGAATCACGAGGTAGGTGTAAAGTTTAGTGTAGTAGATAAAAGCAGTTGCATCGCTTGTGTGGAAGGAAAACAGGCAAGGAAACCTTTTAAGAAGGTAGCATATAACAGAGCTACTTCTCCTTTAGAACTGATACATATGGATTTATTGGGACCTGTGTCTACAACCTCTTTTCAGGGGAATAGGTTTATGTTAACTATTGTTGATGATTATACAAGGAAGGTATTTGCTTACTTTATTTCTTCCAAGACAGAGGTTAAAAATAAATTTAATATTTTCCAAACCTTTGTTGAAAATCAATTAGATAAGAAAATTAAAGCAGTTAGAACTGACGGCGGTAAAGAGTTCGTTAATAGGGAATTCGATGATTATCTTGCCTCTAAAGGTATCCAACATCAAACGACGGCGCCGTACAGCTCTCAACAAGTGGGAGTAGCTGAACGTACCCACCGCTCAATTACAGAGAAGGCGAGGACGTTGTTAGCAGAAAGCTCACTACCTAAAGCATTCTGGGAAGATGCTTTCCAAGTTGCCGTATACCTGAAAAATAGGTCTCCTCACAGAGCCTTAGGTGGTCAAATTCCCGAGGACAGGTGGTGTGGTTGTAGAAATGACCTCAGTCATTTGAAAGTGTTTGGATGCAGAGCACTTGTACATATACCTTCATGTCAAAGGAAAAAGTTAGACGTAAAGGCAAAGGAAGCGATTTTTGTCGGTTATTCAGAAAATCCAAATACTTATATATTTAGGAATCCTGCTAACCTACGAAAAGTGTTTACGTCCAGAGATGCAACCTTTTTTGAAAATTGCTTTACAGGGTTGAAAGAGCAGAGGCAGTCTGAGCCTGTGGTACAGTCAGATTCCATATTGTTATTTGAAAATAAGGAACCTGAACATAACGATTGTCAATTTTTCGATTGTGTTGAGAGTGCCGATCCTATAGATGAGCCAACTACACAGTTAAATGTAGAAAGTACAGAAGAATCAGCAAATATGAGAGAACCAGAACCATTCTTTGAGCTGAGACTTCCTAGTGTCGATGAAGAGCCACCTAGTTTGGAAGAGGAGAGGAGGTATCCCACGAGAAACAGAAAACCACCAGATTTTCTTTCTTATAATTTGTCGACGGATGATGCAAATGAACCTACGACTTATTATGAAGCTACTCATGCTGACGATGCTGATAAGTGGCACCATGCGATGGCTGATGAGTACAACTCTCTGATAAAACTCCACACATGGGAACTAGTAGATAGACCAAACAAAAAGGTCATACCATGTAAATGGGTTTATAAACTTAAAAAGGACGCTTATGGTAATGTCACTAAATATAAAGCCAGACTCGTCGTCAAAGGTTTTAAGCAAGTTAAAGGCGTAGACTACGACGAGACTTTTGCGCCAGTGATTCGTCATTCTTCTCTCCGCACCTTGTTTGCATTAGCTGCAGAGATGGGCTTAAGAATGAAACACTTAGACGTTGACACCGCGTTCCTTAACGGAAACTTAGAAGAAGAAGTTTTTATGGAGCAACCCCTCGGCTTCAAAGCAAAAGACAAGGAAAACAAGGTGTGTTTGTTGCGTAAATCCTTGTACGGCCTTAAACAGGCGCCAAGAGCTTGGAACAAAAAGTTAAACGAAACGCTTATAAAAATAGGTTTTACAGGAACTCCTTCTGAGCCTTGCGTATATACGAAACTTTTTGGTGAAGAACTCGTTATATTAGGTATTTTTGTCGATGATATAATCGTCTTCTTTAAATCTGAATTGACATTTGACATTGTCAAAAAGGATTTGTCGAAATATTTTTCTCTGAAAGATCTTGGAGTATTAAAATGTTATTTAGGTTTACAAATTGAATATGATTCCGAGAGTATAAAAGTAAATCAGAGAAATTATATTTTATCGTTACTGGATCAGTTTAACATGAAAGATTGCAAGATAGTGGATACTCCTTTAGTTAAAAAGAATATGGAAAGGAGAACCGATGGACAAGTTGGAGAGTCTTATCCTTATCAGAATTTAATAGGAGGTCTAATGTACCTTTCGGTAAACTCTAGGCCCGATATCGCCTACGCCACGAGCTACTTAAGTCAGTATAATACGTGTTATACGAAGGAACACTGGAATGCTGCAAAAAGGGTTCTGCAGTACCTAAAGGGTACTGTAAACTATTCATTGGTTTATAGGAGAAGCGGAAACCCCTTAAAAGGCTATTGTGACGCTGACTGGGCAAATTGCACGATAGATAGAAGATCATATACTGGGTACGCCTTCAAGTTGAGTGGAGGTCTTGTATCTTGGGAGTCCAAGAAGCAACCTACTGTTGCCTTATCCTCGGCGGAAGCAGAGTATATGGCACTAGCGTCTGCCACGAAGGAAGCGTGTTACTTGCGTCGATTTATCTATGAGATAACAGGTAAACTTTCATCAGTTAACTTAGCTTCTGACAGTCAGAGTGCCATTAATCTGGTTCGAAATCCCGTACACCACAGCAGGACGAAGCATATTGATACTCGTTTTCACTTTATTAGGGAAAAAGTATCCGATAACGTTATAATGTTAGAATATGTGAAAACTAGTGATATGCCTGCTGATGTGCTAACAAAGCCACTAGGGCCTATAGTACACAAACGATGTACAGTTAGCTTAGGTCTAGAAACTTAGTTTTATTATTTTTTGTTTTCTGTTAGTGTGTTTGTCTTGCACAACTTCGATTAAGGGCGGCTGTTGTAGAAAAGTATAACCTCTGTTGTGCGGACTTGTTTTTATAGATATATTGTTTCTTAATGTATTGCTTAGTTACTTGAAATAAACACTCTTGTCATTCAGCATCTTTTTCTAACTCTTATTTTACTAATAATATATTTAATACTATTCCAAGCAAATATCACAACAGTATTGAAGAGACTTTGAATATTGTTTTATGTTTCACAATAATATTCAACGAATAATAGCGGCCATATGAACAAAAAGCTTCTCAACTACACTCTAATGGGACCAAGCTTTTATGACAGAAAAGAATGTCACAATATTTTCATTGCACAGTTTTATGAGTACTGTTTAATAAAGACATGTTAGTTGCCGCACCCAAATGTATTTTTACGATAGCAAAATGGCAATGGAGTTCACAATTTCATTTCGCCGAGTATATTATTTGACGTATGAATAATGAAGAAAATGTTTCACTAACATTATATTACTTACTTTATTTTAGGGTTCTAGAAAAAATAATGAAAATTATTATATTATTTTATGTCTTTATAAATCCGAGCAGGAAATCTACGAAAAAAAAATGGGTAGACTTATTAGGCACCGTACACCTTAAACATGGCAAAACACTAAAACTATGGCAAAATCAGTTACCATTTTATTCTCCGAGGACGGAGTTGTGTCTGTCTGTTCGTCTGGTACGGAGCATTTGCTCCAAATCTACTGAACTGATTCAGTCCAAATGTACACATTTGAATCTTTAAGTCCCAAATACGTTCACTTTTGTGGGACAGCCTATGAGATTAGTTATTGCGCAATAACCAACAATTTCCGTAGTACGCCCACTGTAATTCCAATATCCTGGCTGATGTAACGTAGAGAAATTCGTTTAAAAACCATATACTTCTTATAGGTCTTTCTGTGTCTCATAGGCTTCCTTCCTTTCGAAAGTCTGTGTTTTTGGTTATTTTTTCGTTTTTTTTTTAACAAAAATGACGGAGTCGTGAGGTAACAAACGTAAAAAAAGAAAAATACAACCGAATTGAGAACTTGCTCCTTTTTGTTTAAATCGGTTTAAAAATGACAAGTGGTTAATAGCATAATTTAAAACAACAACATTTTGGCATAATTTTAAATTCAAAATATTCATAGTTCGGATAATGTACCTGACAGTCTTTTATAATTTACGGCTTTTTTTATCTGTCTTTTACTTGGCAAGTAATAGGTAAAAACCACTTTTAATTTTTTTCTGAAAAGTACTGTTTTTGCAATTATCATTTTATTCTCATTTGTGTTTTTTTTTATTTGGAAGTCGGTTGTATTTTTTGTAAAAACTTTTTTAAGGTTAAAAATAGGTTTTCAGATACTTATATCGATTTTTGTAACCCAACTAGTGTTCTTTCTTCAAACACTATTTTTAAATTGTCTCTACGTATACACAATCATTATTGTTCAGCCCAAGGTGATAGAAAACATAAAGCACCAAATGTGACTGTTCTTCAGACCATACAAAACTCACACTAAACGGGAGCTGAGAGCAATCGAGTGGCCAGATTGAAATTAATCGATTAAAATCTCACATGAACACTGCACGATTACCGATGAGTTGAGTGCAGTCGGCGGCGAGGTGGTGACGTATGCAGATGAACTATCATGTCGGCGCGTCGATGGAGTGAGCGGTCCGGCTGGCCGATTAAATTTATGAGGGCGGTGTGTTGGCTGATTGTTGAGAGTAGCTCGTGGCGAAATAATAACATCCGCACGGGTCGATCTTCAAGCTTAAACAATGCTTGTTGAGGTCGGTCTGTGGATGGGTGACCATCTTAACATACCGAGAATCTTCCGTGCCTCGGAAGACACGTGAAGCCGTTAGGCCCGGCTATCATTTGTATTAATATAATAAAAGTATAGTATATTATAACACTTCACGCTTGTGTGTGCAAATGAGGTTGGCAGAGGTGTTGACGTACCCAAATTATTGGCAGTTACTTTCAACACCCCATGCGAGCATATTGACTTAAATCTAGGTTTGTTTCCGTTTCAAACTGGGAACAAATCTAGATCCAGGGTTGGTACTGAGAAATTCCTGTCGAAAAACGGTGACACCTTGCCTGATTAATAAATATCAGATAACTATTAAATAGAGATGACAAGATCGAGCGCAGAAATCTTCCTTATTTCACTCGGTATTGCGTGAAAATAATATTTTGTGGGGTTTTTGTTTGATTATGTGGTGATAAATAAAATATGATTAGAATCTAAAACGTTTAATAGAAAAAATTTAAATACATGCAGAATTCAATGAGCTTCTCGGACAGAACATAAACTTTTACCAAAAATATTGATGAAATCTAGTGTTGATGCTAATATGCTAATGTTGATTTTCCCTGATTTATGATTTAAGGATTGATATTGGAGGGTAACTGTTGAGATGCTGTAGTACTGACTAGGTTCCGTCAGTAACATTGCATCCGTCCGCCGCCACAACCGCTGTAGCCGGAGTAGCCATGAGCCCTGCAGCACTCGTTCCTCTCAGCGATGGTACGGGAACAGACCTGGTCGCAGGGTCCGACGTGGACGGCCTCCACGGTCACCATCGCCATGGCGAAGGCGACCAGCAGGAGAACGAAGGCGGTTTTGATGGCGGCCATTTTGTTTTGTTGTTTGGTAGTAGAGAAACGTTCGCGAAGAGATGTGGATTTGTTGTGTGAAGCTTGAGACATTTCTCTCAGTATTTATGCTCGATTGCGAGGAAAATCCTCTCACAAATCGGTGGGGTTTTGTTAACAGGAAAATATGAAGATATAGGTTGCCCGTTAGATAGGTAGGTAGTTTTGTAGGATGTCATTTGTATTACATAATAATAATATAGTAGATGTAAATGAAGCTCTTTATTCTTCGTTTAATTTCAATTGCGCATGCGCATTAACTTGGACTGCATACGTTATCTGTGTTGACGGCAGGCCGGCACTATGCTCTATGATTGGAAAAATTCTCTTTGGATTGATAGAAAAATATGTATATATGTAATAATTTTCATGGAGATATTTTTCAAATTATAGGAAAACTATTGAAGCAATAGCTTTTAATGTTGTTTCTCTTTACAGGTTAGTAATTAGTAACAGTGATTAGTACTTTAATGTAGAACTGAGTTGTGTTTATAAAAGTATGTAGTATACACACTTTGTAAAATGTTTTCGTTAAAATAAATTTCTCTTTCTTTCTCTCTTTTTTTGTGCTTTTTTCTTTTTCATATGCAGTTGTTTCAATAAACAACATATAACAAAACAACATTATTGGTAGCATATAACAATGGAAATGTTAAGATTTGAGTTTGTTGTGAAACCGGGCGAAGATCTGAAGACAAATAATTATCATATGCATAACCTGCCGATAAAATACTTTCTTAATTCCGGAGAAATTCCAAATGGTGAAATTACATTTTGCATTAATGAAAACGCAAAGTTTTCAAAAAGTAAAAAATACACTGCAAAGAAGACACGAAAAACGACAAGACACATAATAACTACATGGCTGAGGATGGAAATATGCAATTCAACGGAAATACACTGGAAGAAATTACACCAAAAGCACAGATTATGACGAGTGAAACTTCAACAGAAGGTCTATCAAGAATCTTGGTTTTTTTTTCTGAATTGGAAAAAGAACCTAAACAGTTTAGCTTAAAACAGTAATCCGAAAAGCTTGTAATAGATAAATTCACACAAAAAACGTCTAGTGTCACGCAATGGATGGTTATCTTTGAAACTGAATGTACTCGTGCCGGTATAACTGAAGATATTCTCAAAATTCAAGTGTATTGGTTATTTTTGGACGATCATGTCAAGATTGGTATTGTTCGATGCTGATTAAACACACAATTAATTCTGAATGGTATATTTGGAAAAAGAACTTTTGTGAAACATATTTTAACAAAGGCTGGACACCGATAAGGTATGCAATTCAATATAAATATAGGCAAGGCTCATTACTAGAATAAGCTTTAAAGAAAGAGAGGCTTTTATTAGAGTTTAACAGATTTGTGGATAAACCTACTTTAATTGATTTAATGGTATCTGGGCTACCAAACTTTATAGCTGATGAAATGAATAGAAATGACTTAAAAGAAACTGAAGACTTATTTAATAGCATTCGGGGCTTAGAAAATTTAAGAAAAAAGTTTGTAGAAAAAAAAGTATATTTGGATTGAAAAATTAAACAAAATAATTTGAAAGACCAACCATGCAAAATTTGTAAAAAAAAAAGAAAGGAAATCGGTATCACTCAGAATCCATTTGCTGGTTCAAAAATGAAGACAGTTTTCGCTCTAAGAAAGACCCGATTAGGAGTGTTAATAATTCTGAATTAGAAATGAGTTTAAATGAAGTAGATCCAAAAAACGAATAATTCCACCAATAATCAAAATAAAATTAATAATAAATGATAACAAAGAAACATTGAGGGTTTATGATACAGGATTAAATGTAAGTTAAATTAATTCAAGATTATTATCCTAAAAAAATTACAAAGCTCACAATAATAATAACAATCAGGCAGATTTAAAAACGACTATTTACTATGAAAAAAACGCTAGGAATAGTAACATTAAAAATTAAAATTTTTCAAGTAGAGAAAAAGATAAATGTTTTTGTCGTAGATGAACAAAATTTTAATTATGATTTTTTGATTGGATTAGATTTTATAAAATCTTTTCAACTTACTCAAAATGAAAATCTAGAAATAAAACAAAACGCGAAAAAACAGAATGATGAAAATATTCCTGGCTTAACAGGTGAACTTCAAAACATACAATGATCAATTGATGATAATAATGATAAAAAAGACACAGTTGGATAATTTAGTTATGAATGATAAATGTAATCATATTAGATCCTTTACACAATTTGTTAAGAAAAGAACAAAAATTTGCTAGGTCAGAAAAATATCAAGAAACTTTTGATAAAATAAAGGAAATGCTTTGTACAAAACCCATTTTAGAAATCCGGACTTCCAAAACATATTTACACAGACGCTAGTATACAGGGCATAGGGACTATATTGAAACAACCACCAACAATGGAGAAGAGAAGCCATGTGCACACTTTTCGAGAAAATGAAATGACAGCCAAAAACAAAAAAAAAACCTTTTATTCGGAATGTTGAGCCATAAAAGAAACCTTAAAATATTGGCAACATTGGCTCATAGGAAATAAATTTAAAGTGTTCTGAGGCCATAAACCTCTAGAATAACTTTATATTAAGGCAAGAACAGACGAAGAGTTAGGAGATCTCACATATTACTTATCGCATTTTAATTTAATATTCACCCGGAAAATACAATTTAGAAGCAGACTGTTTAAGTAGAAATCCTGTATTAGAATCACATGTGAATCGGGAAGAAATTTTAAAGTTGTGAATTTTTATTAAACTAGAAGACATCCAAAATGATCAAGAGAGAAAAAAAGATATAAAACTACATAAAAATAAACTAATACTAAAAGATAAAATATACTACAAACGAATAGGAAAAAAAGATAAAATGATACTCACAGAGGAATTTAGTACAAAGATTATAAAAAACATACATTAAACATTCTGTCATTTAGGAGTAAAACAATTGGAAAACAAAATCAAACCATTCTATACAAAAAAAATTATAAAAATAAAACTTGAACTAAATTTAAATACGGATTGATGTCTCATCTGGTCTTTGGCGGTCGTTACGGAATGTCAGAAGCCAGTAAATCTGACTCCAGTCTTGCCAGGAAATACCGTTAATGGGTTGTGGAGGTCTGGTAGGCAGCCGCTCCACGTAAAATACTGGTATTCAGCTGAATCCGGTCTGACTGGAAGCCGGGAAGTGGAAGAGGAAGTGGGGGCCCACTATAAATGAGAAAAGGCTAGGCAGATGATGATGAGGCTCATCTGGGTGGATTTGGTGGCTCGCGCTCTACAAAAAGCTACTTACATCTTTTAGTTGACAATTTCACCATGCCTACATTTTGACATCAAAAACCCAAAACGCAAATAATTTTATAATACTTGTAAAAAACGTTAAAACCGAAAATTAAAATTGGAATGATTCTATTTGACCCATACCCAGCATAAATACGAAACGATTCAAAGGTTTTAAAAAAAAATATCTGACTCCATTTATAAGATAGATACGGGTTACCAAAAGTTAGAATCGATTTATTTTTACTTTACAATTATGTTACAATTATGTTTATCAGTACCTGAGTAATTTTTTAAAAAGAGGGGGGAGATGTAATTCTTCATTTAATTTGAATTTCCCGCGCATTAACTTGGACTGCAAACGTTATCTGTTTTGACGGCAAACCGGCACTATGCTCGGGCTATGATTGCTGAAATTCTCTTTGGATTGATAGAAAAATATGTAAACACGTTTTTATGGAGAATTTTTTCAAATTGAAGAAAGACTATTGCAGCAATAATAGCTTTTAATGTTGTTGCTCTTTACAGATTAGTAATAAGTAACAATGATTTTAACTTTAATGTAGAAATTAGTTGTGTTTATATATGGTACCCACTTTGTAAAATGTTTTCGTTGAAATAAATTTCTCATTACAGAGTAATAACATAATTATGTAGTTGTAGTATAAACAACATATTATATATATAATAACACTTCACGCTTGTGTTTGCAAATGAGGTTGGCAGAGGTGTTGACGTACCCAAATTGTTGGCAGTTACTTTCAAGTGTCAACACCCCATGCGAGTATATTGACTTGAAACTAGATTTGTTTCCGTTTCAAACTGGGAACAATCCTAGATCCCGGTTTGGTACTGAGAAATTCCTATCGAAAATCAGTGACACCTTGCTTGATTAATAAATATTAGCTAACAATGTAATAGAGACGACAAGATCGGGCGCAAATATCTTCCTTATTTCACTCGGTATTGTGTGAAAATAATATTTTGTAGGGTTTTTGTTTGATTAAGTGGTGATAAATAAAATATGATTAAAGTTTAAAACGTTTAATAGAAAAATTTAAAATACATGCAGAATTCAATGAGCTTCTCGGACAGAACATAAACTTTTACCAAAAATATTGATGAAATCTAGTGTTGATGCTAATATGCTAATGTTGATTTTCCCTGATTTATGATTTAAGGATTGATATTGGAGGGTAACTGTTGAGATGCTGTAGTACTGACTAGGTTCCGTCAGTAACATTGCATCCGTCCGCCGCCACAACCGCTGTAGCCGGAGTAGCCATGAGCCCTGCAGCACTCGTTCCTCTCAGCGGTGGTACGGGAACAGACCTGGTCGCAGGGTCCGACGTGGACGGCCTCCACGGTCACCATCGCCATGGCGAAGGCGACCAGCAGGAGGATGAAGGCGGTCTTGACAGCGGCCATTTTGTTTTGTTGTTTGGTAGTAGAGAAACGTTCGCGAAGAGATGTGGATTTGTTGTGTGAAGCTTGAGACATTTCTCTCAGTATTTATGCTCGATTGCGAGGAAAATCCTCTCACAAATCAGGTGGGGTTTTCTTAACAGGAAAATACGAAGGTATAGGCTGCCCGTTAGGTAGGTATAGGTATCTTTGTAGGAGGCTTTAACTAGCTGTTAAATCAGAACCTTTTCCTTTTCAAAATAACTTTATTACCAGAAGAAACTGTAATTTTCCGGTGTGCTAAAGATTTCGAGCAATAGACAGTTGCCCCATGTAAAACACTGGCAGTCAGCTGCATTCCTATTGACTTTAAGCCAACCCTAACATACTTGGGAAAAGGTAAGTCAAATTGATTGGATTGCTTAGATTAGGCTTATGATTATATAAATTTGCTCCTTTACCTTTTTTGTTCAGATCCGCAGGACTAACGGCATTGTTTTTTTAAAAACGACTACCTTTACAGGCCAAAAATATTCTGCAACGTTCGAAGATACTCGTAAGTCACATTCCGAGCTACGCCAAAGGAATTCTTTAAGTATTAGCAATGCGATACGCCTGTTTGAAGCCTCTTTTCTTTTTGGTGAGGAACCTTTGAAGCTGTGTGACGTTTAAAGATGAAAGAAGTCTTTTTATCGTACCAGAATAGATATGTACGTAGTTTTTTCCAAGTCACTGAATAGAGTAGTTGTCGTTCTTTACGCGTAAATTATAATAATACGTGTTATCGGGTATTTTCATTACTTAAAAAATATTCAGAAACAGCCCAGTGTTCGGGAGTTGATAGTGACTCACTCTTGTGTAAAGCTGTAGCGGTATCAATGCCGCCACATGAAAAACTAAGAAACGAGTACGGTAACAAAAAAAAACAACGGGTTGCACTCCGGGAGTGCCGGCAGAAGTGAAAACTTGATCATTTAAATAATTTCGCACGAATTGCTTTAATTATTAGTTTAACAGTACTATAATTTATGTTGTAAAATACAATATTCATTTATTGCGCTATCGGACACAAACATGACAATTTATATTATATTAAAAATTTAACACTTCAGAATTTTCCCTCAGTCTTACGCATTTTCGATCAGGTCACATGTCCTGACGCGGGTTTAACATTTTTTAGTCATCCCAAAAAGTGCACAACGCTGCTAAAGAAGTTTTCTCTTCAAAAAGAACCGCAACGCCATCGTATCTTGTAAGCGAGGAACAACCAACGAAATCCTGCATCGCGCAAGCAAAGTTCTTCGTGCGATTTGAACATATACGAAAATCAACCTACGTCCGAATATCAACTCTCGGGCAGTTGCCCACCAGACATCTTTCCATTTCCACGGATGTATGCAGGACTTTACTCTCTGTTTCAGATACCCTCTATAAAGCCATCGCTCCTGCGCCTGATATCAATCCTGTCGTATCGGATAGCAGTCATATCGTTCAACAGCAATACTGAAAACAACGGTCACCTATGTTTGCGCAAACACTTCTGTACTATAATAATTTATCTCTTACGTACTTGACTACGTCTCCATTCAGATTCGGTCCTTAGCCGAAATTCGGTCAAAAGAATATTAAATTAAAAAAGGTTCCGACGAATTGAGAACCTCCTCCTTCTTTGAAGTCTGTCAATAAGAGGGAGCGAGGAATAATATAAAGATTATGCAATTTGACCTTTGTATGTAATAACTGCGCTTGTATTACCGTGATTCACCGGCTTAAAAGGAAATTTTTTATTGTATTGCTCACAGGAAAATCTGTCATGTTCAGGATGTTCTTGCATAAAATTGTTAGTAAATAAAACGATGATTGCAATAGCAGAGGCGGGAGAGACCCAAAAGTAACATGACCAATGTTCACGCGTACCAAATGACGTTTTTCAACAAACTTGCGAAAATAACAGAATACAAAAGTTTAATCCTAATGATATTTATGAGTCGTAATTGAGCGTTAAAAAAAACAAATATACTTGATACGAGTAGCGAGATCCGCAGTTCCGCACAAGTGTGGATATGGAAAAGAAACGAATTTTTTTAATAAATACACAGCATTTTGAGCTTAAGGTAGAAGCGCCAGGGTAGCTCGCGAAATTCAAATTTTCTTATGTTTTTTTGCAATTTGCAAGTCAGTGTAAGGCTGTATGTTAACTAAATATGTTTCGCGACCGTAACACGTATTTATTTACAGAATTAAAATCATCAATACAACCTAAGTTCATTCCGGGATTTTACAAGAGGTATTATCAACTCGTATGTTACTTACTTCCACGAACATTAGGTAAATATAGTTTACCTATTCGGATCTCTGCAAATCAGTTACACACATAAATTAAATCCTTAGCAATTTTAACAAAACCCTAAATGGTAATTCCCAATTTTCAGATCAAAACAGCCATTAAATTTTAATATTCCCTACACATCGTTAAAATCTTGCAATATCACCGTTTGCAGCAAAACCCATGCATTGCTCAAAAAGAAGCCAAATTGATTCTATAAAAGCAATTATAACGTTCACACGGACCGATTTGCAATTAATTTGCGTGCTCAATTGATTTTAATTCAATTATTAAAATTGGATTTTTAAATATTTTCATTGTGATTTTTGTGAGTGAATTTTGTTTGTTGAACGCATTTTGGTAATTGATAAATTGACGCTGAAATAACAATTTGTTTAAATAATAGTTTGTTAGTTGTTGAAATAGGCAATTGCGGATTGTGGAGCTTTGATTTGATTTTGTTATTGTTTTAAATGTCTATTTTTTGGAAACAAAATAGCTGTAGTTATAGCACAACTGAGTGGTGATGCCACCGGAAAATGCAGTTTCCGTAAGATTGTAATATATCTTGATTAGATTATAATTTTTCGATATATTAAGAAAAAATCGTTTTGTATCGTACAATAAACCCTATCCAAATTCAATAGATCTCAATATATCCGTGTCTTATTTAAAAAAGAAAAAATACTTATTTAACTATATACACTTAAAATAAAAAATAAAACTAAAATATGGCGTCAAAAAATTCTTCCGCATCGCTATCGACTGGAAGTGAGCCCAAAAGCCTGACGGCATTGCCACGTTGTATGGCAATGCTTATCTTCTGTCCGAGGTAAAAGCCAGCCCTTGGGTCACGCGAAGTGTCAACTAAGCGTTTAGCAAGTCCTTTATATAACGCATGAGCACTCGGACCCCACGGTCCGAGCGTTTCAAATCCAAACGATCGAAAATATAATTGCCAACTAGGTTATTATATTTCCTCCGCCTGAGATTCTCCACAGGAAAAATTGTTTACTATTCCACGCAATATTTTACAATGGCGTTAGCCATTTTCCAGTGACCATGACACTCCATAATGCAACTATGAACAAGAATATTACCTACCTGATAGTACCTACGTACTAGTTTTGATAAATGCATAATATATAGGTACCTATTTCGTCACCACACGGAAAGTCCACTGCGCCACATCTCTTAACGATTCATAGGTAACCTGACTTGTCCTCTATTTCCCTATTACTGCAAAACATGAGACACAATGACCAATCACCCACCTGACGTGAACAAATCTGCTTAATAGCCCTATAATACGGATGTCGCTTTCAATAAAATCACCGAAATCCGAATAAATCCGGGCGTCCATGCCAAAGTAGACCGTTCAATACACCGGCATATTGAACCGATCAAAAGGGAGGCTGAGTGCCCGCTTTAAAGTAGGATTTTGAATAGGAGAAATTGTGGAATTTTAGATTTTGAGCGATATGGCTGTATTTTGTGGGGTGAGGATAAAGCATTGTACTGGTTTTGAATTTGAAACGAATTCTGTTGATTAGCGTTAGCGCTCTTGGGGTCTCGCAACACTAAAATTAAATGTTATTACTCCACGTATCTACTTGTTTTAACTGAATCCGGTTTGACTGGCAGTTCTCTATGCCTACCTCTTAAATAGTCGAAACTTCGAGCGTGTTAAGTATGCTATCGAACTACCGCAGCGGAAGCCTTTGAAGCTAAATGTCGTAAGTTTGGTTCTCACTTTACGTACCTGACCTTACTTTAGTTGACCTATAAATGTCTGGAGTGAGACTAGTCGTGTAGTGTTTAAGAACTGGAGACGTTGAACTTCACCAAAGTGATTCATCCTGAGTGAATTGTAATAGGGAATATTATGCATGATTTTCTTTTTACTATATAAACAGTTTATCTAGAAGTATTCAAACAAATAATACTTTCAGTGAAAAAAGAATCGGAATTGACCGAAACACAAACAAGATATAACTATTTTATAAGTACTTTAAAAAAAAATCATAATTGTTTACTTGTTTTGATAATAAGTATTTTATTTTGCAAATGAAAAAAATGCCCTATCGTTTTTTGAGTCGATACTAACTTATTTTAAAATAGCTTCCACAAGTTGATAAACTCTTTGAATCGGGATATAGGTACCTGGAAGGTGCGGGTGTCCTTTGCTCTGCAATGGCTTGACAAAAAACCGGCCAAGTGCGTGTCGGACCACGCACAGTGGTTCCGTAGTTACCCGTCTCCTAAACAGGACAGTCAGACAGCATCAGTCTGTCTGACATATCGCTGAAATGGACCTTTTTAGTGCAGCCGTGAGACACACATTTAGTTCTTAGCATACCTACATTTCTTTATTTTTATTTTTATTTCTATGTACCGTGCGTGTTTCATGTAAGTGCTAAATAAATATTATTCTTTCTTTCTTTCTAAACCATGGTAAATGGCAAAAATAGTAAAAAGAACTTAACTATTATTACATTAAAAAGTTACAGCACTTGGTTTTAAGTAATTTTCTTTGGAATTATTAGGATTTTTTTACGAACCCAGCTCCTTTTAAATTCGTTAAATGTGCTACTACTATGTTTTTTTTCCTGTCTCCAAAAACAATGTTCGAAAGAGCCACCGCGGCTCTGGAACGCGGGCTTTTGGAGGAACACCGATGGGTTTTAGTCAGTAAGAGTCTGACACGCCCTTCCGCTCCGCCCAGAGCGAAAGGAGTCAATTGATGATCCTTAAAAAAAGGAGGCTGAAATGAAGGCATGCACGAAGGAGTCCGGGTAATAAGCGTTCACTCATCCACAGATTGATCTCGGCAAGTGCTGCTAGAAAAAGAAAGTTTGTGAGTGTGTGTGTGTATGTTTGTTACTTCTTCACGCGCAAACGGCTGGACCGATTTAGATGAAATTTGATATAGAGATTGTTTGAGTCCCGGGAAAGGACATAGGATACATCTTTCTTCTTTTTAACCCGGTAGTATGTTCCCTTGGGATAATTTTCGACATTCACGCGGGCGAAGCCGCGGGCGGCAGCTAGTTATGTCTTAAAAAATATCGCAATCTAAAGAAAGACATGACGATAAATTCGCGTGTGAATGCTCTATAACTCTTTGAAATGTTGCAAAGTGGCCTCGCAACAAGCAAGCTAATGAACTACAGACTTCACAAGTTTCTTGAAAGAGATTTCCAAGATGGTCGCTGTTACAAAAGCTGTGATTATCAATAGAAGTTGTGTTGAAGCCAGGAGCTACTGATTGACCTTGAAGCATGATTGTAATCTCTAATCATGGTATCATAGTTAGAAAGAAAGAAAGAATAATATTTATTTAGCACTTACATGAAACACGCACGGTACATAAAAAAATAAAAAATAAATGTAGTTATGCTAAGAACCAGGTGTGTGTCTCACGGCTGCACTGAAAAGGTCCATTTCAGCGATATGTCAGACAGACTGCAGCATCAGTCTGTCTGACGCTGGAAACCCTATTTACACAAACAGAAGGTTCTATTAAGTCGAAGTGCGCCGCATGACCCCAACGCGTCGATTGCACGTCATAGTCACATGTAGACCAGGACCATTGGGTAAGTAGGACACATAACACATGCACGAGGTTGATCTGCAAGACAGATGTTTTTGAGAAAAGATGTAATGCGTCCGTTTGTATCTCTCACAGGTCTCACAACTGCGACAACACACAGGCAACTAGGATACCACGGCAGCACGTAACTTAGGAGGCACAACAGCCTGCCAGGGTTGCGGAATTTGTTCGAAAGAGTCACCGCGGCCCTGGAACGCAAAGGGCTTTAGAAGGAATACGGTTGGGTTTTAGTCAGTAAGAGTCTGACACGCCCTTCCGCTCCACCCAGAGCGGAAGAAGTCATTTGATAAGTTCCCATCCTTAAAAAAAAACGCGTGACACGTGATTATGAATGTGTTAATTCTAGTGCGCCGAAAAATTTATAATTTTAGGTCAAAATAAAATCACTTTAATCAGTGTTCTTTTTGCTTCGATATTTTATTTTATTTTTATTTTATTTGTTAGGGACAAAAAACAGTTACATGCCAAGCTAAACTAGAGATTCTTAAATTAGTACAATATTTAGAAATACATGAAACACAATCTATTACATATTTATGTTACTACACATGTAACCCACAACATTATCCACGAATTCACAAAAAAAAGGTTAAAAAAAAACAGACAAGTAGTGTGCATCGTTAAATACTAGCAAGAAACAAAAAAAAAAAACATATATATAAATACTTAAGAATTAAGTAGCTGTATTGCTCCTGCCTTAAAATATAAAAGATATCTTTGGTTAGACGTACTGAGCGCTGTGTTAAAATTTGTCCATCTATATTAATGGGACCTTATATACGGTCCGAATAGCGTCCTACTAGGGATGATTGGCGAAAGAACCGATACTGCTTTGCCACAGAGTACTAATAAATATTATTACTTGTTCTGCTCAGTAGGTTCACTGAACTCCATGTGTTGCGTGACTGATGAGTACACTGTGCAGGGGTAATTGTGTGTCTAGTTTCTTCTTTATACTTTTTAATTACTAAAATTCTTTTAAGCAACATTCTTGTTACTAAAAAGAATATTACTCCATGCCTTGCATGTGGACTTTTATCAGATTTTTTTTAATGATTCTGATTTCGACAATTATGCCATCCAACAACAAAGGCGATTTAAGTAAAACACTTTTTAGTCAATTTTAATGAGTTTGGGAAGTCCAAATTAACATAAAACAAAACACAACAACAAACACAAACAAAACACAAAACAAAAACAACAACAAACATGTGTTCACATGTTTTGTTTAAACATTTTTCTTTCTTTCTGTTTTTAAATTATAGGTACCATTTTTTAAATCATGATTCTTAACAGTTTATTTGGAAATATATCTGGAACCACTTGCGACCCACGGATGCCCATCAAGTTAAAGGGCAAAATCTATAAGTCCGTGATAAGACCTGTCGTACTGTATGGATCAGAATGCTGGGCTGTGAAAAAGACGGATGAGAAAAGATTGCATGTAGCGGAGATGAGAATGTTGAGATGGATGTGTGGAGTAACGAGAATGGATAAAGTGAGAAAGTACTTCATTAGAGTTAGTTTAAAAGTGACGCCAGTAACGGAAAAGTTAAAAGGGAACCACTTATCTTGGTATGGTCATGTGAAGAGGAGGGATGAAATGCATGTAACTAAAAGAGTTATGGATGGACAGGAAGAGGGAGGCCAAAGAAAATATTGTTGGATTGTGTTAGGAGAAATATGAAAGAAAAGGGAGTTAGTGATAGCGTGACTGCTGACAGGACAGAATGGTAGAAAAAACGTGTTGCGCCGACCCCAAGTAACATAGGATAAGGGCAGGAAGATGATGTTTCTTAACCGTTTATTTACAAATAAATACAGACAACTTAATTGCATAGTAAATAAAGAAACATGTACAAACGAGATAAAAAAGAGGAAGGGGAAAAACTCACTGGCCAAAATTGTACCTACAGCAGTTCAGATCCATCTTCCACATTCGCCACAAGACTTAACCTCCCAAACACCGATGTTACTTACTACATATTAAGTTGTTCAATGAACTTAGCCGTGGCTGCTAAGTATACGTAAGTGGATTACGAACCTTACCATTGTTTGAGGTTAACTTTATTATGGGTCGACCTCATTTATGAAGAGAAGGTGGATAGATCGGAGAAGTTAGCCTCTGTGTTGCTGTTAAGTTGAATTTGTTGTTACTTTTTAACCGGCTTCAAAACAAGCAGGTTCTCAATTCGGCTGTATTTTTTTATGTTTGTTACCTCATAACTCCGTCATTTATGAACCGATTTGAAAAATCTTTTGTTATGTGAAAGGATATACTTTCCGGTATTTTTAAGGAAAAAAAACATAATTGCATGTAGGTACAGCGGCATTAACTAGTTACCCCTTATTCTAAGTTATTTTAATGCGTGAGGGACAACCAAAGGACGACGCTGAAAACCAAGACAAGAGAACAAGCCAGGGCAATATAGTACAGCATCTAGCTTGTTTGAAAAACCAACCTATTGTTTCCCGGACAATATGGTTTTTATGGTGGAGCAGTAGCGAGATTTATTTATTTATTTATTTAAACTTTTTGTACAATAGTGGTACATGGGCGGACTTAATGCATCAAGGCATTCTCTACCAGTCAACCTTTGGGTTATAAAGACTATACTGTGGTAGGTGTACAATAAATAAAATTAAGATACAAAATTGAATTTTAGATTTTTAGATTTGAGATAAGTTGACGACCTTGTTGCCATCACGACAAGAAAGTGCATAATAAAAGAGAAGCATAATAATTATGTTCGGCAGTGAGCGCAGTCGGACTGTGGATCCTAAAAAGCTAGTTTTTGTAGCTGCGAAACAAAATTGAGCATGTTCTGTATACGCGAGGCTGGAGTTATTAGTTCACAAGAATAATCTTGTTGTCCTTTTTTTTATATCGGGGGGAAAATCCTCATGGATGTCCTCCGCCCTGGGGTGGGCGGAGGGGTCTGTCAGACTCTTACTGACTAAAACCACCCCGGTGTTCCATCTCCCACCTACGCCGGGGATCGCGGGAACAGATGCGACTTCCGTGATCCACGGCTGGTCCCGCCTCTGCGGGCCACCTCGCGTCAGCGGGGGGAGCGAGGTGTTTGACTCCCCCCGCTACGTCAAACTCGTGGGGGTAAAGGACATCCCCAAGTCCACCGCCCCTGGACCCAGGGTGCCGGAAAAGGGCAGCGTATATCCTCCGACGCCCGATGCGCCTGCTGCGGGCCGGGAGAGCGGTCGAGATCTCCCTCTCCCTTTCCGCAGCCTCCTCCTGCGAGATAACTGATTCGCAGAAGGAGACCACCGCATCCCAGGACTCCTCGCCGCCGACCATAGAACGGACTACGGCCGGCAGCGAGAGGTCTCTGCCTACCACAGAGATTAGGGCACGGCGCGGCTCCTCCCAAGCGGCACACTCTGCCAGCGTTTGCAAACCAACCTCGTGTAACCCGGTACCAACACTGACTAAAAATGTCTCTTTCAGCTACGTAAAAGTCACAGACAAGCCATAACAGTAGTCTCAATCTCCTAAACCCACTGCTTATCTACTCTGTGACCAGCAGATCCATTAATGTGATTGCCAATGTTATTTCCAGAAACATTTCGACTAAATAATGTCCAGAGATAAACAGATATCTGCCAATGGGCTAGGAAATGAAGAAACTATAGCTACAAAGCCCCAATCAAAATTGAACTGAAAGTTGGAGATGGTAGGGTCCAATTCAGGTCGATGATTTGCTAATAAGCAATATTAATCAGTGAGCAGTATTAATAAAGTGCAGGTATAATTTGAAACTGTCGCTTAATGAATTATTAATATTTATGTTTGTAGGAATATGTAGCGGATTGGGAGTTTAGTTCCGGTTTTGTATTGATTAGTTTTACGAAGATTGAATGGGATTGTAATTACGTAGGCATTATGTAGGTTATGAAACGCGCTGTATTCGTGCTTTGATGCAATCATGGAAGTAATTACTTAATAGGTTTCATCGACACATTACGGGTATTACAGGGCAATGATATGAATATGTATACTTAATGAAATGAATGAAAAAAAATGAAATATGCTTTGATACATGTATATAATCAGAGAGAATATTTATTGTTGTGAATTAAACCAAACTGCACATTGCTCACAGAACAGATGGTCGATGGGGCCGACAAGTTCTGGAGTGGCGATGATGCCGTAGACGATGATGACGATGACGATAATGATGATGACGATGACGATAATGATGATGACGATGACGATGAACATGATGATGATGGTAATGATGAAGATGATGATGGTGATGATGATGGTGATGATGGTGGTGATGATGATGACGATGACGATGGCGATGCCGGTGACTATGACGGTGACGATGACGACTATGGTGATGGCGATGACGACGATGAAGAAGAAGATGATGGTAATGACAATGATGATGATGATGATGATAATGATTATGATGGTGGTGAAGATGGTGATGATGATGATGAATAAACTGCTCAGTTGTGAAATAAGCGACAGTGTACAGTAGGTAGTAGTGGTAGTGGAGCTTATGGCAAAATTATAACAGTCTCACGGGTCGCCCTACAACGCTAAGCTACACTTACCCAGGGCTGTTCTTGGATGACCATCTTAACATACCGAGATTCCCCCGTGCTTCGGAAAGCACATTGAGCTGGTGGCTCCGGCTGTCTTTTAAAAATCTTTGACAGTCGTGGCTACCGTCAAAAGCCAGGTAATCTGACACCAGTCTTGCCTGGGGGTATCGTGTTTCACAGTAACTGGGTTGTGAAGGTCAGATATGCAATCGTTCCATGCAATGCTGCATGCTGCCATGAATTACTGCTACTCAGCTTCCAGCCAGTAAAATTAGAACATAGTTGGGAGTCGAGCCAGTTCAAGGTAGAAGTGCCCTTATTCCTTGAATATGAAAACTATAGTAGGCACCAGATAAATGTGGAATAAAGTATATTGACCTTTCCCTAATAACTGTTCATAGGTACCTGAACAATTAAATATGAATCGTTTTTCATTATTAGACAATGTTAAGGATCACGAGAGATGATGATTCGGGACAGCTTTGTGTCATTAATTCCGTTTTTCAAATTAAAAATGTCAATAATTGTAGGTGGGTCAATGACCGTTATTCCACGATTATC
>NDFZ01005402.1:683382-710064 GCA_002192655.3 Mamestra configurata | reverse complement strand
ACTAGTCAAGGATAGTGACTTCTATTCTGACGAAATATTCCAAGCAGTCTGTTGCAGTTAGTGTCAACCAGTCTGTGATACAAGACAACATATTCGTATGAACTAGTATTGCTAAGGTTTTAATAAAATAAAATAAAAAAAATATTTTCTCACCACAATATTTAAAAATTTGATGTATTGTCGCATCGTCGTGTCCACTTTGTATATATAAAAACGGTCCCACCATTCTTATTCGAAGGATTCTAGATCATCCTGCCATCTCCACCTGCTTATCCTCTTTTAATTTGATATAGTATTTATACCATTACAAACAATACTATACAATCTACTAGTCACACAGTAAACTGCCAAGAAAAGGAAAAGAATGTCTCGAACTTCGACCCAATTGCCCTCTTCCTACAGTCTATGATAAATGGCTTAATTAGCCACTTCATAAAAAAGCCTCCGTTAGAACAATAGACCAAAGCGAATGAGTCGGACAATGATATAACCTGCTGCCAGTAATTGTACCGCCCTAATTAAGCGTAGTTTTCAGAATTAATTGGTAAAAGTAGTCTTTAGACTACTCTAGATGAATAGTTACAAAGTATTTGAAAGAGATTATACAGGTTTGGGCTAGAATTATTTGATTCTTTGCTTTTATAGAATAGTATTTCAAATCTTAATTACTTGCCTAATTGCTCAAGTGATTTGGGTTTGATGGATAAATGGAGAAGTACGGTAAATTATGCCATCATTTCTGGCTGGAAACCACGCTAATCGCGTGCGAAAATTAATAATTTATCGTCTTATCTATTAAATGAAGACAACTACATTACATCAAAATCGACCTTAACGGACAACGTATTGGACCAAAGCTACATACATATGTCCTAAAACACTATCTACATCTCCGATTTTAAACAGCTAAAACAATTTTAAACACAAACAAACAAAGTCGAAACACGGCAACAAACATCTTAATCATCGAACAACGATTTCATTAAGCCCCGTGCCTCAGTGATAGGCGAAAGCGAATTATTATCCGTCATTATAGCAGTATCGTGATAATGATGACCCTGTAAGCTAGTGCGGCCGTAATATACCTCTACGACCGAGCCAGGGGAATGAGGTGAGACGAGAATAGAGTAGCCTTTAACATCGGTCTTGAACTTGAGAAAAAATTCTATATTTATTTTTAAAGGCTTCAGCAAGTCACTTCAAAGTCTATATTTGCTATACTAGCTGCCGCCCGGGCCTCCACCCTCCTGTATTTTGATCACGCTATAATACTGTAAAGTTTCATGAAAATCCATCACAANACCCTCCTGTATTTTGATCACGCTATAATACTGTAAAGTTTCATGAAAATCCATCACAATTTTTTTGTAAGATAGGATGAAAATATCGTCATAGTGCCATTGTTATTGCGATTAAAAAGCAATTGATCCTAGTAATTTGATGCATATAACACCGAAATAAATTATTTCTTGTTGAACTGACTAAATTATACACATAGGTAACCTAATGAAAAAAATATATTATATAATAATATCGATATTCAGCGATGTTTTTTCTAGAGCTACAAATGGACTATCATTTTTCACTATATAGTAGGTACAACCGGACAACAACATGCAAGACGAAGTTTTAAAACAGTGCTTTGACATAACTGAAGGAGTTAGAAGTCATAAGCGTCACTTAAGTTTGTTTTGTATTTCAACTCTGACACACTGAAACTTTTTTGTTAAATCTGATTGTTCCGAAAAGTTGACCTTGTCCCTACTTTCAACATAAAGCTACAAACAAAACACATTATTTTTCCTTATTTCGTCATAAAAATGCAACGTCTTTGTTCCCAAAGGCGAATACACTTGAAATACATCCTCCATTAACATCCAATTGCCTCCCCAATGTCTTAAGTACACTCGAAGACAATTATACACTTCATTTAAAAAGAAACGCCAACAATGAGCGCGTCAAAAGAAATGATTCACATTAATCGTACCCTCTTTAAAACACAAAACAACGCGACTGCCGGTCCTTAAGCCTCTTTCACGCGAAAAACGTCTGCCGATTAATTCACGTCAGCGCGTATTCGGCGTAAACGCCCGAAAACGCCCGAGCGCGCTGCGTCCGCTGCGTCACCATGACACGAACAAACGTCACGGTATAAGCCAAGTCACTGCCTATTTGAATTGATGGACGCAAAACACCGATATATTGGTGTTATTGAATCATTATTGTTGTCTGTGAATGTTGACTGGCCTGTTGGTCGAGTGGTTAGTGACCCTGACTGCTTAGCCGGAGGTCGTGGGTTCGATTCCCACCCAGGACAAATCTTTGTGTGATGAGCATGATGATTTGTTCTGTGTCTGGGTGTAATTTGTCTATAATATGTATGTATTTAGAAATATATAAGTATGTTTATCAGTTGTTTGGTTGCCATAGCACAGGCTCTGCCTAGTTTGGGATCGGATGACCGTGTGTGAGTTGTCCCAGGATATATTATATTATATTATTATTATTTATTGATGATGTTTACATAATTTTATTGTCGTTTTGTAGTAGCGTGAAATGAATAAGTCAATTTTATTTGCTTTTGCAAGAAGTTACTCTCGGAAGCAGGATTAGGTTTATCATTTCACAACATTTCATTTGCCTATGCCTTTGCGCTTTCTGCCAATTACCCAGTAGGAATTACCGCAGTCAAAATCACATTTAACGCCCAGCAAATAAATCATTTGACGCTTACAAATTTTTATTACTATCACATTTCAAGCTCATAAAAAGCACAACGTACAATTTACAGCAAGTTTGCAATATCTTCATCGTGAGTATCTCAGTGAGACGCTCATGTGACGTCACACGACGTCGTGACGCTAACCATGTATTGTAATTATTTCACCCGAGGACGCTCGCTTTTAAATTTAATGAGCATCTTTATTAAACAGCGTCACATTTTTCGTCAAATGTAAGTACGCTTGTGTGGAGGTTGTTTGAGTCAAATTAAGCTGCGTTGTAATAAGTCGGAGGCTATTTAAATAATCGGGCTAGGAAAACAGAAGATCGTGAAAGATGTAAGAAAAGAATAAAGAGAGCCTTGGCTCACTCGTTCCTAGATTTTAATGGATGATAAAAACCTTAATGTTATCTATATCTATACTAATATTATAAAGAGGAAAGATTTGTATTTTTGAACTTTTATATGTAACGAATAAACTTAAAAACTACGGAACCGATTTGAAAAATTATTTCAGCAATGGGTAGTTACATTATCACGGAAGTTACATTATACGGAACGGGAACTACGCGAGTGAAACCACGTGACGTCCGCTAGTCATTATACAATGCAGGACTTTGCATAGAAAATAAAAACTATGACAACCGTTTGAGTAATCGTGTCACCGCATTGTACTGTAATGAAGAATACACAGAAACTTCAGTCCTCAATATCTGACGATATTGAACACAGTAACAATTTCGAACTTAGTTTACAATTGAGTAACTCTGAGGACTAACTTAACTCATCGCCTGCCGGCACGATTGAAAATCTTACAAGTAATAAACTCCAAACTATTACTGTATCGGCGCCACTATCATTATCCTGGCCCCAAGTATTTAGGGGTTCGCTTACAATGTAGAGTGTGGTAACTGTTGTCAAATATTTCCGGGTCATTATACAATATAATAATACCTGTTCCAATTGTTGAATGGTTTGTTGACGTCTTCAAGGCAATACTTGCCGTTAACTTGGACCCAGATTACTGATTACAAAGAGGTTTAGTGGAATTCGATCGGAAAAAATATCTACATATTTTTCTCCTGTACTGTCTTACTGCTCCCAATAACCTTATAATTTTCCCGGTTCCGGTAACTTTCACTGGTCAATTTCTGACCAACACCTCAAAGTCGTCATGTCCTATCCTGGGCTCCAGTCTTCTGGCTCCCTCTGCGTGAAAACTCTGGTTCAATTCTTAAAATATCACATCGTCAAAAATCACTCCTATTATTCCATTCAAACATAAA
The DNA here is from genome assembly GCA_002192655.3 of Mamestra configurata. Taxonomy (NCBI): domain Eukaryota; kingdom Metazoa; phylum Arthropoda; class Insecta; order Lepidoptera; family Noctuidae; genus Mamestra; species Mamestra configurata. Next base: position 706,056 of record NDFZ01005402.1, on the reverse strand, counting down.
ATTCGTTTCCATAACTCAGCTGTAAACAAAACCTACTAACTCGCGTTAATCGTTCGGCATCGCGAGCGAACCTTTAAAAACGTCGCGTCGCCATCACCGATCCGTCTCGGCGCGCCTCGCTCACTTGATCACCTCTCAGTTTACCGCCTTATTACGCACCTGTGTAGGGTTGACACAGACTAAGACTTAAAAAACTAAAGAACTTTGGAAAAAAGAAACAGAAAGTCTGTGTTTCCGAACGCATACAACCCTAATCTCTTCAAAATTAGAGTTTACAGGCTTCTTCTGGGTAAGCTCGCTCCATCGTCGACTTTGTCTCTGTCATCTATGACCTAGACTAGAGTCAAGAGCAAACCCATATTAAATAAAAAAAAAACAGAAAAACTGATTTTTTCTGAATATTAAAATACTTAGATTTTGTCAGCAATTTCGCCCGTCTGAAAGTCAGATCAGAAGTAAATCAATTACCCAATACATAAAGTCAAGTATGCAGTGTCCTAATACAGGCCTTATTCTTCCATGTTGTGAGTTTCATTAAAATCCGCTGTCTTTGATTTATAATCATTCAGACTATCACATTTATAAAATGAAATCTTGGAGTAAACTATCTAATTTATTGGCGATTTTTTGTAAAAAAATCAATCAATTACATTTGAACAAAAAAAAACCTCGTATTAAAACGGCATTATTATTTTTTTGCCACATTTCTTGAATGCATGTGATCCCAACCCTAGCGCATCATACGCCTCGCAATATGGCATTTCTGCTCATTTAGTCGACGACGAGACGAAATCATGACGTGTCGTGCTCGAACAATTTGCGAGTTCCAACTGAGTGTCACGCTTAATTATTGAAAGCCATTTAGTGCTATTTAACAGGGAAACACTTGTTTTACGGAACGTTTGTAGACGTTAGGGTAATAGGGGCCACGGTGACCGTTGCAGTCTGCAGTGGGAAGAATAGACCAAATAAACGTTTTTAAAATTTAAATTATTTTTTTGACTTTGATTTGAAATTAATATATTTAGTTTAGTATAGATCTAGTTATTTACTTTCATTTAAATACATACTGAAACAGGCTATGAATTTGTAATATAACATCCGAAAAACTTTATTGAAAATGATTTTCCGTATTTGAATCTGTTCATATTGAAATATCCGGTAGCTATTTTTACAGTCAGCTAAATATTAGAACAGATAGTCTAATATAAAACAGATGAATTCCAATTCTTATTAAAATCCTATTTTATTACGACTATTATATCTAATATTGCCCAAAAACTTTTATTTGTCTTCTATTTCATATATTTCCGAATAAATGCCAAAGCTAACTAATAAAATCCTAATTCGATCGTTATTATAACCAAAACCCGAACCGAACCAGATGGCAAATAAGACGTCCAAATAAAATCAAAAACCCCTGACCGCAACGGGGAATCATAAACGGAGTTTAAGAAATATACCCTCAAAAAGTAAATTCAATACAGTTGTTTGACTAAGCATATTGAATGAACGACCCCAGTGAACCGTAGTGGAAATTAATTAAGTTCCCCATAGCTGTGTCGAATAAAGAAAAATCGGAAGTACGAGATTGGAGCCAAGAATTTTAATAAAGCAGGGTCACGTAAACATTGATGGTTTGTCCTCTCCGTAACGAAATGGAACGCGATGTTCGGTCCTCTCCGTGACGAAGTGGAACACTGCGGGACATGCTAGCGGTGGCCCTTATTATCTTTCCGTTCACCTACATAATTAAAGTTTGTGATGAGTTAAAGATATTTTGGGAGATGCTATTTTTGAAAAAATATTTTCAACGCTGTTGATGGCTTTAGAAGCAGATCGTAAGTTAAAATTATATCTAAGTTACTTTAAATATCAATCAATAAAACATTATTTAAGAAATATTAAATATTTCTTAAATAATGAAAGAGTTCGTTCAAATAATTATTATAATCATCTCACAAAACACAATTTTTGACGCGTTGCACTTTTAAAAAAAAATTACCAAACGCAAGGTAATATTTTTTATAAGTGCCCACCGATTTCTTGACCACGTACAACATTAAGTTTCACGTCAAAACCACTCCGTCTTTAACAAAATAGTTTCGTTATTAAAACAAACATTTTCTAAAGGAGAACTTTGTTCCGAAATAATAACCTGCCTTTGAGCTAGTTCAGGCTGACAGTCAACGATGCTCCACTGTTTTTATATTACGGTGTTCATATCTTAAACATAATATCTTTGAACTTTAAATTGTACTCTTTGTGGGTCTACCGTTTCAGCTAATCAAGAAGAAAGATTAAACGTAGAATATTGTTTTTCCGTGGAAGAAGAATTATTACTTAGTCTAGTCTCTTTAAAGTATTTTTTAAGCAGTTTTTTATTCTGGTGGACCCTGAACTTCTTTAGGCGCGTTATGCACTTTTTGGGTAAACAAAAATCATGGAACTCGCGTCATCGTCACCGAACGCTTTCCATGAGCTATATGCATACTGCGTATATATGTGTACTTTTTGGGTGAACAAAAATCATGGAACTCGCGTCATCGTCACCGAACGCTTTAGCTTGCGCTTAGTTTTCAATTCTATCGGCAGTCCCCAAAGACTGCCCCGCATTTTTTTTCAACATGGGACTGTTCTCGCATCAAGGTGTTTTAACTTAAAATCTTTCTTTCTGAAGCCAACAGTTATTCGGTTTTTGGGTCTAGTAATGAGACTTTGGTTTATGATCCACTGACCTAAAAAATAGGTCTTTTCACTGTGGTTTATTTTTAGGGTGATATTAAGCAAGGAGACCCTGTTGTTGGTCTTCTAGCCTCAACAACTGTCTACCAGCTTGTTCAATACTACCCCATTTGTTTTCTAGGAGTTTCTTTAAGAATGATGTATATCTACAAGTGTATCGTTTCTTACACAAATCAAAGACATGGTCCATTTTACCTTAACCTAAAACATTTATCAATAAAATAATTACTATTCAGGTCTCAGAATGCAGTGAGAGGGATGATATTAATTGGGTCGGCTATTATTAACCCCTCGGGCTATGTTATTGTTTCCCATGGCCAGTGATTAACTATGGCCTTTTTGTGTGGCCGGCCTATTGTTGGGGACGCGTGCGGCCTTTTGATAAACGTGCAATAGGTGTTGTGTGTTTTTACGCAGTTGCATGTGTGTTTATGTATGTATTTTCTTGTTTATTTACGTGTTTAATGGATCTATTTATAAAGTAGTATATTAGGTTATGTGAAAAAAACGAAGCATAATTAACTTTACTATTTTCTTGCTATCATGGGTTTTGGTTTGGAATATTAAGAGTCCATTTTCGAAAATAGTTAATTATGAAGTTTGTTATTAAATAATATTAGCAAAAATTTAAATTATCAGAAAACTGAAAAAGTTCAAAAATATTTCGAACCACTCCATCAGCTCGATTTCGACATAATTGAGTCATGACGAAACGCTGTTTAATAAAGCGATGTGCCGACTGCCGACCGATACAATGATGCGCATAACACTAAATTAATATGGCGGTGACAGACAATGTAGTATTCACATCCATGCAGTTGTTTTTAATAAAAAAGATTATTTCAATACGATTTTTTTTTTCATATGAAGTTGGATTGTTACTCTGAATGAAGTGATTCTATTTAAATGGTAGAGTTATTTTGGAGCAGATGTTTTAGCCGACGCGACGGAATAATTTTTGAAACGTAGTACAAACGAGAAGTCTACCTTGTGTAGAACGTTACAAGACAAGATAAACTGCTTAATTAACACCAAGATATCACTTATACACACAACCCTATCACGTCACAGATTCGACGTTTACTCCATGTAGCACCAACCTTCATATCTTCTTACACCACTCCTCACATTAATAGAATCATAACTTAAATTTCCATTACGTCACAGGGCCAACCGATACGGCTATACCGCTTCGTCACAGGTCCATACGATACCGTTATACCGTTCAGTCACAAGTCCATTCGATGCCGTTATACCGTTCAGTCACAGGTCCATTCGATACCGTTATACCGTTCAGTCACAGGTCCATTCGATACCGCTATACCGCTCGTGACGTGTGCAGTAGTAATTAATAACGGGCCGTAACTAATGATCTTTGACGGACAGTGGCTTTGAGGGTATCTCTTTCAAGTTGGAGGATGATATCTTGGGGACGGACGTTGGGTGAGTGACGGGCTTCTACAGCTTGAGTTACGTGGAAGAATTGCTGAGACGTTTTATTGAAACTTTTGAGAGAGATAATTACAGAAATTATTACTTTTGTCTATGGGTATATTATGGGAACTTTTAACACTGTTTCGGTGACAATTTCTAAATAATTATTTCAGTAAAATAATTAAAAAATCTTATATTTAAAATATCAGATCTATTTAAGTGCAACGTATACTTAAACGAGTCGAATCCATGAACTCACATGATAAGCCTGATGTCTAACCCTTTCATATTATAAACAATAATATATCCACTTTAAGCCAACATGTGACTATGCAGTACACGACTAATGATCTGTATCACAGACTAGCAGCCGAGTGACGCGTCTCCCCGGACCCGATGTGTCATCGTCGCTGCATCATTCCAGTAACGCTATGACGCATTTTGTGTATCACCCTGTATTATACTATGGGTTGTGTGAAATGTGAAATTTTGTTTCTAAAGGGAAGGTTTGAGGGTCCTAGGGTGTGTTCGTTCTCAAGCATTGTTATAGTTAAATGTTTTATATGAAATTCTGTAAAAAAATTTTTTGGCTAGCTTTTTTCTAAATTTCGCTAGTGTTTTTTTTTTCAGTATAGTGCTTGGATCAGTACTTGGTAAGATTACCTTCCCCAATAATGAAGAGGAAATCATTGTTACCTGTAGTTTTCTGAACGAATAATACATCATTAGTTCAGAAAACTGGTTAAATGCCAGTTGGACTTGCACACGGAGGGTACCGTATCATAAGCCGAAAAAAACATGTTTCTTGTATGGGCCCCCTCTTTTATTTTTATATTTGTTGTTATAGCGGCAACAAAAACATTTCAACTGCCTAGCTATCACGATTCATGGGTGCTGACAGACAGACAGACGGACAGTGGAGTCTTAGTTAATAGTGTCCCATTTTTACCCTTTGGGTACGGAACCCTTAAAACAACTCTGCTCTTACACTCTCTCAGTAACAATTTCATTTTTCTTTGGAGCAGGAAAAAAGAAAAATCTCCAATACCGCGACAACCACTTAATAACCAATCAGTAAATAAATCCTTTACCCCGACCCCAACCAGTACATTAAGACATCATCTAAACGTCAAAAGTACAAAACAAACGGAAAAAAGGTACTTTATAATTTGAAATTCAACATTACCTCTACAATATCTCGTCACAGAACATTTAAAAGCAACAAAGCTTCCTTAATTATCATATTGTTGTATAAAATAGTCGTTAAAAGTCAAAAAGTCGATAACATTCAACTTGGGCCATTGTAAAAACAAGCCTCTTGAGTAAGTAAATAAGGCCGGGGTTACACGAGGCACCTAGCCGTGCTTCGTTTCATCGTTACATTTAATATAGTAACTTTTGATCAAATTATTCGCTGGAATGAAAATTGGATTTTATGCATCTAAAAGAGCTACTCGCGCAGAATTTGCAATAGGTCGGATTCAAACTGTACGTGACGGTTCAATCATTAAAAATAAAACTACTGAAGATCCTTAACGTCTTGGATATGTCCTTCAATTTCACCTTTGGGTAATGCAGAGACCCTTGCTCTAACGATTAAATAATAATGCTTTTTGTATGGGTACCTTTGGTTGGTCCTTGTATGGATGACCATCTTAACATACCGAAATTTCTTACCGCCTCAGAAAGCACATCAAGCCTTTGGTCCTGGCTGTCTTTAGCCTTTAGCATCAGAAGCCAGAAAATCTGGTTAGCCAGTTTTTTTTTTTAATGATGGGAAATCATCAAATAGATTCTTTCGCTCTGGGTAGAGCGGAAGGGCGTGTCAGACTCTTACTGACTAAAACCCATCCGTGTTCCTTCTGAAACCCTTTGCGTTCCAGGGCCGCGGTAACTCTTTCGAACAAATTCTGCAAATGGTTACCCAGTAACTGGGTTGTAAAGGTCAAATAGGAAGTCACTTCAAGTAAAACACTGGTGTTCAGCTACAGACCGTGAGCTGACACCAATATAACTGTGAAATGGCTAGGCAGACTGATTTAGATACTTTCGATAAAAACAATTGCATTGAACTAACTCGTGTGAACTCTCTCGCTAGAACGCAGCACAATATTTCATCACGACAAAAAATCTTCAGTTAGGTCACGTTGGTTCGCTAATTCGCTCCCCGGGGCCGCTGCTGAAATCATGCCCGGAATTCACTACACGGACACTCATTTTACTAAATGAGAGCTCTGGCCATATTTATTGGAGGATGTTATGAGTGTATTATTTTTGGGTAAGATGGGAATTTGATTTGACGTGTGTTGACTTCATATCCTTCAGATACAGGCAGGTACATTTATAGATATAGGCAACTTATAAGTAATGTGGGTTAATAATATATAATTATAACAAGTTACATTCATTGTAAGTCCGAGTGTCGAAGGACAATAATAAGTTTTTATATTTAAATTTGTTCTCATGTAAGTGAAATGTAAATTTCTTTATGACAATTAAACGTCTTTAACCAGAAATAGGCAGGTATAGTACTAGCCATGTAGTAGCCTATTCTTAGAAATCTAGATTGAATTAGGTTTCATTGGTAAAGTAAAGAACCGTTTTTAAAGACTTGTGACATACGCCATCGCGTTACAATTGCACATATTTAAAAAAAAGTGTACGCGAGGTCACTACATTAAAAAAATTTAATTTTTTATAATGCAACGATATATACAACGTGTAACAGAATAAACGCAATACATTTTAAGGGGTCATTGTACTCATCATTATGAACGACTTTGGAAACAACCGCGAAATCGCGAATAAAATATCTACCCCCATATATCTATGTGCGCATAACTTGACAAAATGTACTGAACAGCTGATTTTTTTTTCGCGATTACGGGCTTGGTCCCATAGTAAATGTTGTTCATAATGATGAGTATGATGACCCGCAATACCCTTAAGAGGTATTGCGTTTATTCTGTTACACGTTGTATATAGGCAGAAATGCAGAAATTTACATGCTTAAAATGCAAAATCATTCAATTCAGAGATAGGTATCTAGAGATAGCCAATAGAATAGGAACCATATCTTTAGTTAGCATTTAAAGTGTAAGGACCATTAATTGTCGAAACATTTTGTAAAAAAAAAATATTTCTAGCGCCTACCTTTGACAGATCTGTCGTCAGATGCTCTAAACATTTTCCTCCGATCACAGCCGCGACATGTACTTACAAAGTACGAACAACAAAACGGCACACAAAGCTTCTTATCTGCTTATCCCCTGATCCCCACAGGATAAGTTATTGAGAATAGTTCAATGACAACTGAAGGAAATCGCTCTATTTTCTACTTACCTTTACCGGCTCAGAAATGGACTAAACATTTTACTTTGATTCGTTTTTCCACAATTTTCTCTTCGCTTCTAACATGCCGCCATTTTTTGCACAGATTAAATGAATTGAATATTAAAAATAATTCATTTCGCAACATACCCCGAAACTTTTACAAACAGAGTCAATCATTCAACTCGCATTATTTACTTTCAATAATGAAAAATATCCATTTTCATTAACAACACTGCAATGAAATTAACTTCATATGATACATTCGGCACATTCGCAGCCATTGAACAGACCTACAAATAAACCTCGAACAGTCGCCAAACAACTGTCAAACAATCGAACTGACAATAATTGAAAGTTAACAATAATTGCGCGTCGTAAACACGTGTCAGTTTAATACGTAATGTGTAATGAACACCCCAATACCACCATAACGCCGAAATTTTACATCCATTACATTTCGCACCATTATTTTTAACGGCACATCTGATTTACGTAAACGACGCGACGTGTGTGTGGCACAGGCGCCAAAATAAAAACAAAAACCCTGCGAAATAAAAGAGAAGAGACATCGTGACGTTTATAAACAAAACTCAGTTTTAAAATGATGGTCCGGTGCGTCGCATCACGCTTGACGGCGTGGGCGAGCGCACGGAACGTTTTAATGTCCCGAGCACGAGCATCGAGCACGCGAGCACCGAGCACGGAGCCCGCTCGCAGCTCATGCCCCGGTAAGCGTCTATGCTCGACGCCTAACTCCTTTCAAACGGCTCACGACTAGCCCGCTTTATACAAAGTCGTCCTCGCGTATTCTCGCTCCCTTTTGTCACGGATTGCCGCAGAAAACCACTCGGACGTTTTTGCTTTCTAATTTGTGTAGTATAAAACTGTCACGCGAGGACAGCGAGAACGGTTATTAGTGTCGGCGCTAATAAGAAGTAACAGCGCTCCCTTTATCGCCGCCTTTAATTCTTACGAATGCAAGGAATTTTCGGGGCTGACGCGACGGCCCAAATTAAAGATACGCGATTTCAACCGGTGCGATGACAGGGGGGAGTGATAATTATGAAAAGTAGGGGAGGGCCTCACTCGCCCGCCGCTCGCGGTCAAAGATGAGTTTACCAGTAAAAAAATATTTTAATATAATATGGTGCTGCCATGCTAAACGCTATCGGGACTGATAATCGCTGCCGAGCCTCTTTGAGCGCCTTAATGAAGTGTTCCGTAGAGGGAGATTATTATATTTTATTAAGAGAGCCTGCGAGTTGATGAGAAAATTTATATTGTACTATCTCTTCGAAAGGAGCCTCACTTTTATAGGGAAGTGTTCTCGAAAAAGAGAAACAATTAAGGGCCGTTACGCGAACAAAGCGAGTAACAACAATAAAAACGTTGGGAACTCTATCTTGCCCGACCGTTACCGGAGTTAAACGACCGATGCCGATTTCCGAACATCCGTTACAAAATTTCAATACGAGTCATTAACATAAAAAGGAAACAATAACCGTTTAAAATTTCGATTCGGTATTGCCTTTTTTTTATTGGTGAAAAATCGCAATTTGCAAGAGTAGAACGTACGAAATTTAAATTTGAATTTCCGCCGGCGGTCGGCGGCGCTCGGCGGCGACTCGGACCCCGTAATTAGAGGCTAATGAGAGCAACTGTACGTCTTTCTGTCCCGCTGTGACGCTCATTTTTCTGAGCATATTTTGTACCGTTCTGCTTTTATTACGTGACGACTGCTCGTCATAATGTTCGCGAGTTTTTATACTTGTGTAGCTATAAAAAAAACTCATTAACTTTTTGATCGTAACCATGAGGGAGTGTACTAATATTTGTTTTTGTGCGACATATTACGATGTTATGTACAAACTTCTTCTTTGACTGTCGAGTACTTCATAATTTACTGGTGTGTTGACCTGAATATTTTTTCCATTACTGGTTCGAACGATTGAGTGTAATAGTCACTTTGAACTTTGATTATTACGGCCCTCTTCAAAGACTTGCCGATAAATAGTAAACAGTCTTGGATCTACTTCCAGCGAGCTCGTTGTGTTTGATCAGGTGAATTTATATAGGTACCCGAGCGCCCTACATTCTTTACACATTCTCAATTGCTTTTTTCCCTTGTCAATTTCCAGTATGTGTAGTGTGTGAGCCTACTATGTACATACGGACTTTGTGGTATGATTTCATCGGGTTTATTTTTTCGAATTTTAAAACCTACTTCACTTGGCTTGTTGTCAGTAATTTGGTCTGACACTGCCAGTAATCTGGAAAAACATAATTTAATAAAAAGTAATTCGTGCACTGGCATCCAGCACGGATACCTCGCGGGAATTTTTGACTAATTACACCTCTCGGCGTCTCTCGCTCCTGTGATCGTTCACTCGTTCATCCGTTCATTCAGAGGCGCTCTCCCCCAGTTTTTCGTCGACAAGAAAGTTTTGCCAATTAAGAGGCTGGCACAGCGGCGGCGCTGCGCAACTTCTCTGAGACTTTTGTTCGTCAACTAATTGTGACGTGTATATAAGACAAATTTCGGCTGCCTACACATTATCTCTTTTGCGTTTGTAACGTATTTCTGTATGTGTTGCGCACTTTCTTATTAGGAACTGAAACTTTAAGAGAAGTATACAGACTTCGCGGAACCCAGTTTTAGAAATAACATTGGGAGTTACTGCCAAGTGAATTTGATATTAGCAGCAATGATCTTTGTCGCTACTTATATAAAGAGATTCAAATTTCAGTTCCTAAGTTTCATATACAAATGCGATATTTTATTTATTTCAAGGAGCTCATAGTCAATCCTCAAAAATAAAAAATACCTTGACCAAGAAATAATTTAAAAAAAAAGTTATAGCTTTGTATGGAAAATTCATTTTTTTTTAAATAATTATCTATGACTTGTTGAAGAAAGTGGTTTCTAAAATACGACCATACCTTAACGTTATACCATGTATAATCATTTCTATGTTGTAGACACTACTTTTTTTTTAAGGATGGGAAATCATCAAATGACTTAGTCCGCTGTGGGTGGAGCAGAAGGGCGTGTCAGACTCTTACTGACTAAAACCCATCCGTGTTCCTTCTAAAGCCCTTTGCGTTCCAGGTCCGCGGTGACTCTTTCGAACAAATTCCGCAACCCTGGCAGGCTCTCTATGTTGTAGACACTACTTAAACTTATACGAATGTTCGAAAATCTCATAATCTCTAAAGAACGGAGGCAACATATTTGAGCCCACGCTTTCAACTGACAGTTTCTAAACTGCCCCTCTGGGTACAAACTAAGCAAACGATAAGTGACTCTAAAAAATAGACGGTAAGATTTATTTTTCAATAGAAAAGTCTTATGTACCTACATCGTTATCTCTTACCTGAAGTTAGTTATTTCAATAGAAACATTCTAAAATGTGACGTGGTCTTACAATGGCTAAGTACCTACTTAAGTTTCGACCTCCGGGCTCCGAGGAAAACAAATTAAAAGCTGTTGTATTTTATAACAACATTCGAGTCAGGGGAATATTATTCTTTTTAATAAAAACGTGGAAAATGTGTCGTGATAAGATTTGTCAATTTCTAGTAGTGTACTTAAGATGGGTGGAGCAAATTTTCAGTTAGGTCGGAATTATGTTTACACAGAGTTCGGCGATTTTTTTTTTCAGTAACTTAAGACATGTCTTTTACTTAATGATACTTTCACATTTTTTTTAGAATCTTTTTGCCTGTTTAGTCCAATACTTACTTACTACTACTACTACTACTACTACTACTGCTACTACTACTACTACTGCTACTACTACTACTACTGCTACTACTACTGCTGCTACTACTGCTACTACTACTACTACTACTACTGCTACTACTGCTACTACTACTACTACTGCTACTACTACTACTGCTACTACTACTACTACTACTGCTACTACTGCTACTGCTACTACTGCTACTACTACTACTACTACTACTGTTACTACTACTACTACTACTGCTACTACTGCTACTACTACTACTACTACTGCTACTACTACTACTACTGCTACTACTACTACTGCTACTACTACTACTACTGCTACTACTACTGCTACTACTGCTAATGCTACTACTACTGCTACTTCTACCGCTACTACTCAAAATCAAAATCAACAGTCATTTATTCAAATTAGGCTGAGTGTCAGCACTTTTTAAAGGACAAAGTTCTACATAAAGATAGTCCCCCAAAACGCCCGCCCGTCACCACTTCCTAGTGTTTTAGCTGGGAAAAAGAAGTGGTGCAACAAACTCCTCAGCAACTACTACTACTACTACTATACTTGGTAACAGTTAAAATCGCTTATCTTTAGTTTCGAACAAACTACAGTAGAGTCTCACTAATCCGACACTAATAAAACCCAATGGGTGCCGGATTATTGGAATTCTCGGATTACTGGATTGTTAATAAAAAACAACACGATAATTAAAGAAAGCATTTCAGAATGTACTTGTTTAATAAAAGTACAGTCAACAAAGCTATTTGGTATGCAGGCAGCTAACTTGCAACTACTTTCAAACAATGTAGTGAGTGTGCTGAGTAGACAATTATTGTACATCACGGTCGTATGCATGTCATAAGCTTAGAAAGTAATAATGCACACATTAGAAATAAATATTGGCAGTGTAGTGGAATAATTAAAAAAAATGCATATATACCAAATAGTTTTGTTGACTTTACATATTTATAATGTAGGAAGTGGTGGTCCGATGGAGAAGCCACAGGCCGGATTGGTGGGTGTGCCGGAGTATTGAAGTGCCGTATTATGAGATTCTACTGTACATAGAAATTTTAATAAGCATAAATTCTGCAACATATCCGCTAAAATGGTTAACCCACCCACATAATAAACACAAAAATACTTAGAATAGAATAGGATAGAATATCATGTATTTGCCAAAAACATGGTATAAAGATGGTAGTGTTAATAATGTGAACAAACATGTTGCTTAATTGGCATTATGAAAAACTAAATATGAATTGCGTTAATTACTAAAGTTAAGACAGCTGTCATAAATCTCTGAGTAATGAAACAGCATCGTAGGAACACTGAAATTCAATTAATGTAATTTTAACTTTCGCTCCGAAGGGATTCCGTTCGTCTTCGTTTGTAAGTTATTTCAACTTGACATGTTACTTCCAGCTTCATTTGGGCCACAATATGTAATCAAAACATGCCTTGTAATCAAAAAATAATAAACATGTACTGGTACTTACATTAACTTATATAGTAGGGACGGGACAGACTGCGCGTTTTTCTAATGCTACAATGTGGCCCAACAAGACTGAACATCTTCTCTCTTGAAATATCTTCGGGAGAGTCGTGTGCGCGAGACATTAAAGACAACGTGTTGTTTGTATGGTTAAAGCGTATGAGACAACGTTAAGACGACCCTATCATTTGGGTACATCGGGAGACAACTGCAAATAATCATGTTTACAATACCATTTGCATAGCAGAAGTGTTTCACTTCAACAGTTGTAACAGTGAAAATCGCTTATCTTTAGTTTCAAATTTAATTCGAAAAGTAATTACAGTAGAGTCTCACTAATCCGACACTAATAAAAACCAATGGGTGCCGGATTATTGGAATATTCGGATAACTGGATTATTAATAAAAAAACAAGATAATTAAATAAAACATTTCAGAATGTCGTGTGCGCGAGACATTAAAGACACCGTGTTGTTTGTATGGTTAAAGCGTATTCAATGAGACAACGTTAAGACGACCCTATCATTTGGGTACATCAGGAGACAACTGCAAATAATCATGTTTACAATACCATATGCGTGGCAGAAGTAAAGTATACGAAGACCTGACAAATAAAGTAATGTTTCAATCTGAGAGCCAATTCTACCAATTTTTAAACAACGTTTGCATTTGCATCTCTGTCAAAAAAGTCTCAATCTCCATACAATTTTTACAACGTTGCTTAAAAATAAACAGAATTGGCACTTTGATATCTCAGCCATTTCACTCTAGTCCCCGATTTTGTCATGGTAAATGGAAAGTCCGCTCAAGCCAGACACAGCAAAACGTCAGTAGCTCCACACACGCGGCAACGTGACTGCACCCAGACCACCACAACCTAATTTACGACTCATCTCCTATGACACCACAGAAATTACGTGGTGATCCATTTTCAGTCCGACCACAACGCATGAACCATACGCAATCATTACCGTTTGTAAATTACAGATAAATTTACACGAATCCGCGGTCCACCTCATATTTAAACCGCCCATCATCAATAATAAAGGCCAAACATAAAACATTGCCTATTTTAAAGCTTTTTGTTTAAGTGCTCATTAAAAGGCGAGAATAAAACGGGAGCTATTAAGCCGTATCGGTCCCGACACGACAATACACCGAGTGCTTTCACTAATGATGTACAATACGTGTATAATGATTACAGCTAGGGATGTCACCGAATATGCTGGAAGCGCTACTTTGAAGTGGTACACAGAATTATTATTTGAAAAATAATTTGGTGAAAAAGTTAGGATAAATTTTCTTAGAATTTTCACTATTTTGCAGAGCTTTCGAGTTTCCTGCGAATATAGTGTGAGTTATATGAAAAAAAAACAAATTCTGGGGTACAACGATTTTAATATCATAGCACAAAAATGAAAGCATTAACAACTAATTATCTTCCCTGTCTATTAGAAAATTATAACCTAATTATTATTTGTACCTTAAAATATCTAATCGATTTTTCTTTGAGGCCAGCTATTCCTAGCCACGACAGCAAAATTAATTTAATTATTTGGAATATTTAGAAACAAATACTTTTTGTGTTCTGTTGCGTCCCATACTAAAGGCCTACCCATCTTACCATGGCAACAAAGACATGCCATCCAGTCTTATACCATCGTCACGTGCCAAGCCATTAGGTTCTAATATATTTTTATATATATGTAAAAGTGGGATAAAAAGGGAAGGGAAGAACTTATCTTGCATCGAGAAATTCATCCACATCGCTAACATAAAATCCTTAAATCACATAATAATCACAGAATTTACACTAACCACAAAACTTGTCAAACAGACACACATACAAACATAAAAAATCCATCAATCACTCGTGACATATCGGACAATGCAAAACTGGAAACCAACCGCAGAGCATCAATTTTGTCCAATTTCCCCGTGTCGTTCCATCCAGATGCAGTACATCTATTGTGCGGATGGCCACCGCTAATCCATTAGCAATACGACTTTTACACAATGGCCCACTGATGCCGAAAACGCGCTTTGTGAGTGCAGCGGTAATATCAACTGTAGGTTCGACCTATTATGAGTATCTGATCTGATTAGGGCTGGAAAGGTGAACAGATAGTCATTTTTATGGTTATCAGCTAATTTAGACTTTGGGACGTTCACAATAGGAGATAGTTTTCAGGTGGCTTCAATAAAGCGAGCTGAAAAGTGACGAACAAGTGAATTAGGTACCATAAAATTGTAATCAACTGTTTGTGATAATATTTTTCTGAGCTAAACGCAATCACTGATGGTAATAAGAAATCCAATGAATCTTATTTATCTTTTAGTTTATAAATTATTTATTTGGAAACTCAACAGCAAAAAATAAAAATAAAACATTTTTTTCTTCAGCAAAGTAACACGAACAGAATTAGTGATTGCAGCCTCCCTTTAAGCAAGTAATGCCTGTATTGGGAGACCCCACTCTTCCATAACAAATATCTACATACAATATGATGAGATATGAATGTTTACCTCCCTATCAATGAACAGCCCAATGCAGTTGCGTTAAAGTTCAAAACTTGTGGCATCTTAGAGTCTGAACACTGCACGGTGATAGCGAGATGATGTCAATTATCTCTTAAGCCAGTAACAGAGTTCACGGTATTGATAAAGCAAGATTAACTAGAAATTGGCGAGAAAAATATACAATAATAGTTTATAAGCCCTTGAAACACACACACACCCACACTTCTCGCACACCCATCAATCTAGCAACTGTCTTATCACCATTTAGTTTTCCTTGCCCCAATTAACAAAGACATACAAACGTACAACAACATACTCTTTCTGAGACAAACAGGTTATGCTCTTTTCCCTGTGTGCAGATAACAGGCAAAAATATTCCCTGTATACTCATTAGTATGACTAACAATATAAATATATAGCTAATATCACCGTCAACTTTTAATATCGCCACAATATGCCGGCGAACCTTCAAAAGCGACTAATTAAATTTTTAGATAAAACGCTTTTTGTGGCGTCGAAATTAATTTAGGATCCATCAGCTAGGCTTTAAGTTTTTGGCTTCCATTTGTATCACTTATTACTGACTCTTACTTATAAATTAATATCTTAAATTATTAATTTGGTAATGAGATATATATAATATTAGCTTAGTTTTGTACAGCCATATAAAAAGCTGTTAGAAACCCTCAAATTTTAATTAGAAATCAAGATTCTCTTTTACAGTTATATTTAATTAGTTTAGCATAGGCAGACTCTCAGATTTTACATTGTTTTAATATGTATTTTCTCTCGAGAGAGCTCCCTCATTTTTACCAACAAATAACTTAAAACATCATCTTCTTCAACGTTTTTAACAACCAAACAAACACCAATGAGAACAATCCTTTAAAAATTCATTAGCACATAAGAAACCCGACGACGTTCTTAAACAAACACTCGACTCGTGTGAACGCGCCGAGTCTAAACAAGTCGAACGTATTAGACTCCGGTATCGGGTTCCTTGCACCTCATTACGGGATGCATACAGCATATATATAGTGCATAATAGCGCATATATAGTTCATATGGGGAGGAAAAACTTAGTTTAGCGTACTCGATGAGGATCGAGTTTAACATTGTGTTGTTTATCGGTAGAAGGGATAGATTTTCTTTTGTTTTTGTGACGTATCTCTTCTATCTTTGATACAAAGAGAAAGAGAAGCCTCAGTAGTTAGAGACGGCATTGTCTAAAAAACAAACCATACAAAACTTTCTTTAAAAACCGGCTAAGTGCGAGTCGGACTCGCGGGCAAAATGTTTCCAAAGAAACATTTTTTAATATGTTGCTTTAAAACCATATACTTCTTATAGGTTTACGTGCAATCTTTAAGTTAAGAACAAATGGTCAATTTTCTTTTTGGCCCATGACAGTTCTGACTTGCTGGGGAGTTTGTTGCGCCACTTCTTCTTCCCAGCTACAACACTAGGAAGTGGTGACGGGCGGGCGTTTTGGGGGACTGTCTTTATGTAGAACTTTGACGTTCAAAAAGTGCTGGCACTCAGCCTAATTTGAATAAATGACTTTTGATTTTGATTTTTGATTTTGACTATGTCTGTGGCTGCAGAACGTTTGTTCAGCGCTCATGGCACGGACGGTTCCGTGTACTGTAGGTCTTTTGTAGGCTTTGGTATAATCCAATGCCACTAATTGCAACCATANTTACAAGTAGCGAATTATTAAGTTTTATGTTTTTACGTGTTACCTTTGTTGTATTGTTTTCTTTGTAAGAATACTGACTACTTACATATCTTTGTATAAGTGATAGTTCTTATAACTCAACAGACAGATGTGTTGCTGGGGAGTTTGTTGCGCCACTTCTTCTTCCCAGCTAAAACACTAGGAAGTGGTGACGGGCGGGCGTTTTGGGGGACTGTCTTTATGTAGAACTTTGACGTTCAAAAAGTGCTGGCACTCAGCCTAATTTGAATAAATGACTTTTGATTTTGATTTTTGATTTTGACTATGTCTGTGGCTGCAGAACGTTTGTTCAGCGCTCATGGCACGGACGGTTCCGTGTACTGTAGGTCTTTTGTAGGCTTTGGTATAATCCAATGCCACTAATTGCAACCATAATGAAATTCCGCTAATAGAGACACACTTTGTGTCATGCTTAACCTTTTAAACGCCATTGTCACGTATACATGACAAGCAAGCGGGTACCTTGTACGCCAAAAGTGACAAAAAGTACGGCGAATTTGTGGTTCGCCGTCGGGGGCACGCCGATGCGTTTATGCTCTGGCGTTCAAAAGGTCAAAAAAACCGTATAAGCTTACTATACTACTACATATTGCAAAGATCTGCCAAGCTCAAAGAAGCCTACCCAAACTGTAATACTGTCTTATTTTCAACAAGCCTCAAAATGTTAAAAAACACCAAACATTCAAGCTCAACGAAAACATTCAAACGTCAAAACAAGAATGGAACAACAAAAATCGTAAACCGCTTTTTAAAATGACGCAGCCAAACAGAAATGCAACCGAGGAGTCTCAAGACGGAGGAGAAAAAATACACTTCCAGGCAAAAAGTTCATATATACTTCCAAGACACAGTAATCAGCGCAAAATATAGTCGGTCTCACGTACGAATCAGCGCGGGGAACGCGAAATAAAGTTTTGATGTAAAAAGTTCTTTTTATTTGCCATGTTGAGAACAAACTTGGGTGGTGTGCTGTATGTGCCTGCTATATATATGAAAGTGTAATGATTTCTTTAACATAATTTTCGTGGATTTCGTGAGCGTTTTCTCTAAATTTTAAATGGAGAGTTTATATGTTTGTTTTGGTTGTTTTCGCTTTTGTTGATGTGTTTTCTTTTAGGGGTTGCATATATATATGTATTTTGGTTCGCAAACATAAAATACAATTTAATAAAAGTAAGTTAAACAAAACATGTGGGAATGTTAAATGCACTAGTATTTTTTTCTAACATGCCAACAACAACTTAATTTAACCATTGTACTTCAATCTTAACCCCGATAACTGAAAGCCAAAGACAAAAGACCACAAAAAGCAATATCCCACAGCCGACAAAAAGGACATTTTTTATTAAAATAAAAAAAACCGGTTTCACCCATAAATTATAATTTTACGTCGCCATCGAATATCAAAACCCTCATTCGGTCATAAAACATCGATGCGCTAATAGAATCTCCCGGTATTTAGGAGCCGTTGGCGCTGAAAACTTTTACCGGCGGCGGGCCGGCACGGGCGGGTTACCTCGCGTTCGGCGGCGCGCTCTGAATACAAACGAGCGAATCTTAACCCTCAATCTGCCGGATGCATGCGAGTAACGATAAACGCCTCACGTGAACATTGATTTTTTTAAATAAAAATTTTAGATCGTATTTTCTTGTTAGGTTTATTTAGGGTTATTTATTAAGGTAGCTTGTTATTTTCTTCTGTTGATGGTTTTAATTTACACCGCAATAAATTATATTGCCAGATTGTATTTATATAAAGTACACGGCACCTTATTTATTTATTTAAACTTTATGTACAATAGTGGTACTTAATGCATCAAGGCATTCTCTACCTTACCTTAAAATATGTTAAGTTAATCAGTGCGGCTACACTAACTGAAATAATATTTCCAAAATTAAAAATAGAGTGGTGTAACTATTTTTACTGCACAAGAAAGTATATTCTTTTAATTATCTATCTAAATTATACAAGACAATAATGATAGGTTAAAAAAACAAAACATCATAAATAATCACCATTACGAGACATTAAAAAAAAAAACAAAATTACTAACCACTCGACTTCAAAACACGCACCGTCAGATAAGAAGTCGGAGTACTCTCAAAGCATTGTTCTTTAAAAGAGGGCCGTTAGAGGGAGTCGTGAGAGGAGTCCCAACACGGCGGCGACACATGTCAGCTCTCGATCCGATCTCGATCTGTGCGAGGACTTAATAAAATGACACTCTTAAAACTTTGAGGGTCGCAAGTCACGAGATGGTAGCGATGGCTTTTTAGACGAACGTGGGAAATAAACTAGACTGCAACGTTCATAGAGGTTGTATTGAAACCAATTAATTCGCAATTCAAATTTAAACTCTTACGTACATAAATACTTTTTTTATTGAAAACAGGCCTCCCACAAGACCGATGAATTGGTGAAGGTCGCGGGAATCTGCCTGATGCAATATGCACAGGAATGGTCGAAGTGACGACTCTTGGGGAAGGCCTATATCCAACAATGGACGGCATGCAAAAAAGGCGCACGAATTAAACTAAAATCAAACCCGTTGATTCCCCAAGCAATAACAATCACGACTTATAAAAAAAAAAAAATAGCTTTAATTCAGACCTTGATCCATATTTTCTTAGTATTATACAAACTTATGAGCTATGTTAGTACAAAACTTTTTAATTCATATATCTGTTGCACTCACCTGACGCACCGGGTACATGCACATGTACATACACCCAATGCGCCATGATGTTGCAACATGGCTTATCACTTATGCTGGTTTCTAAATAACAAACGAAAACATGTAACATCCACTAAACCACATGGGCTCCTTGTACTAGACCAGGAAACGCTACAGGCTGATTATTTTTATGAAACCCATCTAAAATAATTAATTCTGTTCTCGCTACCGCCTGTGACTCGGGCTACATATGAACCGTTAACATGTGCCACCAAGTCTGTCTTGTGATCCCCCAAATCTTTGTTATCCGAACATCCTCAGTATATGGATTTTTTTTCAACTTTATTGAGAATTCATCGGAATTCCGTGTTAACTCCTTTATGTACTTGTTTATTGGTTCATCGCTTTGACATTGTTTTCCTTCCCTTTTTATTTTTATCAGGGAAAACCATAAAAGTTATTTTTGCCCTTATTTTGTCTTACAAGTGGTTCAATTCATTCAATTATTTCGTAGCTAAACCTTCGTGCGGAGCGATCAACGACGTGGATGTATCGTAGCACTTTTGTAGCGCTTCGTAGCACTTTCGTAGCGTGCTACGAAATTACGTAGACCGTTGTCTTGCAGTAAATAAATTTCTAATGTGCTCGTTGGCGGTACATTATTGAAGATAAACTGAGGAGTTTACCGTTTTGTAAGGTAATGTTAGGTTTATTATGTACTGAACATTTACGTAACCTTTTGGTATAAACTAACAAGATCCACTTGTTCTAAATGAATTATAATTTACTAGTAGCTCGAGCATTCTCGTTACTACATTTCCAAACAGTTTCATTTCGCAAAACATTCAATGCATTCGAAATTAATATCTAAAGCGTTTTGAAAACATCAATTAAACATGTTCCGCTACAGCAAATGAAACCATTCATTCCTCTTAACGTTAAAACGTAAGCCTTCAAATGCATTCAAACATAATACCGTACTACCTACACAGTATAATTTCAATAAAACGTACTGAAACTAATCAGTATTGAACGGTAACGGTGTCCGTTTGAAATGCATTCAATTTTGAGTGAACTAAATTTACATCAACGCTGCGAGTGAGTGAATGAACGACTTTTGACCGACTCTACGCACAGTGCGGTTAGGAACGGTATTGTTAATTTTAATTGGGAAACGAAATCGATTTAGAATTTTCGAGTCTGTTATGGAATTCGTGAGGAGAAATTGTATTTATTAAAAGTGGACGGTTTCGAGCAAGCGTAGTTGTTTACACATTGAATTTGAATGAACAAATAATTAATTTAAATGAGCAACTCCATCCTTGACAAATAGGATTTGGAGTGATTTTATTAAAAAAAAGTTTGTGAGGTTATAAGATATTTAATGTTGCATGTATTACTCTAACTATAAAGAAGTTAAAATGTTTGCTTATATGCTTGGTCAAGGCAATTTCTAGAAGTGAAAAAGATTTTACTGAAAGAAAGTTACAAAGTTGAATGCCCTAAGCTACTTTATCTCAGAATCATGAACGGAACCTTTCTGTAGGAAAAGGTAGAAAGCGATGTTACATTAAAAAACTAGTCTTACGAAAAACCCCCGACACAAAAACCTAAGTTCCCTTTAAAAAGTAAAAAACAATAAAAATACTCAATCTTAAAGTACCTAAGTATGTATTAATAATTTTTTTTAAATACGTCACGTCGGGGGTTAATAACACCCCTCTTTTTGCGTTGGAGGTTAAAAATATTTTTATTGAGAAAAACATCTTTATAATCAAAAATTCTTGTCCAAAAATTTGATTTTGGCGATGGCAATCAAAACAAACAGTTTTAATTATCGTCGAGAAAATTAAATTTTGCTAACTTCTCCTTAAATAAGAAAACACAATTTCATAAAACATCACAAACTAGCCAACCCATTCAGCCGGAAAAAACAAACTCACACGTCGACCAGAACGCATAGTTTAAAACATGTTATGTAAAGAAAACAGCAGTCGTGTTAGTGTTTAAACAAGTTTCTCCGCGATGACGGCTATAACATATTTCAAACAATTTCAAAGTGTAATGTGCGAAAAATAAGGTGCTCATATCGTCTGTGCCGGTTCAAGCCACCCGGACACGGATACAGGGAGCTGGATGAGATCCGATAATATTGAGGAGTTTTATATACATACAGGGTTATTTAAAGATTGGATTGTTGATACACATAAAGTTAGAAAAAAAAATAAACAGTCGAACATATAACCTCTTCTTTTTTTTGA
The DNA here is from genome assembly GCA_002192655.3 of Mamestra configurata. Lineage (NCBI taxonomy): Eukaryota > Metazoa > Arthropoda > Insecta > Lepidoptera > Noctuidae > Mamestra > Mamestra configurata. The sequence goes on along the minus strand of NDFZ01005402.1, from coordinate 684,109 downwards.
AGTCGGTTAAAAATAACAAGACAAGAACATAAATTTGACGGCAATCGTTTTTTTTTTTTTTTAAGGATGGGATATCATCAAATGACTTCTTCCGCTCTGGGTGGAGCGGAAGGGCGTGTCAGACTCATACTGACTAAAACCCATCCGTGTTCCTTCTAAAGCCCTTAGCGTTCCAGGGCCGCGGACTCTTTCGAACAAATTCCGCAACCCTGGCAGACGGTAATAGTTACAAAGGTTTTTTTTTATATTCTAAAGTTTTAAAAGAAAAGAAAAGAAAGAAAGAATAATATTTATTTAGCACTTACATGAAACACGCACGGTACATAGAAATAAAAAACTTTTACTAATATTTAGGAATCTGAAGAAGAGACACTTTGCAAAAAACCATAACTTGCAATGAATGCAACGATGAGTCCAATATTATAAAACCAACTCCCAACTTGAAATATAAACGTTGATATTATTTTCTTTTGTATATTTACGTTACTGTGTAATCGAGCTAAACTTTCATCTTACCTTTTCAACTAGCCCATGCATAATTTAATGCACCATATTCCACGAATTTTCTCTGCTCACTCTTCTCAAAATTTAGAATAAAATTCAGCCACCGTATCCAGATAATCTGCATCTTCGTCCATCTGAGCTCCCCTCGTCTCCGAGAGAGCTAGACACAAGCTGATCCGTTTTGTTTCTTCAATGTACACTCCTGCACCCCCCTACCCCCTCT